>JAKIJQ010000040.1:1200000-1723260 GCA_023373905.1 Rhizoglyphus robini | reverse complement strand
ATTAAACAAAATGGTAAAATATACTTGAAATAGAAACAACAAAAAAAATGAATGTAGATAAACAGAAAATAATTTAATTCTGAATGCTAATTGAATTTTTTGAAAAAGAGAAAATAACTGGGAAAACCTGAAACTTTTCTTATCTGATTTTTAAAAAGATTTATCTTCTTTTTGGAGGAATCTGATATACACGTATAAAACATGATGAATAAGACTTCAAAACATCACTGTTATTTCCAGTTCACTGGTTTTATCCAATTTAACTTACATATTAGTTTTAAGTCTTTCTCTGTTTGTAAACGAACAAAAAGCTCCCATTTTATTCAAACAAAAAAGAGAAACACTAAAAATAAGTTCAAACTTTAGCGAAATACTAATTTAAAAATAAGAATTCCATGAATTGTATTGAAGTTGGATTCTGCAGACGACTCAAATTACAAAAAAACTCAAAAATCATTTTATTGAAAGAATAAAATATAGAGAAGATATCTAAGGAATTGGAAAAATTGAATTACTTTCGTTAGGTTCAAGAATTGAATGTGATCTATGTTCAAACATTGACTTTGCATACATTTGCATTTGGGTCAACTTAATTATCGTACATGGCTCACATTCATCAATTAATCCCTGGGGTGATTTGGAGGTGCTTTCTGCTCGTACATATTTGGTTTGAAATATCAATTCAAAGAAATTTCAATTTCTTTATGGGATTTTGGGATACAATGAAAATTCTTAGATACAGTCAGAAAATCGAAAAACATCCGGAGACATTTTATCAGTAACCACTAGGGAGTTTTAAAGTACTTATTAGTTTTAAGTTAAAATTCATAGTTTTAATCTTTATATATTTCTAAGATGCTTTAATAACGTTTGTGATGGACATTATGTTCTCACTACCTTAAACCAATATTAGAACTTCAAACCTGTGGATAATGATAATGAGAACTTTCACTTTTAAAAAGATAAAGGTATCTAATTTGTCAATTTGTTTTAAAGCAACCCAGTACTTAATGATGATAAAATGGGGGGGATTATACAAAACATACATAAGTTGATTTAAATTTCAGAGCTTATACAAATAGGAACACAAATACTTTAAAGGCTGAAAAAACAAATTGGGCTGAATATTTCTAATAAATGAAAGGGCAATAAAAATTGTTTTGATGGTAAAAATAAAAAATTTTGAACTGAAACATAGATAGTTTTAAACACACTCAAAAGATGAAATATAAAAACACTTTTTTATTGAAATTTCTTAAGGTCTGTAACCTGAATGATTGTATACACAAAGTGAACATGGACCACCTTAACAGAAAATTCCAAGAAGATAATACTAGTTCAATGTGAAAAATAAAAGATGACTTTACCACTTGAGACGAATTTTCAATCCATCGATTCCAAAAGAATGAAAGAGTAATTGTTACAGCTTATCAACAGGGGAAAAACGCATTTTCTGCTGGAGAAATAGAAACTGTGGAGGCTGAAAAACTTTGGAACCCAACTACTTAAATTCCGCACCTTCCTGATTTACTGATTCTTTACAACATGTACAGGTAAACTTATCTGATCAACACTTGTCAAGTAAAGTAAATTTAGACATATGAGAGAATGCCTGTTTTCGATCATGCGATTAAATCAAATCCCAAATCAAATCTTGTGCCGATGAAAGTGCAATTTTGATTTAATATATACTCAAAATGATTTAAGCCATCTGACGGAGAAAATTGAATTCCGTTGTAAGCATACATTGATGTCAATATTAACTAGAGTGCATTCACAAAGTTTGGAAAAAATATGAAAAATAACCCTAAAATATGGTACAGAGTGCTCTAATTTTGCTTGAAGCTTTTGGTTGTTAGAACTTTCATTTTATTCAATAAACCTGTAGTAAAACGTGATAAAGAGTGAAGAAATAATCTAACATATAAACATTCCTTGAACATTCTTGTATGTTCTCTTATTGCTCTCACCTTTAAAGTCCGAACAATCCATTTACAGAGAAAATCTTTTCACCGATTTTTTTTGTGCTTTTAAACTAACCAAAAAAACTTGAAACAGAAATAAACATAACTACGTATTTCGTGTGTATCCACAACGTCACATGTCAAGTACGAGCTAGTTCTGCTATCCAATTTTGAAAAATAACTAAACAACAGCAAGATACCATCGTAGATTTTATATATTTCCAATTTAAACTAATCCGATATAATTATTTTTAACATTTCCAAGTAAATGAAAGCCTTTTGTAAGAATACCAATACAAAATAATAAAGCAAACAAAATTTATTTTTAAAGTATATAAACATTTTTTGGCAAAAAAGTTAATAATAAAATAAACTTTATAGTTCGAAATATAGCAATTGATTTTGTTGTAATCCAATTTGGAAAATTTTGAATGAAAATATAAATCAAACAGAAGATATGTATTACAAAGTTTTGTTTAACCGTTCATAACATTCTCGTGTGTGTGTTCCCGTTAACTAATGATGAAATTTTAAATGATTGAGATTGATGATGAGAATTTTAAGAAAGTATTGAAGATTGAGAAATAGAAATGTGAAAATTATTACTTTATGAATTATGATTACCATTTATAGAAGGAACAGTCTAGCAGAAGGATAATCATACAGTATTGTAAACCAATAATTTATTTATTCAAATTAGTTCTCAAGGGATATAAATTAAAAGTTTGATGTTTACTCAAAAACACTTTCACACTGAGACTGTCAATGAAATGAGAAAAGTTTTAATTACATGATAGCCAGTGACAATTTGTGAACAAAGTTTACCGTGAATTAATGTTGAAATAGTGTTTTAGATTTTTCTATAATTTCATTCTCATTTCAATAAATCTTCGTTAGCAAGAGTTTGTTGGCATGAGTTTTATTAGATTAATTAAATTTATTCAACGTATATTTTGAAATGCTTCAAGAAAGAGAGGATTAAAAATTACGTGAAGCTGGAGACTATCAATTTAGATTTTGGTGATACTTTTGGTCTGTGATAACACAAATTGAAAATTTTCACCTTTTAAAGTTCACAAAAAAACTAAAACGAATAAGCTAACAAAACTTTGTGATAATATAATCCATATATCATCAAATCATTGATTGGTTTGATCACGATTTAAGGTTTAAGTAGAACTTTCTGACCAACAATAGCGACTTTGAATTTCAGTACTCATTCGTTTGAAAGAAACCTATTTGTAGAAAATTTGTACAATAGTACCGAATGAGGTAGAACAACATTTAGAAAATTTCATAGATAAATTATAAATGAGAATTTGGGTGCACAAATTAAAACCATGTCACTTCTGGCACTATCCAAAATCCATGTTCAAATTTTAAGATTCGCATTTGAAACTTACTGCCCTATTGTAACTGGGTTGATATCTTTTAAAAATTTTTTAAATTTTTTAAATTTATTTTGACCTTTTTGGATACTGCTCCAAACAATCAGAATAAAAAACAAGAATTTGAAACGAATTGAAATTCTAAAGGAATTCTAAGTGGATTGAGTTTTTGATAATATTGGCGTAATTTAGCATAAAATTGTTTTTGTAGCTTTTATTCATAACAAAACTGGTATTAATTGTCAGTCATCATTCTTACGAAACCATTATAACCATTATATTCAACATTCAATATAGTAAAACCGTCAGTCAAATTGTATTCAAATTTTTAACTATTTAATATTCATTTGTACTAAAATTATTATTCCAATTATTCTATTCGGTCCATTCAAATGTGTTGCAAAATTTTAGTAATTCAAAAAATGAAAAGAAAACTGGCCCACATTAAATTCTAGACAATTCGAATGGGAAATTAACTTTCTTAGCTATAGTGTCTGGAACAATCAACACTTTATATGCATACCAAATGTGTTTTTAATTACGATTTGACTGGTGAATTTGAAATTTAAAAACTTTCTACAGAGAAAATATGAATTTAATTAGCTTTAACCTTTTTAGCTTATTTGAAGTCAAGTTCAAACTCAGTTACAAAAACCATACATAGGCAATGTATTAAATTGATTAGCAGAACATCTCAGCCATGAACAGAAAGCATGAAAAATGTTTCGGCTTATAAATTTGACTTGTCAAAAGTTTTTTATTCAATTCCGGAAAGTAATTTAGAGAGGAAAATTAGTTTTGACTTACCCAAATAAATTTGTACTCGAAAAAATACAAAATTCGGTATGTATCGAAATTCAATTAAAGAATATTTATACGAATTGGTTTAGAAAATTGAATCACCGTTGTTCAATTGATATGATCACAGATCATTAAATAAATCGAATTACAACATTATCATATCACCATGTAACACATAAATATTGAAATACTAAAATGTTTAAATCTTTAAAATCGTTTTTATGCTTCCTTTCTTGAAAAGGTTTTTATCATTCCACAGACTTATGAAAAGCGTTAAAATATAATGATTTCCGATAATGACATCAAAATTGTTATAATATATAACTTAGATAGTTTTTAGTTCAAGATAGTTGAAAATTGTAAAAGAAATGCATTAAATTATTTTGGTTATTTAAATGTAAGGTCATGCTTAAACAATTTTTCCCATTCAACAAATTTTGAACAAATTACTATTTTCCAATGTTGGATTTAGTGAGAGATTATGGATTATTGCTGAGATGCAAAAATTAGATTGAAATAGAAACTTTTATTGTAAGCCAAAAAGATCAACCAATCAGAATGATCTTCTGTTCGATATGTTCGAGTCTTAAAAGTAGACATGAAACCAAGAAACCTTTTAGCAATTTCACAGTTCAATATATATCAAGTCAAATAACTAAGTTAATATCAATGTTTTAACATGAGAAATTATCGATAAATAAATCAGTGGTCATCTATGTGAGTAGAATATATATTGAGGTGTCGTATAGTATAAAGTTGATAGAGTGTGAGTGAACATACCAAATCCTCTGTTTGCACCACACATTTGGTGAGTACATAAATTAAATGTGATCAGAACCATTATAAATAGCTTTACGATCATAAAATATTTCCAAATAACAACAGAAAGGAAAGAATAAATTGAGGATTCCACAAAAATGGTCTAATAAATTTGATAATGGCCCTGTGGTACTGGCTTTGTGCAATGGTGGCTTCCCGAATGGACACGATCAGATAGAATGAGTGTAATAATAAAAACATCAATATTAATAAATAAATCGTCTAATAAAAATAACAAATAGGAAATTGGGAGAGATGAGGGAAAGAATAAAATTGGTTTGAGAGGAAATCACTGGAAAATGTTGATGATGGAATGCAAAATTGTTCAAAGATTTTAGTATAAACAGAATAGTTTCAAAAAGTTATTAATCTAGAAAACATGCATCAATATACTTCAAATATTTAATGAAAACGAAACAAAAACAGAAGATTACCTTTTGAATTAGAAACACCCAGATACAAAGGAATTTTCTGAAAAGAAAATGGAATTCACTGAGAAGCATTTCTTGATTGGTATATAAAGGATTTTAAAGTTTTAATAAAATAAATTCAAGAACCTTTTGTGAATTCCTAGGTTAAAAATACTATATTTATAAATTAAAGTTTAATCACACTCCTGGATTTTTTTAAACCAATGCTCTATTTTTAATTTCAAATTTACAGAAAATTATAATTCAAAACAAGTTTTGTCTGGGATTACTTGAAAAATAATAAAAACATGAAGCGATCAATCAAACTTCAAAAGTCAAAATGGCAAAAAGAAATTCTTCTTGAGATTGCAGACGTGAGATAAAAAAGAATTGGAGGAATTCGATCGATTCGATCTTGGCGGTCCTTTTTGATTAATTGAGCGTGTGTTTGTGTGTCTGAACCTAAAATTAGTTTCACGTAGTAATCAGTGCCACCATTTCTACCACCGATCAAAACCACACAAACAAACATAAATCATAAGTTCAATTCTATTGAATACGTGCGAGATCGAATAAGAACGTTAAAGCATAAATTAGTTGTTCTTTGGCAAAGAAAGTTGTTTGTTGGACAAAATAATTTGGTTTTACCATTTTAAACTGTATGGCTCGGTGCTGTTCTGGTAACAATAAAAAATGTAATAAAATGCTGAATAACCAATTTAATATACGTTAAATACCCACAAATCATATATAAGAGAAAGTCATTGTTACTAAACATCAAATAAGTTTGCTTGGTCAAGTGAAATAAACCGTCAGTTTGAGTCCACGGAAACTCCGTTTACAGAATTGTGTACAAAAGTGTATTTGTTCATGCATGAATTGACCTTGATCGGAAAAGTTCATCAAAACAGGAAATGAGGAAATGCTCTTAAACAGAAAAAATTAATTTACCAATGATGCGAATTAAATTGAGTTATGTCAAGTCAAGCCAATACAACAATTGACGGAGCTACAAACCCAAGTATTACTAAAACTTTCATACTTTGTATGAAAGTTACTAGCGAGCCCAGCCAATTGTGCTTTTCCATCTCATCAATTAACCAATAAATAAATATATTTCGACATATGTGGACAAATGTGAGCGTTTTATATTGCAATAAGTCGAATAAAATCCAATAATGTGCCGATGAAAAATGTAATATGATTTAATATACTCGAGACGATTGACGCGACCAGACGGCGAGAGAGAGACAATCGAATTAAATGTGAATTGCAATTGAATAGAGAAATCAATATTGATTCTAATAAGCATTCTGAAATTAAGTTATAAGTTATATGAAATTATGTTTGATATATGAAAAAATGTGTATAATAAATTTATTTGATAAAGTTCAAAATGATTTTTTATCATTTTTACCATTTTAAATTCGTTAATATAATTTCATTATAACAAAAGATCACCATCAAGTTCATTTAAAAAACTCGAATCAGATTTGTTTTATAAAACCCAAAATAAACTCAATTTACTATATATTACTAAAAGAATATAAATTGAGTATAATAAAATTATTTCTATAATATTAAGAGAGAAAATTTAATAAGAATAATGAAATTCAACAATAAAAACCCAAAATAAAGCAATTTAGTTTTGGTTTTGTGTCTGTGAATGAACTAAGAAATTTAATTTTCCATTAAATTGCTAATTCAATTCAATAAATCAACTTGAACATTGCACTTAGCATTGTTATTCAGAAATACAAAATTGAAAATGTTTTGTTCGGGTGTCAAGGGGACAATTTTGAGAATTTGGAGAATTTGATAGAGAGGGGAAAAGATGAGACGAAAAATAATTTGAATATGAAGTAAAAATTTCATAATAATAAATCGAATGCACTTTATCGAATGTGTTCTTGAGAGGCTCCAAGGGAGGGAAAATTATAAGGATTATTAAATATATTGACGCACATGCACAAAAAGCCAGACAAAATAAACGAGGAAAGAATTATCGTGTATTTTCGTTTTTAGACTAACAAATTATGCTAATGTTCCACTGTCTAGTAGACTTAGACTCTGAGTAGGTGAGAAGCAAATTTACAGTTATTGGAATTGGGGAGTTTAGATTACAATTCACATTAGTGTCTCGGAAAAACGGAAATTTTACTTTTTTCCTTGTTCAGGAAGAGAATTTATCGCAATTAGACTGAGGAGAAAAACATAGACAGACAGACTAAGTGTAATCGCTAAGATGAAAAAAATAAAGAAATTCCTAATGACGTCTGAAGTTGCGTGCTCTAACATAAGTTGAAAGAAAATCGAATTAGGAAATTCTCATTTTCAGAAATAGAATTTATAATTATTTTTAACCTTTAAAATTAAACTGAAATAGATTCGCTTTAATTTAGGAATTATTAGAAAATCAAATCCCTTTACTAAAATTTATTAAAATTAACTTGAAATTTTAAAAAAATTATTTACAAAAAAACATTTTTTAATAAAAGTTTGATTAACTCAAATGTTAACTTTAGCTAATCAGATTAAATATTGTGAAATCACCTGTAAAAGAACAAAATGAAAAGGATGAAACTAATGAACAAACTAGTTAAACCAAATTAGAACCAATTTGTCCAAATTAACTCAACGTGTGTACGCACACACTTTAGCATTTGCAAACATTTCACAAACTCGAGTACAAGAAACTAATTGAGTTAGGCTCACTTGTATGTATGATCTTGAGAAATGACCATCTGAATTTTTCCAATTCTATATATTTCATAATGATATGATCTCAAATGGTCAAAAGATTACTGTAGGTGCGGAAGAATGCTAAGAAAAAGTGTCTACGCATGCGCACTCAAAACGGCTGCAATTGAGAGAAAGAAAATTTGAATCAAAGAGAGAAAGTGAGGAGTAGAGACATGAGCTGCACTTGGACTCATTTTCACACTGAGTCAGTCTGCCTGTGAGTCTCACTGAGGACACATCGATTCGTGTGAGTTGTGTTCAAATTAATGAAAGATTTGTGAGTTTTTTACCTTTTTAAAACCATAATTAGTTGAAAGAACACCGTTGCACCATTTTTTGAAAATAATCGAGAAATAATTAATTTGCATTTTCAATTTTTCATCAAATGTTTTTCTGTTAAAAATGGGTTAACTAAATAAATTCTTTTCCCATTGGAATGTGTTTGGTGTGGCAATATGTGTAGTGCTAATTCTATTTATATGATATTGAAAATAACAAATTAATTAGTGATTAGTCTGCAAGAGGATGTTGGCAATTTGAAAAATGTGTTTTGTGTTGTTCGTTAATTAAATGGAGTGTGTTTGATATTGTTTGGTGAATCGAGTTTTGTGTTTTTCCTCTCGTATCAATCTCTAACTAATTTTCCATGCCAACTTTATTATTCTCAACATTAGTGACCACAACGGACAATGAAACAGTTTGTAATTGACTTCACTTTTTGAGACCATCAAAGAGTTGCTTGTTCTTGGTTTTCTGTAAAGTTTGGTTTGTTTAATTGAAGAAATTAAAAATGATATCCCATCCCACTTTTATTAAAATTCAGGTGTCCGTGTGTGTCCGTCACGCTGTTTGTTGCGTACAACACTATCACTTTTCAGCCAAACAATATAAAAATGGAAAAGATTGATTGAAATTAGTGAAATCAAAAGAATGTTTTAAAACTATAGATTTTTACCTTTGAATAGAGAATGTGACCTGTTGAAGTAGTAAAATAAAACCACTTAAATATTCTCCCACAGGTACATCACGACGATAAACTTCAATAAACTTGGAATGCCTCTTGATTGATGGTGGATAATGTTGGCAAATTTAATGGTTTTAAGTTATGAGCAATTGAAGTAAATTTTTACGTTAATGGTCGAATAAAAATATTTTTAAATTGAAACCTTTACATAAAGCCACAAACAAAAAAAGAGAGATAATCTTTTAAAGTTTTAGTTAATCTTCTTGAATGTCTGTAATTAAATGCGAATTAGTCTGTTCATTAGCGCGTATTCCCATTGCAAAATGTGAATATTTTGATTAAAGTGGCAGTTAGTGGGATTAATTGTGCAAAACTTCTTTTTACTACAACACAAACCAGACTAGTCTAAGACAATATTTAATTCAACCACAACACTTTGTCAAGACATTAATTGTGATTGTTTTGTGGCAAACACTAGAAGAAAAAAGTTTAGCGAGAAACATGGATAATGAGACCAACAGTGGAAAAAAATAATAATAAAAAACATCAAAACCAGAAATGCAAGATTTTGTCTCTAATGGACTACTGATAGTTGTATAAACACAAATACACAAACATTTGATAATTCTGAATAGTTCATGAGTTCGAGACAGTTGGACAAACAAAAGGAGGATAATAGATTATTCGTCGAATTTCCAACACTAACAATTTGCTTCTCTATCTGTATCATAATAATAACTCGCAACCACTGTAATTATGTTTGTACAAGGATTTCGCATTAATACGAATATGATATGATCATTATTATCTACAAAGATTCGCTTGCAACACAAATGGACAGCAATCAAGTGCATTGGTACTCTAATGACTATGTGAGAGTAACTATGTGAGTAATAATCTGTGTTCCGTTTGGAATGTAATGTTCAATGTATGATTGAAACAAAAAGTTAATTAGCTGAGGATAACCGACGAGGGTTTAGTTAAGAAAAGTTATATTGTGACTTTCACAATGAACCCTAATTTCCGCTTCACACTCCCAAATATTTTTCTCATCTTAACATTAGTAGATTGCAATCTCGTCTAGTCGATGTAATCATCAGAACAAATCATAATAAACTATATTAATGGAGAATCAGATAATTAAGACAAATTACTATTGTTGTTTTTGTTATGTTATATTTCCCATATAGATTTCCGTATTCCGATGAATGTCGATGATTAGATAATACAGAGAAAGCTTTAAACTTTTAAGCTTTTTAAGCTTCGAATGAAACTAAAAAAATTAAGTTATCCTTTAAAAATTAATGACAAAATAAATTATTTTAACGCGAAAACAAGAAAATACACACATTCATTCAATCTGCGATTATTTGAATTCTCAGGCAAATTATTCTTAAAATAAATTCCAAGAACTACTCAGAAAACATTCTTCGATCTGTTCAAATTATGATTTAAAAATCAATAATTCATAAACACCACCCACCATCTTGCAACACCTGTTTAAAACAATTCTTAAATACATTTGCTAATGCACTTCCTTTTCTTGTTTGTCACATAGAGTAAAACCAATGCGCATTCAAACAATGCATTAGTCCATTTTTAGCATTTTATTAAAACAATAATTTATTTATTAGTACGCGGATTATATTTACTAAGGCTTGTTTATGATAATATATATAAAATGGTTAGTTCAAACGTATATGATCAACTAAGAACTAAACTTTCTAAATAAAAATGATTAGTCTGAAGTTTTAATAATTGTAATTTTGTCTTACTAATAATGATGATTTATTTTTTAAATATTTTCAAATTGGCTTCAAACAAAAAAATACACTCTAAGAACAAGTGCAGTGAAGTTGATTTTTTTGGATAATTTAAACTTTTGTATCAAAGAGCCATAAGCTGTCATTTTGACGAACAAAAACAAACGTAAAATTATTTGAAATTCAATTTTCTTCTGAGAAAATTTTTTTTAATGAAAAACTTCTAATAAAAGAAACCTAACAAGATAAGACTTCAGGAAAATCAAAACTGACATTGGAATTTGTAATGATAAAAAACAAAGACAATTTCTCTGGATATTTTGGTTAACTTTTGAAGTGAAAAAGGAACAAACATTTACCAAACTATAAATATTTATTTGGTGCAGCAAAATGTCAAACTGACAGACTGGTAATTTGTTGAATTAAATTTTCAAATAAATTTTCTTTTAGACAAAAAAACTGAATAATATAAAAACAAATTTTTTCACCCGAAACTTCATTTAGGATATAAAAATATTGTATTTCATTTGATTCTGTCACTTAATATGATTTATTATTTGGAGTATTCTCCAAATTTATTTAAATAATCAATTAAAAAATATTAAGTATTAAACTTCAGAAGTGTGAAATTCCTTATGAATGTTGGTATTCCTTTTTATAAGTAATACTCCAAATTCAAAATATTTTTTCATAAAGCCAAATTTAACACGAAGTCATTTAGATATTTTAGAAAATAGTTTTCAATTAAAACGAGTCTGACAAGTCAACACATTTTTGGCTTAACGATTTTGATTGACAGTTTTAAATTGAGTTATTTAAATTTTTGAAGTAAAATGTGTTGCAATAAATATAAATATTTTCGCGTTATGAAATATATGCTTTCAATGAAATAAAAATTTAAAAAATAAAATTGTCAATGTTATTTCATGCCGATTGCTTCAATCAAATTCACCTGTCATCAACTGTATCACAATCATCAGTAAACAAACTGATATTAACCAATCCTGACAAGAGAGAATGTGCTTTTCTTATGAATCGAACAATAAATTAATCTAATAGTATTCAAATATAATTAGCTGAGCGAAGTGAACGAACGAACGAACGCACGAGCGATAGCGAGTGCGTGAGTGAGTGAGTGAACGTAGCGAAGCACTCTGTCACCACTTGAGAAAACCGTTTCGACTTTTCAATGGAGAAGTGCGGAAGCATTGTAACAGAGGGGGAAATGTCAGGTTTTCTTGTAACTGTGTTAATCGCTTGAACGAGTTCACTAAATTTTACAAATGAGGCCTCTGGAGATTCAGCTACTAATAAATGAGGCTAAGTTCGTTTGGTGAGAAAATCCATGAATGTTTAGGTAACTTCCGGTCAGGTAATGAGAGTTTTTAATGTATTCTCTATGGGAAATAGCGATTATCACCTCTATTTTGCAGAGGCTGTAGAGAATTGATTCTGTTGAGTATTGACATGAAGGACACACCAAATTAATCGTTTAACTATGTAGATTATTTCCCGCCATTAAAAACCTAGATATAACTCTTATCTACACAGCAATCTACAGTCAAACACAAACATTCAGAGTGTGATCTAATGTCGGTAATGCAATGTATTTCCTATGGAGACTGTGTCCATAGCAAAAGTCCATGGACATATGCACACACAAACATTGCATTAAGAATATATTATATTTTCTGTAGGAAATCAATTGAACAGTGTCCAGTGAATTGATGCTATTGACGATTAAGTCGATCCAAATGAATCAAATAAGGTCGTTTAATAAGTTTCTCTACACTATTTCTCAAACAACATACAATTAGGTCCTATTGCTATTGATGGCAATGTAAGTGATCCAAATGGATCAAATAAGGTCGTTTCATAAGTTTCTCAACACTATTTCCCAAACAACATACAATTAGGTCCTATTGCTATTGATGGCAATGTAATCGATCCAAATGGATCAAATAAGGTCGTTTCATAAGTTTCTCAACACTATTTCTCAAACAACATACAATTAGGTCCTATTGCTATTGATGGCAATGTAATCGATCCAAATGGATCAAATAAGGTCGTTTCATAAGTTTCTCAACATTTATCTCAAATCGCTCAGCTACACTGCTAGCAGTAAATTCTAGTATGATTTAATAAACTCGATTGAATGTTACTGAAAAAATCGGAGACTCTGACAGGCCACTTTAGTTATGACATATTCTATAAATATGGCAAGCTTTTTTAAAAAATAACTAACCAAGCGAATCTTATTTGTTGAAAATATCATTTAAATTGAACATTCATAGATGACGGATGTACTGGGTGGACACAAATATTGAAATCTCAACTAGTTTTATTCAACTAAATTAAAAATTGAAAAGAATATTTAGTGAAACCTTTTAAATATAGAATGCAATCCTGAATCCTGCAATGCATCCTATCAAAAGCTAATCCAATTTTTATCAATAATTCGACAAAAATATAAAATGTCATTTCAAAGGGCTTCCAACATTTTTAGTGAGAAACGATGAAACCAATTTGACATTTATTACACAAACAAAGGCTTAAATTTAACAACTAGTTTTAAAAGTTTTCTAGGATTATCGGACTATACAGATTTGAACGTTGTCAGTTTAGTTGCCTTGTTCAATTTTGCTTGGTAAACCACCATCCGGCAAAGTTTTTAGTACCTTACTGTCCCATGCGATACGTTGGTTCTTTTTGTCAAAATAGTTGCTCCCTCACCACTCAACCACTCATGGTCAAGCCTGCCTCACCACTAGTCATCAGTTGCTGTTGACATAGTCGATCATCACCACGAGGCGTGAGTCAGCAATACTACGTGTCTCTCACTATATAAGTCTGAGGACTGAAGCAGTCAATCATTCGTGTGCTTTGTATGTCTGAAGTGATGTCCTCTTTTACCTAGTGATTTACCATCTCCTTTCTAGGTTAACCTCATCATCCTGTTTGGTACTACTATTGGCATCAACCAGACACTTGCTCTCTACATTAAAGAAACTCCAGCATCGCCGATCCTGTGGCCTGATCTTGATCGGTCATTTTAAAGGAGTCTATCAACCATTTGTATTTTATTTTTCCATCCTCAAATAAACCGATTTTATAACACGTTATCAGCACGACAGCTATGGAGCTAACAAGTGTGGTGGTTGGAGTCGTCCTGGCTGGAATTGCTTGGCTCATCACATACCTGAACCGCGCCTATGAACGGGACTCACTACATCACTCAGAAGAAAGAAGAGCAACAAAAGAGACTGAGGTCTCTATTGTTCAACTGAAAGGAACTAACTTCGCGAACTGGGAATACGTGCTCAGATTGGCCCTACGTCGCTTACGGATTGAACATGCTATCGACCGTCCTATGGCTATTAACTCGTACCCTAATCAAACCGCACTCATGAAGATTACGAGCTCACTCGATGAACGCCATCTCACTATGGTGCGTGGCATACTCTCCGCTTTTGAGGCATTTGAAAAACTCAGCAACGAGTACAGAGGTGACG
Organism: Rhizoglyphus robini; assembly: GCA_023373905.1. Classification (NCBI taxonomy): domain Eukaryota; kingdom Metazoa; phylum Arthropoda; class Arachnida; order Sarcoptiformes; family Acaridae; genus Rhizoglyphus; species Rhizoglyphus robini. The sequence goes on along the minus strand of JAKIJQ010000040.1, from coordinate 1,708,897 downwards.
ACGCCGTCAAACAAGCATTGGTGGTCAATGACATACGAGATGCTAAACTCGAAGGCTATTCAGAAGCAAAGGTACGCGAGTACCTCTCAAAGATTGAGCAGAAGATTGATGAACTCAAGATGGCTGGAGCCGAAGTTACTCGAGAACAAGAAATGTGTCTGTATGTCAACTCGCTTCCTAAGGAACTCACCGATTGGAAATCGTTCACACTCACTCAACTTCGCACGCTCACCAAAGACCAACTACAGCGTAATCTGATTCGCCACTGTGGTATGCTGAATGAGGGAAAATCTTCTGAACAAAGTTTTCTGAGCAAAGGCACTAACTATGGTCGCCCTCCTTTTTAAGAAAGAGACAAGAAGCTGTCATTACTGTGGCAAAGTCGGCCATTTGATTGCTGTCTGCCGAAAGAAGAAAGCTGACGCGGAACGTGAAAAAGGACCCAGTGCTGGCCAGAAGTCAAATGTTGCTAATGTTGTAACTGAACAAATAAATGATTTTAATCAGTACGTGGTGGATTGGGTAATTGACTCTGGAGCAACTAGTCACTTTGTTACCTCAGATAGACACCTTCAAAATGCTATCTCAATCAGTCAGTCGGTAAATACAGCAAGTGATCAGCAATGCAGAATCTACCGACAAGGAAACTACATCTTGTGTACTGGCCCGGAAACTATTCATCTCAAAGATGTCAAGCTAGCTCCAGACTTTAGTGCAAATCTTTTTATCAGTTAATAAGCTAACCAAAGATGGTTTTAAGGTGACATTCTGCACAAAAGAAGCAATCATCACTAAAGGAGGAAAAATCTACTTGCAAGCGAAACGGAGTGGTGGCCTCTATCGATTTAGCGAAGAACGCGCTCTAACTGCATCTGTGAAGAAGGCCGTTAATTGGCACGGCAGATTGGCTCACCCAGGCAAGAACAAGGTACAGAAACTAAAGCAAAACTACAACCTGATGTTTGAGGCACATGAGCACTGTGTGACCTGTGCTAGATGCAAGTTGAAACAATCGCCATATCTACCATCCACAACTACAACCTCTCGTCCCCTTGAATTGATCCACTCAGATGTGGGTGTGGTGCTGAACGATCCTGGTTATGATGGTTCCAGATATTTCTTGATATTTGTGGATGACTATACTCGGTTTACTGAAGTGTTCCTTGCCAAAAACAAATCAGAAGCTCTAGCGTGTTTCCAAGAATACCAGGCAAGAATGGAGAAACTTTTTTCCAATTGGAATTGGGGCATTACGGACTGACAATGGAGGTGAATATACATCAACTGAATTTAGTGAACATCTCAAAACGGACGGAATCTATCGACAACTCACCGTTCCATACTGCCATCAACAGAATGGTGTAGCTGAGCGAACCATCCAGAAGATTCAAACTATGGCCCGAACTATGATGTTCGAAAGCTGTATGCCACGTCGGTTCTGGCCTGAAGCAGTCAGGACAGCTTGCTACATCGCTAATCGGTTACCTCACTGTGCCATTGATGGTGATCTTCCATGTAAGCGAATGTTCAATCTGGATCCGGAGTTTGAAAGGATGCGAACTTTTGGATCGGTGGCCTACAGTTGGATTCCGCATGAAAAGAGAAAGAAGTTTGATCCAACTTCAGAGGAACTGATTTTTGTTGGTTATTCGTACAATGCTAAAGCGTATCGACTTCTCAACCCATCCACGAATCAAGTTATTAATCAAAGAAACTGCGATATATGGGATGGTGTATATCCAATGTGCATCAAGTCGATGAAACAGCAAGAAAAGAAATGTGAATGCGAAACTATCAAAGAATGCGAATCACGAAACTATTTGTTTAGTTTTGATATAGTGAATTCGGAAGAAGAAGAAACTGTGCCTATTACTGAACCTCAAGTGGAAGTGCCTAATCCACTGGAAGAACCAAGAGGTGAACCATCTGATACTACTCGGGAGGGCTTGATCGTTATCAGTCCAACAGTGCCCAGCAACACTCATTCACCAATTTCTGAAATACAACAAAGACTCAACTCCCGTGCAAATCAAAGAAGTGAAGCATCTCTTACTCAAGCCTTGGAGAAATTGGACCAGAAACTCAAGTTTAAACCTAAAGCTCTTACTGAGATTATTACTACAGCAAGTTCCGAATCTACTACTAACCACACAAATGAAACTATACCTAAAACAATCGCTGAATCTACAGCCGAACCAAGTGCTCAACATACATCTCCTAGTGGTCAACTAACCAACCAATCGATTCAACAGAGACCTCCGATATTGGATCAATCAGCAATAGAACTACCATCTGTACAACCCTCTCAAGTTCAAGGATCTGGGATAAGACCACAAGGAATTGTGCAGGCAGTAAACCGATTTGAACAACAACTAACAGATGAACAAATTGAACAATTGGAACCGATTCCGGTGACTAGGAATTTCAATCAAGAAGCTGAGCCACCACAAGTTATTGATCAACCTACACCTCCAAATGTTAGACCACGACGTGATGTGAGACCACCTCAACGCTTGAATTATATAGGTCTCGGAGAACAAGCTCAAGTAGTACACCAAACTTTATCCAAGCAAGTATCCATACCATCTAGCTATACTGAAGCACTCAGGTCACCCGAGAAAGACTACTGGATTGAAGCTATGACTGATGAAATCTCGTCTTTGAATGCACATAATGTCTACCAGATAGTAGATGAAAGTCGAGTAGGCGAGCGGAAGTTGATCTCAACAAGGTGGGTTTATGACATCAAGAAGAACTCAATAGGAGCCATTGTCCGTTTTAAGGCAAGACTGGTGGCACGAGGATTCAACCAAAGAAAAGGCATCGACTATGAAGAGACATTTAGCCCAGTTGTCTCATTTACCGCCATTCGAGTAATGATGGTGATTGCAAGTCAGAGGAAACTCTTGGTCCACCAGATTGACATCAAAACAGCGTTTCTAAATGGAGATCTCGACACTGTCGTCTATGTTCGTCCACCTGAAGGTTTTCATGATACCAACATGGTTTGGAGAGTAGACAAGGCTATGTACGGACTTAAACAAGCTCCAAAATGCTGGAACGAAAGGATGAACACAATTCTCGAAGGTCTTGGATTCAAAGCCATCAAATCTGACCAGTGTCTATATATAAAGGAACACGAGAATACGAAATTATTCCTACTTGTTTGGGTGGACGACATCCTAATTTACACTGAAACAAGCGAACAGATGAAAATGGTCAAAGAGCAACTAAGCAAGAAGTTGGAGCTTCGTGATCTTGGACTGGTAAATCGTTTCCTGGGCGTCAACTTCACTCAAAATGAGTCTGGAGGTTTTTCTCTTTCACAAGAAACGTACATTAATGATCTGCTGAGTCGATTCAACTTGGAAGACGCAAACCGGATCCGATCCTTACCTCAACTAGACAAGATTGACCTGTCCAAGGGTCAAATTGATCACTCCTTGCCAATAAGAAGCCTCGTTGGTAGTTTACTGTACCTAGCCAATCTGACAAGACCCGACATTGCTGCAGTGGTCAACCTACTATCTCGCCATCTTCACGAACCAACTCAAACCGTCTGGACTTATAGCAAACAAGTACTTGCGTATCTTAAATACACAAAATGCCTTACTCTCAATCTTGGCAATTTTGATGACTCAAATTTAATCTGTTACGTTGATGCAAACTATGCAACAGAAGGTGATCGAAAGTCTCAATCTGGTGCTATACTTCAACTCAACGGAAGTACTATCAGTTGGTTCAGCCGTAAACAGAAGACGGTCAGCACCTCAACAACTGAAGCCGAGTACACCGCAATGGCTATGGCATGCAAAGAAGTACTATGGATGCAACAACTGCTACATGAATTGTCCTATCAAGTACAAATTCCTACAACCATCTTCGAGGACAACATGCCAGCAATCCAGATTGCTCATTCACAGCGAAGTTTATCGGACACCAAACATATCGATGTGAAGATGCATTTCATCCGTGACTACTGCCTCAAACGCTTTATCGAGATCAAGCACATCCGGACACAAGAACAGCTGGCGGACAGTCTTACTAAACCAATGAACAATGTCCAGCATATTCAACGGATACTCCTGGGACCATGTGGTCAAGTAGTTCGGGACCAGGGGGAGTGTCAAAATAGTTGCTCCCTCACCACTCAACCACTCATGGTCAAGCCTGCCTCACCACTAGTCATCAGTTGCTGTTGACATAGTCGATCATCACCACGAGGCGTGAGTCAGCAATACTACGTGTCTCTCACTATATAAGTCTGAGGACTGAAGCAGTCCATCATCGTGTGCTTTGTATGTCTGAAGTGATGTCCTCTTTTACCTAGTGATTTACCTTCTCCTTTCTAGGTTAACCTCATCATCCTGTTTGGTCCTACTATTGGCATCAACCAGACACTTGCTCTCTACATTGAAGAAACTCCAGCATTGCCGATCCTGTGGCCTGATCTTGATCGGTCACTTTAAAGGAGTCTATCAACCATTTGTATTTTATTTTCCATCCTCAAATAAACCGATTTTATAACACTTTTCGTCAATTGCTTTCAAAAGTTACGTTCAAGTATTTGAATTTGTTAATTTGTTTCAGCTGGTTTCTTTCCACTTGTGCTTGAGAGGATACATGTCACCTAAAAGAAACCAACACCTCTGACTTTCTTCGTTGATTGGCATTCCATTTAAATTCATATACATATTCATTCAGATAGAATTCAATGATGAGTTGATAATTCCGAGTGAAAGATTCGTCTAATAACTCGGAAAACTGATTTACTTAGTTAGTTAGTGCGTATATTGTGATTATTGTTATGAGTGTTACAATCATACTGGCATAGAATATATAATCAGTTGGTTCGGATCATTTGGGACAAAAATGGTGTGCAATGTAAAGAAGAAGCATGCGGTTTCAATAGAATTTAACCTTTTGTAACAATCAACAAAACCAACACAACGGATAGAATAAACAAACAAACTTAAACATAATGTAATCCCAAATATGTAAATAAGAAAGCGCAAAGCTCAGGAATGGAAATTGTTGTAATAATTGAATTGGCAAGGCGGTGATAGTTTCGGAGTTGGTTTAAGATTGATTGATTGATTGTGAATCTCAATGAGTTAATAACAAACTGAAGTAGTTAGGTCAGTCAGCTGTTTGTTTACATTGTGTACAACGTGCACCCGTTCTGTCACCTGCTGTGTGTGCATGAGTGTGCTGCTTGTTGAGTGTATGTGTGTGAATTTAAAAATTTCCGGACATTCTAAAAAACTTAATTAAAACTGGGCGCCATGGATCATGACGCCCATTATGGTGACAAATGTATTCTGAGAGAACCGTAAACCCTAAAATTACCAAATTTGGCATACATACACTAGGGAGTATATGTAATCGAATAGTCATACCAAAACTGGGCGCCATGGATCATGACGCCCATTATGGTGACAAATGTATTCTGAGAGAACCGTAAACCCTAAAATTACCAAATTTGGCATACATACACTAGGGAGTATATGTAATCGAATAGTCATACCAAAACTGGGCGCCATGGATCATGACGCCCATTCTGGTGACAAATGTATTCTGAGAGAACCGTATACCCTAAAATTACCAAATTTGGCATACATACACTAGGGACTATATGTAATCGACTAGTCAAACCAAAACTGGGCGCCATGGATCATGACGCCCATTCTGGTGACAAATGTATTCTGAGAGAACCGTATACCCTAAAATTACCAAATTTGGCATACATGCACTTAGGCGTATATGTAAAAGACCAGTCAAACCAAAACTGGGCGCCATGGATCATGACGCCCATTCTGGTGACAAATGTATTCTAAGAGAACCGTAAACCCTAAAATTACCAAATTTGGCATACATACACTAGGGAGTATATGTAATCGAATAGTCATACCAAAACTGGGCGCCATGGATCATGACGCCCATTATGGTGACAAATGTATTCTGAGAGAACCGTAAACCCTAAAATTACCAAATTTGGCATACATACACTAGGGAGTATATGTAATCGAATAGTCATACCAAAACTGGGCGCCATATATCATGACGCCCATTCTGGTGACAAATGTATTCTGAGAGAACCGTAAACCCTAAAATTATCAAATTTGGCATACATACACTAGGGAGTATATGTAATCGAATAGTCATACCAAAACTGGGCGCCATGGATCATGACGCCCATTCTGGTGACAAATGTATTCTGAGAGAACCGTAAACCCTAAAATTATCAAATTTGGCATACATACACTAGGGACTATATGTAATCGACTAGTCAAACCAAAACTGGGCGCCATGGATCATGACGCCCATTCTGGTGACAAATGTATTCTGAGAGAACCGTATACCCTAAAATTACCAAATTTGGCATACATGCACTTAGGCGTATATGTAAAAGACCAGTCAAACCAAAACTGGGCGCCATGGATCATGACGCCCATTCTGGTGACAAATGTATTCTGAGAGAACCGTATACCCTAAAATTACCAAATTTGGCATACATACACTAGGGAGTATATGTAATCGACTAGTCAAACCAAAACTGGGCGCCATGGATCATGACGCCCATTCTGGTGACAAATGTATTCTGAGAGAACCGTATACCCTAAAATTATCAAATTTGGCATACATACACTAGGGAGTATATGTAATCGAATAGTCAAACCAAAACTGGGCGCCATGGATCATGACGCCCATTCTGGTGACAAATGTATTCTGAAAGAACCGTATACCCTAAAATTACCAAATTTGGCATACATACACTAGGGACTATATGTAATCGACTAGTCAAACCAAAACTGGGCGCCATGGATCATGACGCCCATTCTGGTGACAAATGTATTCTGAGAGAACCGTATACCCTAAAATTATCAAATTTGGCATACATACACTAGGGACTATATGTAATCGACTAGTCAAACCAAAACTGGGCGCCATGGATCATGACGCCCATTCTGGTGACAAATGTATTCTGAGAGAACCGTTTACCCTAAAATTACCAAATTTGGCATACATACACTAGGGACTATATGTAATCGACTAGTCAAACCAAAACTGGGCGCCATGGATCATGACGCCCATTCTGGTGACAAATGTATTCTGAGAGAACCGTATACCCTAAAATTATCAAATTTGGCATACATACACTAGGGACTATATGTAATCGACTAGTCAAACCAAAACTGGGCGCCATGGATCATGACGCCCAATGGTAGCACCATGTAAAAAAAATTTTATTTGTACGTTGTTGAACAATTACATTGTACTTTTAAAACAAAAATATTGGACCCAATACACTACTTTAGAGTTCCAAATGGACCAAATAAGGTAGTCTCATAAGTTTCTCAACACTAATTTCCAAATGTCATAGAACTAGGTACTATGGCAGTTGATGGCACTATTGTAAGTGATCCAAATGAATCAACAAACGACATATTTTTTAAGAGTCTCGCACTTTGCCTGGCTTGCCAGACAATCTTATTTAATTTCCTAATCTATTTCATTGTTCGGGAATTAGATTTTAAATATGTTGTCTATGTTGTGTTGTGTGTCATATTATATAGCTAGTAACTATGATGGGATTACTCGGAGCAAAAATTGATTAGTAGTTTGTTCATTGGATGTTGGACATGTTTTAGGAATTACAACTGTCACATGGAAATAATAGTTGGAAATGTACAAGGAGAACATAATGTGTTGGACACAAAACGAATTAATATATTAGTCTATTGAAATGAATTAAGTAAAAATGAGCTTTTGAAGAGTTAATTTATGAACAATTGAATTCGGCTATTACACTTGACTATATTAACTTGTTGGTTTTATTGGAGTCATAGATGGAATTAACACATTTTGGTTTTTATACACACTCAAACTTGGTGACTCAAGGACAAATTAACGCTATTTTAGCAAAAAAATTGATTTCAGATAGAGTTAGTGTTTCGAATGATTAATTTTGAAGAATGTTTCAAAAGAAGATGAAAATTGAGTATGAACCTGTTTAAATCAAAGCTGTGAAAGGAGAAAAAGTAAACCAAAATGTGCCAAAAAGTATATTTTATGGGAAATTATTTTTTGAGGAATGTTAGCATTTGAGTAATGATTGTACAGAATTATAATTAAATGTAAAGTAAAGCTTAACAAAATATGATAAACACACCATGTTTTAATGATTTAATAAATTACGAAAATGTGGCGTAACTCTTTGAAATTATTATATGTGACGATTTATGATGCTATACATTAAGCTAAATGTTTTGTAAAATTAAATAAAGTTAAGAATAAGATTATTTTTTTATTAGTAAATAAAACTAAATATTTACGACATAATTCGAGATAATTCGTGCACAAAATTAAAAAACAAAATTTACAAGTTAACCATTTTAAAGTTGATGAAATATATTTCACTAAAGAAAATAAATTATCTCAACAACCCGACGACTATTTACACACAATCAGTGATGTATGAGTGTTTGCACTTGAGATGACTTGTGATAATGTACACTCCAGTTGATATTTTCAGTGCTTTCGATCAAACGACTCGAGTTGAGCCAATCGTAAGATATCCTTTTGTACTTTGCTGGATGGAATTGCTTTTTTATTATTGAAAATGTAAGAAATCTATTTTATAAATTTTCTAGAGATAACCATCTCAATTCTTTATTATGAAAACAATTTAAACAAATTTACCTTTAAAAAAATAGTAACCATAAAGCATAATGCATAAAGTATGTTAATGAAAGAAAAAGAATTATGAGAGCAATAAAATGCACGCGCGAAAAATGTTACCTTTTTTTATAAGAATGGCAACTTCTTTACCCATCGTTTTTTTTTGCACACAACTGAATTGTCTGCATTGTCATTTGCATTTAATTAAACAGACCATTAAGAAATGCTATTAGCAAAATATTCCACGTGCATTTTATCGTAATTGCTTTTACTATCTAAAATTTTTTTAAAAATACTAAATAAATGACATATATTAAAAAACTGAAAAACTACTTTAGATATCTCAACTTTCTTTTTGTTGTATCAATAAATTGATTGAGGACTAAACATCAAACCAAAATTAACATAATAATCGCTTATAACACGTACATGCTCGGGTACAAGCGAATTTGAGGTCGTATCGATTATGCACTGTTCCTCATCTTCCAGTTCTTTGGAATCATTGCTTATTCTCCATTGTTAATGTGCTACATTTAAAATCAGTTAGGCGTTAACATATTTATGAGTTCGACAGCAGTTTACATTATCAATCAAATCAATTGTACAACCAAGTGACAACTCGTAACAAATTTATATCAACCTCAATATTAGTCTTTACCTTTAGCTAAACTTCCAAAGCACTGTACCAATCAATCAATCAATTTGTTCATTCTGTCATCAATTTGTCGCACAATTGTGATATTGTTACATAAATTTGATATAAACGTTTCGTAGTATGTTTGACAGACAATGTGGAGTTTAGAAATCTTGTCATACTTGTCAAGAATGTATAGTGATTCAATTAAATATATTAAATATATTCATATATATCGTTGGTTTGCAATTTAATCAGAATGTGAATACGAATCCAAAAAACCATTCTTTACAATAGAAACCATGAAATTTTATTATCAAAATAACAATGACGCTCTCTTTAGTTAGTCAAGTCAACAATTTTTCTAAAAATCTTGTTACTGAATAGTCCTAAATAAAATCGAAATATAACAAATACATGAAAATCTTTATGATTAAATTATTAAAATAAAATAAAATAAATATCAATAGAATATTCCAGTGTTTTTAAAATGTTACTCAAAGCAACATTGTTGGGACAGGCAACAATGAATTTGTGTACGGAATATTTTCAGATTTAATTGTTTCGTATTCAAAATTATCTTTCTTTCGTTGAATTGAATTTTGAAACAATTCACACGCACAATAGAAGTGCTCATATTCCAAGTATTTCATTCAAATTCAAGTTAACAAAAACATTTGTGCTTTCATATTTGAATAAAATTATAATTGAAAATATAAATTAAATTAGAATGCTTGAAAGAGACCGAAAACCCAACAATAAAACAGGATTATAAAGAGAACTCGAATAATTATTCAATTGTGTTGTTGGTTGATGCTTGAAAAGAGAAATTTTAATTAGAAAAATTGTTTTGGCTAAATTAATGAGAATTGAATTATTTTGAATATTATCAAAACAACATCCATTACTTATGGGGAGTAATATAAAATTATTAAAAATTTATATATACCTTTTAAAAACTGAACAGTAACAACAACAAAATTCATTGTTTTTATCGTTGTAACTATAATCGCATTCTCGCATTGTAACACATTTCAAATGCAAATTTGGGTTTTCTTGAAAAACACAATTTGGAACTGCGTCAATTTGTTTCGTTTCATCATGCAACATCTTTTTAGAATGGACACATTTTGGTGGATAATTCTAGACACAAAATAGTCAAGACAACTGGCGAAAGTGAAGAATATCATAAATATAAAATGGGTTTTTAGAAGGACATTACTTTTCGTTTCTAGGTTTGACTAGTGAAAATCGTGCATAATGGGGCAAAGAAACACAGACAATTATGAAACATTTTTGGAATAGAAACAATTTTGTGGGTGTTTTTAAGAAAAGACCTGAAACACTTATCCGTACAAATAATTCTCTTGATTTCTTGAAAACTGCTTAAACCCCAATACGTAAAGAAAATTCTTAAGTTTCATGAAGTCACATAAGGACATCTTTGGAACCAGTTAATATAAAAATTTACTATTTATTCAATAAGATATTTTAGCCATAAATTTTACCTTTCATATTAAACCTTGAGATACGCAATTTTCACGTAATCAATTTTAAAATTTACAAAAATGTATTGCAAATAAATGGACTCATAATAGCATCATTGACATTTTTTACTTCCATTTATCTTGACAGTTAGTTAATCGTTTATGTAAACTTTGAATGAGAACTACTTCAAAACTTCTTTGGTATTACATTTAGAAAAAATATTTTAGAATTGTTTTTATGAGCATCAATTGTGCCAACGATCAATCAATATAAAGAAATGTGCTAACTAGAGAGCATTTATTCAGTTGTCACTAGGGAAATTAATCTTCTCGATAGTACCATTTATATAGTCAAGGCTATTTCTAAACGAATTCTGTAATTGTTAAATAAGATTTTAATTATGAATTGGATTGTTGGTAAATTAGATGAAAGAAATGTAAATGTAAAGAATAATTCTAATAAGAATATTTTACCATTTCGAACAAAGACAGGTAAACCCGGTAATTATTTCAAACTTCATATCCTAAAATGATCATAAAATATGTCTTAAATTGAAAAGTTGGTATTTCAAAACAGAAAATAAATTAATTTGATCTAAACACAAGTTTAGAAGTCTGACATCATGGAATAATACCAACAAATTTTAAAGTTCGATTTGATTTATTTCTGTATAACAAAGTTGGACAACATTAATGCGCCATTATGGTTATTACGATTGCCACCATCAGACGGAGACAATTGAATTTGTTGGTAGACATTCATCGAAGTCAATATTGACATTCTAAAGATTAGGAAAATATGAACTTGAAGAATTTAATAATATTTTTCGAAAATTTTACGATTTTAGTTGTACGTATATATAAAATTATTTGAGCACAATAATAATATGAAAAAAATTTAATAAACCAATTTACTAGTTTTGTGGTTAAGTCAGACAGAAGGAAATATAATTTTCCATTAAATTGCTAATTTAATTTACAATTCAATAATTCAACTGTGAAAAAGAACATTAGTTTTGATTGTTATTCAATATTTTGGTTAGATGAAAGTGCATTTGAGTTGAAAAAACTAAGGAAATGGAAAATAAAATAAAAATTGAATATTAAAATAAGATTTAGTGCGATCTAATACATACTCTGGTGCAATACATACGAGTATTATAGAAAAGTAATTGCGAAATAAATTAATGTATTTTCGATTAGAGTTGAGAAATCGATTATGATAATGCTCGAGTGTCTGGTAAGTAAGCACAAAATTGTGTACTTTGTAAAACATTGTTTTGGATCGATAGTTTTCAAGTATAATTGATGCATTGTTATTTATGTGGTCCACTGTTTTTAGAATGCACAGTGAAAAATGTATTTTTGTCTAGCAAATAGAAATGTCAAGTTTAATCAGATAAAGTTATAAAATTACCTTTTAAATTAGAATAATAGAATAGAATAAACTAATTAAGTCAAATTAACCTTGTAGCAAATTGTCAAAACTAAGTCATACATTTATAAACATTTCACAAACTAAAACATTCAAGACTAATTGAGTTAGATGGTTTGAAAGTGTAATTTGTTAATGCGAATATTCAGTGGGTTCAAAAACATTCGAAATTTAACAATGTAAAATCATTAATCTTTGTTCAAAGTACTTTTTGAACGGCTTTTCGGCAACAGTAAATTAACCTATCCAACAGTAATACATTGACTATTTCCACCCTTCTGTATCCACTCAAATTCACGAATATTGTTATGGTAATTTAACCAATCGTTCGCATATAATTACCTCGGTGGTAATGCAATTTGAATTGTTACCAACATATTCGTGTTGTTTCTCTTCTTTTCAACAAAAGTTCCCAATTAAGCAACGTGAAATGTCATTAAAATTGTTTTCATTGTGTCCATTGTTCATGTGCCATTGTGTCGTAATGAGCCGTGCACAAGTATAGTGCACTATTATGCTTTATAATAAAACAATTTTAATAATTTTGAGGTTGAAAATCATTCACAATCTCAGATTTTTGGCAGAATATAGATTATTCAAAGTATTAAAATATTTTCACGAATTATAATGAAATGACTAGAAACCTTTTTATATTCAAAATTAAGTGTTTCAAAATTAAGTTACAAAAATTATATCAAAAGAAGTGTTAACTGTCAAATTAATTTCACAATTGCAATTCTTTGTTTAACCAAAAAAAGTTCATAGGCAAATACAATGTTCGCTGTTCACAGTGTTCAGTGCCTGCAACAAGAAACCGAATTTATGAGTAAACAATTGCTAAACAAATATTTAACCAATGACTTTATCTTTGACTTTGCTTGAGGCTGAAGCTAAAGGTCTCTGACCATAACAAAAGTGTTTCTGGAATCTTCTGGAAAGTAAAGTTATTTAAATTTTGTAGCATTATCGATTGTGTTTTATCACAAATGTTAGAAATGTCTCTCTGTCTCAGTTCTATTTTATAGCGTTGAGTTGAAAATATCAATTGAAAACATACGACAACACGACCCATAGTAAACAATTTCATCATAACAACCCAATCATTTGATTTCAAAATAAAAATTTTCAATTAAAATAAACATTCTGTTGTCATGAGTAAATATCATTGCAATATTAGATTCAGAAATTAAAAGTAAATAAAATAAATAGATTCAATTAATTTGATACTTTACCAATTGTTTTGTATCTAAATCTATTTGAAAAAAATTTACAATAAAACAAATCAAATTTAACTTTTTTTTACAAATCTCGAATCAGCTAAAGGAGTTAAAATAAAACCGAATTTCAAATGAAATATGTTTTCCTTGGGGATAAATTGCTTTTAATGTGATTTGTTAGATCGTAAGAAACATCCAGTTACTCTCATTTTGTACATGAGATATATTGAGTTTAGAATTCTGTTAAAATCATTTCCTAAGGGACAGTTTAACTAATAAAAGAGACTCTTATCCTAATGTCTGCTCTTGGGCGTTAGAAATAATGTATTTATTTAATAAAAACAAATAAATAAGATTGTCTGGCAAGCCAGGCAAAGTGCGAGACTCTTAAAAAATGAAATAGAAACTTGATCTATCAACTGTGAAACTTTTAAAACGACTTTATTTGATCCATTTGGATCACTAAAGAGGTGTATTGGACCAATATTTTTATTTAAAATGTGCAACACATTTGTTCATCATTTTCCACTTAGTAACCACAAAAAATCTTTTTTAAACTTGTCGCCACCAGAATTGGGCGTAATGTTCCATGGCGCCCAGTTTTGGTTTGACTGGTCGATTACATATACTCCCTAGTGTATGTATGCCAAATTTGGTAATTTTAGGGTCTACGGTTCTCTCAGAATACATTTGTCACCAGAATGGGCGTCATGATCCATGGCGCCCAGTTTTGGTTTGACTGGTCGATTACATATACTGTGTGATATCCCTATCCCTAGTGTATGTATGCCAAATTTGGTAATTTTAGGGTCTACGGTTCTCTCAGAATACATTTGTCACCAGAATGGGCGTCATGATCCATGGCGCCCAGTTTTGGTTTGACTGGTCGATTACATATACTGTGTGATATCCCTATCCCTAGTGTATGTATGCCAAATTTGGTAATTTTAGGGTCTACGGTTCTCTCAGAATACATTTGTCACCAGAATGGGCGTCATGATCCATGGCGCCCAGTTTTGGTTTGACTGGTCGATTACATATACTGTGTGATATCCCTATCCCTAGTGTATGTATGCCAAATTTGGTAATTTTAGGGTCTACGGTTCTCTCAGAATACATTTGTCACAAGAATGGGCGTCATGATCCATGGCGCCCAGTTTTGGTTTGACTGGTCGATTACATATACTGTGTGATATCCCTATCCCTAGTGTATGTATGCCAAATTTGGTAATTTTAGGGTCTACGGTTCTCTCAGAATACATTTGTCACCAGAATGGGCGTCATGATCCATGGCGCCCAGTTTTGGTTTGACTGGTCGATTACATATACTGTGTGATATCCCTATCCCTAGTGTATGTATGCCAAATTTGGTAATTTTAGGGTCTACGGTTCTCTCAGAATACATTTGTCACCAGAATGGGCGTCATGACCCATGGCGCCCAGTTTTGGTTTGACTGGTCGATTACATATACTGTGTGATATCCCTATCCCTAGTGTATGTATGCCAAATTTGGTAATTTTAGGGTCTACGGTTCTCTCAGAATACATTTGTCACAAGAATGGGCGTCATGATCCATGGCGCCCAGTTTTGGTTTGACTGGTCGATTACATATACTGTGTGATATCCCTATCCCTAGTGTATGTATGCCAAATTTGGTAATTTTAGGGTCTACGGTTCTCTCAGGATATGGACAAAGGTTTACAGACAGACAGACGGTCAGACAGACAGACACGATGGCAATAGCATAAGCTTACGACTCTCAAAGAGTCTCGCTAAAAACATTAAATAGATATTTACCTTTCAAAAAGTCCGGAACTGAGAAGTTAATTTTGGATTTAAAGAATTTGAATGAAAGTTGTTGGATTAGATTTCATTTATTGGATTACCTTTTATTAAACTGACTCTATGTTTATATAATTTTTCCCAACTAATAAAGTTGTACTATTGGATTACCTTTTTAATAACTAATCTTAGTGTAACAAGAAAACTCAATTCCCTCGTGACAGGTCACGATGGGAATTGTCGCTGCGCGAACGTTTTCTTGTAAAAAAAACCCCCTTTTGTACAGAGTTTTGAAGAATAAAAGTGTCAATTAATTAAAATAACAGACTAATTCAGGATTTCAAAATACTTTAATTGGAATTCAAATCTTGAAAAGATAATTTCGGAAACAAACAAACCTTATTTGCTAAATTGGGATGGTGGGAAAGGGGATGACCAATTATCACATATTATTGAAATTAAATTGAAATTAGAACGGAAAGTTGAAGATGAACTCGCCATTCAATGCACTGTAAAAGTAAGTTCTGCTTTCCTTATCAATGATTTAGAAGTTCATCTGGCTCAGGTAGATGAGAGCAACACAAACGTTGACAACCTCGTGTCTTGATGATGGTGTCCACAGTGAGATAAAGTAGAGACGATAAATCGGCCAGTCTTGATAACGATTACGATCTAATTCAACGTGGTCGATTAGTCATAATGGCAGTATAACAATGCCTAATGAGTTGTTGAAACAGGAAAAGTTGAATTTGACGATTCACTCTTCTCTGATACACTTCCACAGCAGTTCTTCCATCCTTGTCCATATAACCACAGAAACCATATTCATAATCGAAAAAAACTTGTGAAACTCTCACAATGTGGTAAGGTTGTACAGAGAAAAGTTAATCCCGCCAATTATAAAAACATTGCAAACGGTAATCATATGAATCATATGAACAAACCATGCGCTTACAAAAAATCACAATTTCACGATCAGGTTCTGTTGCTTGTTGTTGATTTAGGACCACCAAAAGATCAACGCACTCACAATGTCAAGATACACCCCGGACACTAAGCTTGATAATCGGTTTCGAAATCAATAACAGATTGACTCTAGTAAATAAAATAAAACCAAATTAGAAATTAGCACAACAAAATAATGTACGCAATACATACCGATTGAGCTTGAAGATGTTTTCGGTTCCTACACATCCATACAGACCTCGTAATTGAAGTACCTGTAGTTGATTTCAGAGATGAAGTAGAGGTGATAATGATGATGAAGAGAAGACAAACCAAAACACGTGCAGATGTGAAAGGACACCCAGAATGCGAGGTGGGAGAGTGTGTCATGTGAACGTGATGTAGTACTGCTGGAAGCGAAAGAAAAACAACAGCTGACAGCTGTGTGCGGTGAGAGCGGATGTCTGTCCATCTGCGCTCTATCCTTCACTGTACTAAATGGCACACTCTTCAACACGAACACACAAACACGCTCTGTGCTTGCCTGTTGTCCGGAATCTTCAAATGATTTTTTCAGTGCCAAAGACACATTTTCATATTGAGTACATGATATATCAATGTTCCTAGATTTTCACGATGAATCCAACGGTATTTTTTTCAGTTCATGAATCCAAAAATCCAAAATTCCAGAATCCAGTTTTTTGCTGGATCGAATCGATTCTATTTATCCCAGATACCTTGTGGTCGAATTAGTTTGGTAAAAAATTTTCATGACGTTACGTCAAGTACTTTTGGCTGAATAAGTTTTTGTTGAGCGTTACATTGGGATTTTAATATATAAGAGATGTCAATTAAAACATTATAAAAAATAAAGTAGTAATGATTTTGAAACCAAACTTGTTATTAATTTAGTTCACAATATAAACATTGAAGAGTAATAAAACAATTAATTTGGATACCTTTGTAAAAACAAACAAGCCAAAAAGTAAAATTTACATAAAAATATCTCCACCGACACGGAACTACAAACTGCCAAAATAAAAGTATTCCTGGAAGGTAATAAAACCTAGTGCACACCACACAACAACAGAATGTACAATGCAGTTGGCTTTCCTCGAGTGCATTTGCAAACACAAATCCAATTTAGCATTCGAGTCTGTAGTTCTGCTTTGCATTTCCAAAAAAAGTTATTTCGTTTTGTTTTAATCAACTTAATCTAATGCTTCCATACGTAATTTGTTGTTTTGTCGTCAAAGGGAAACAAAGTAAAAGTGTATCTGAAAAAAATATTAGTCAGTGCATTAGTCACATAGTTTTTTGTGCATTTTGATTGTGAAACTGTTAACTACCAACAAAACATTACAAAAAATGCAATCTGAAATCTTTAACAAATAGTAGTTCATAAAGTTTATTTTAAAACGAATTGTTTGAAAATTTAATTTAATAGTTAGAACTGAAGGAAAATACTTAAAGAAATTTAATGCTTCAAGTGAGAATTTTATTAAATATTTAATATAATTTTATAAGAAACCTTTTTAACCCTCAATTATACATCGAGTAATTTTATAAAAGCCCTTCCATTGCTTTCAACCTCCAGTCAAAATGCACATTAGCTAAATTAGCTAAACCAAAAATAAACCAATAACAAAGAAAACAATGAAAATTTTTGTTTGTGGTCAGGTCGAGAGTGTAATGTGATTGTGTACTTAGTGTGGGTACAGTGTCAAGTTGTGTTTGTTTGCTGTTTGGAGAGACACTGAAGAAGTAAAACATTTCCTGAGTAAAGCACACGTAAAACGATCATAGAGACATGACCAATTCGGTAATGAAATTTGTTGGAATTTGTTTCCAATGAACGGAAAACTTCACGAAGGAAAGAAAAAATGATGTGAAAGTGAGACAATAAAAAAATTCAATTTTAACCACACAGAAGGGCATTAGAGTACTAGAAAATTGAATGGCGGTATAGAAGAATGTTCTAAAGAAGTCTCTCCGCATGCGCACTCAAAACTGTGCCAAATGAGAGAAATAGAATTTGAAACGGAGAGAGAAAGTGAGGAGTAGAGACATGAACTGAACTTGGACGCACTTTCACACTGAGTCAGTCTGCCTGTGAGTCTTACTGAGTACACATCGATTGGTGTGAGTTGTGTGGAAAGTGATGAAAGAATTGGATTTTTAACCTTTTAAAAACGATCATAGGGTAAGAAGTAATTAATTAGATAGTATTTTGTGCATAAATTCACATTAATATCGCATTAAAAGTGTACAGACATAGTATTAAACAGTGCACCATAATCTGAAATTAATCGAAAAATATTAATTTTTCATTTTAATTATTTTTCATCAAATGTATATTAGTTAAAAATGGGTTAACTTAAAAATTTCTCTTTGCAATGGAATTTGCTTTGTGCTACAATATGTAGTCAACTTTTATTGAGTTAATAAAGAATTTAACAAAGGAAATATTAAATTAATTGGGGAAAAAGATTATTTTGTGGGGAATTAATAACAAATTAATTAGTGATTGGCTTACAAGAGAATTTGTGCTATTCAAAAAATGTGTTTTGTGTCGTTCGTTAATTAAAAATGATGCTTTGGAGTGTTTGGTGAATTGTGTTTGGTGTTTTTCCACTCGTATCAATTCCCAGAAAATTTTCCATGCCAACTTAATTATGTCTCAACATTTCTCATCATGATGGACAATACAGATTTGTTAGACTCGTTTCTGTCTACTTCCACGCCATCTTCACAGTCATCACCATCTTTGCCTTCCAATCTGAGCACTTCATTCCCTTCCGGTGATTATCTCAACCCAATCCAAGGTGGTGAATTGTCGGGTATTTCAGTGATGGCAAGTGATGGTAGTGATGCAGTGGCAGTGGGCGATTCCATGTGGAATTCTGCTTATAGCAATGTCTCAGATGCAGTGACCAGCAGTACTTCAACATCAGATTTGTGGATGTCAATGATCCGACAGTATGGCCTCGATCCAAAGTACGACTGGAGGATACCTGAGTACTACTCACTGCCTTACCAGATCATTGGCACACTCTTCCAGGCAATCATCTTTATTGTTGATACATGGGAAAACACAAAAATCTCTTAAATTTCTATTATTCTTGAACACAATATTCATAGTCGATAACACTTAAGAATTGTTATCTGTTATACCGAATTCTAAAAATAAGGATGTTACCTTTTTATTATAATATTGTGGATGAAATAAAAGTAAAATAACGAAAAAAAAGTCTAACAGTACAAAAGTCTAACGGTACAAACAATAGAACCCAATTTCGATGAACAAACAAATATTTACACAAAGAACCATTCACCTTGTTGGGTCTTGTTCTTTCCTTTCATTTTACCATTAGAATAGATTTACCTTAACAATAATTGTCCTATTAGTCGAAAAGTATCTACTAGACCCAACTTGTGTAAATAGAACATCAAATAAATAAAGTCTACGACTGAAAGAACAGTTCGTTGTTGACTTCACTTTTGGGGGCCATCATGAGAGCTATTAAAGAGTTTGCCTTTTTCTAAGTTATTGGTAAATGTCTGGTCTGTGCAATTGTGGAAATTGAAATAAATTTATAGTAGTGTAAAATATTAATATTAAAAAATATATTTTAATTTACCCTTTATTTAAAGAATAAATCCATACAACGAATCAAAGAATCATTGTGGATCGATTGATTTAATAGACTTGACAATTTCTTTTAGTTTATACTCTAAAGTTTAGTCAAACAATAACCATAATCACCAGAACAAAAAGAATTCCATAGAAAACGATATTTGCTGATGTGTCATGTGGTGGTGTGTGCTGATTGAGTCGATTTGATTTTGTCTATGGAAAGACAAATAAAGAGGAATTGAAAGGAAGTGATGAGTACAAACTTTATAGTTAAAAATTTACTTTGGGTCGATGTTACAAAGAGAAATAAAACTTTCTATCGTTTTGTCACATAAGTTAGCTAACTCTGTAAAAGTTTTGATTTAAAATACAATTCAAGCCACGATTAATTGAACACTCACTAGTAAAGTTTTTTCTGTTTTGTTGGGATAAAAATTGTACAAAACTAATTTGTAAATAAGAGTTATAACTCACGATTGCAACATTAAAAATTTGGCCAGATTACAAGTATATAATGTCTTTTATCAAATTGACTAAAAACAATTTTAACACAAGCAGTGTACTTGACATGAAATATACTATTTAAAATTTTTAACATTTATTGCATTAGATTAATCAACTCGAGTTCAGAAACCGTGGCAACTATAGAAAGGTAGAATTAAAGTTTATCTAAAATGAAAAATATTATAATTGAACATGGGCCTGATCAATTTATGCTTTCAACCTTTTATTAAAAGAAAAACTAATTAAAAAGCTAACAAATAATCATATTGATTTTTACAGGTGTTTTAGGAAATGTGATGGTCGTAATGTTGTTCTAAGAAGTCGAGGCATGCGCACACCGACCAACTGTTATCTGGTGAGCTTGGCCATTGCAGATAGTATGGTGTTGCTGGCCTCGGTACCCAACGGAATCATCGCTTACTACATGCTCGGGGACAAGTGGATTTGGGGTCGTGTCGGTTGTGCGCTCTTCATCTTCTTCCAGTACCTCGCAATCAATGCTTCCTCACTCTCAATTGCGGCATTTACTGTGGAAAGGTGAGTTATGTCGATTGTTGTTTTAAATTATTTGGTTACTAATAGTAACTTACTATCGAATAAAATTTTTTATTTATGATATTTTAAAAAGTTATGAGTTGAAAACTATAATTAGAAATAATAAACAAATATCAAATTTCAAATCTAAAGAATTTTAATTAAATTTAATAACCTTTAAATAGTCTACCAAATTCCCCGGGCGGTGGAATAATAGGTTCGAATTGGTGCAAGTCATGCAAGAGGGTGCATGTTCTAACATAATAATAAAATACAATCAACAATTAAAATTAACCAAAACAGTTATCCCAATGCAGATACATCGCCATCTGTCACCCAATGTTGGCCCACAATATGCTCAGGAAGAGTGACAATCCCTGTCACATGACTACTTCCAATGCAGTCAAACCGGTCACCATAAACCAGAGCAATACAATACATGTACGACTAACTCGACTGGCAACCTAATTATATTTTAAATTGAAAAATCAATTAATAAAGTAAAAATCTTAAATAAGAATATAAAAATATAATATAATATATAAGTTTAGTTGAGAAAAATATCTAAAAATTATTGTCCGGGTCAATAATTTCGGAAAATGTGAAAAGTATGTCATTCATATTGTTGTGTTCTTTTACGTCTGGTACAGATTTTAAATATTAATTTCTGCTTTGCACAAATATACAAAACTTAGCCTTAGTGCAAACAGAAAATAATGCATACCTTTATTAAACTGGTTTCAACATTGAAATAGAAAAGGCATACAAAAGTAGCGATATCTGATCGCGAAAGATCAAAACTAAACGGTAAACATTTCAACATGATAGCCAAATCAAATTGACAAACCGTCACAAATCAAGAGTTAAATATTACCCAAATGTTTCACGGTTCATGATTACGGTTAGTGAAAAAACCTTTTAAAATCGCTTCCAATGAAAAAAACTTTTTATAAATAAGATATTCCTTGGAATAGAAATATTAAAATTCATGTAAGAACAAGCACTTATTGAACTTTCTATGGTAATACATCCATTAAGGACAGTCGCGGAGTTACTGTTTTACGAATGGCCCCTCTTCACATTTCAGTGCTTATTTTGATGATCTTTGAAGGGCCATAAGTCAGTTAATACTATTCCGATTTAGTCATACTATAACTTAAATTAAAGATAAAACGTCTGGCTTTAATTGGATTAGAAAACATTTAAAGATATAACTTTTGTTAAAGATATAGCTCGAATAATGTAAAAATGTTGGGTATTTTGACACTTTGATAAGATCTCACAATGAACTGAGATAAAATTTGTTGGGTGTTTTCTAATCCATTTTTAGTAAATGTTGCTACCTTTAATTAAAACCCGGACTCAACAAAATCGGTTAAATATTGAATGTAATATGGCAAAAACAAAATGGTTAGTTCGAGGTTTACAGGAGAAGGAAAAAACTAAAATGTAAGCATTGGGAGGTAGGGGGAAAATACGAAAAGTGCATCTTGGAAATTTTGATTTTTCTGGACTTCCAGTCGGAATATTGATCTAATTTTTTGTCAGATGATAGATAATGAGATAACTGATAACTTAAGATCTTAAAATAATTTGAAATTTTTAACCAAAATATTGCTTCGCGACTTGCCTTAATCTAGTAAGTAATCACGGAAATTCAGTGCGCTGTATTGTAATAATGCAAAATGTTGTTATTAAAGCGAAATCTTGCATAGACTTTGTATTGAATTGCTTTGACCGGTCAATAGCTTAACATAAATCACAATAAAATATACTCTCTTAATAACATAATGTAATGTAATTTCTTAATAAAAAGCGACTTATTGATGAGAATGGTTTAATGTCTAGTGAAGAGAAATGTAATGAGAAAAGCAATAAAAGTCATTATGAATAATTTTGCATTATAATAAGTGTATATATATTGGAGTAATTGTTTACCTAACATTACAGAAAATAACCATTAAAAGAGGATCGTTTGTTCTGCATATAAATTCATATACATAAACATCACATGAACGCCGACATTGAACAATTTGGTGAAATCTGGAAAATTTAAAGTTCAGCTAACATTAATCTGATGGAACATATTGAAACATTTGATTTGTGTCTGTGTTTGAACATTTACACACAAACATATGGTCGAATGGAATGATAATTCTAAGGAATGCGGTCGAGCATATGGATAAGTTTGTAAGTCAATGAAATCATACATGTATGAAAATGTGAGATAAAATTAGACACTCAAAAGAATTTACTTTATTAGTTAAAATGACCTTTTTTAAAGCTAACAGAAAATCATGAAGCAAGTCTCGGTTGAATTTTGACCAATATGTTTAATGTGTTTGTTCTAAATAATTCAATAAACAATTAATTTAATTAATTTCACAGACAAATTTTTTCAGATAGATTTTTCAAAAGTATTCCAAAGCTAAATTTGTTCTCAAAAGCGGATCTTCAGAAGTTATTTCTATAAAACTCTTATTATAACTATGACATTCAATATATAAAATCTGAAGTTTTAATAATTGTAATTTCGTTTTATTAATAAGATTATTTAAAACAAAATAAAAAATATTTTTAAATTGGCGAATAACAAAAAATTTAATCGAAAAGGCACTACAGAGAAGTTGACTTTAAGTTCATTTAAACTTTTGTATTAAAGAATTATAGATAAACTCTGAGTTGTCATTTCAAAAGATAAAAGCAAACGCCAAATTATTTGATATTCAATTTCCTTTTCAGAAATTTGTTAAATGACAAACTTAAAAAAAGAATTCTTAGATATACGAAATAGGACTTCAAGAAAATAAAAATAAATTGAAATTCGAATTTGTTATGACTAAAAAGGAATTGACACTTTCAACAGATATTTTCGGTAACCTTTGAGGACCAGAAATTGAACTTAGTTAAATATTTATTCTAAACAGAAAAAATTGTCAAAATGACAATTTTGGTAATTTGTTGATTTAAATTCAGAATTAATTAATTTATACTTTAATTTATACTAACAAATAGGTATTAAACTTTAAAATGTCAAATTCCTTATAAATGTTGGAATTCCAATTTCAAAATACATTTAGATAAACCGAAAGTTAAAAGAAGGTATTTTTATAAACATTTTTCATTTTAAACCCAGTTTATTATTTGCCTAGTCAACACATTTTTTTGCTTATCAAATTGGACAATTTTGTTGGAGAGTTAAAAGTGAGTATTTACGAATAACGAGTGAAATGTTGTGGAATTAACTGTCAAAATTTCAAGCGATTTGAAATACATCTATTGAATGAAATGCGAATTTAAAAATAAAATTTAAAATGTTGTTACGTGACGATTGCTTCAATCAAACTCAACTGTCATCTCATGAGTAAACAAACTGATATTAACTAAATCTGACAAGGGAAAATATGTTTTTCATAGGAATAAATAATAAATCTAATAATATTCAAATGCAATGTGATTTAATAAACTCAAATGTATTTCATTGAGCAAACCTAGACTGTCAGGTCTCTTTTAAGTTAAGTCCCATTTAATAAATACGGAGAGCTTACTAAAAAAAAAGTAACTAACTATGCGAATTGTACTAAATAAAAATGCAATTTAAATTGAAAATTTAAAGACGATGAATGTACTGGGTTAACATAAATATTGAAATCTCAACCAGTTTTGCCTTATTCAAAACCTTAATGTTCTTACCTTACATTGATAAAAGTAGGTGCTAAATTAAATATTGAAAGGTATATTTAATGAATCCTTTTAAAAATGTTATGCAATAGAAGCCCGAGTCCAATTGCATTAATAATTCAACAAAGATATAAAGTATATCATTTCAAAGGGCTTTTAAACCGAAAATATGTTTAGTTTGCAAATATGAAACCAATTTTACATTTATTATACAAACTTAGGCTTAAATTTAACAAGTTTTGAAAGTTTACTTGCATTACATTATATTTAAAAGTGAATTTGGAACTGAACACAAAAAACAAAGTAAAAATGTACACTCAATGGCATTAATACATGAGTAATATACTCTTCTGATTTAATAGATTATTAACCTTTTAG
The DNA here is from genome assembly GCA_023373905.1 of Rhizoglyphus robini. Taxonomy (NCBI): domain Eukaryota; kingdom Metazoa; phylum Arthropoda; class Arachnida; order Sarcoptiformes; family Acaridae; genus Rhizoglyphus; species Rhizoglyphus robini. The sequence goes on along the minus strand of JAKIJQ010000040.1, from coordinate 1,683,980 downwards.
TACAAGTAAAACTTTAAGGGTCCGATAAAAGGTCATTAAAAAGTTATTTTGAAAAATATCAATTCATATTACGAATAGCAGAGCTTAGTTCTAAGTAAAATAAAACCTTAAATAAACTTCAAGTCATGTAAAACTTTTAAATCCAAATTCGTGAAATGCACTATATTCTTTAAAAAGTAATAGTTAGTCATTAAAACCCCCCTATGCCGACAATTCAACTCACGATACAAACATAAGTGACATTGGGATATTATTCGCGAAATTAATGTTTAAACTTAAAATTACTTGTTTTGCAATCTAAACTAAACAACCATAATCTGTCATGAATCAATGTCCAACATTCATTAAAAAAATTAAAGACTATTCCTATTGAAACTAGATCAAATGAAATAAAAAATATTTTTGTGCGTTTCTAATAATGTTAAAAAGTTGATGTTACTGAAAAACAATTGGTTAACTTTAAAATTATCATTCACGTTCTATTTTCACAATTGCAATTGAAGATATCTCTAGAGATGATTTGACTTTTATCTTTATTTCCAAGACAATTTCATTGTTCGTGAATTAGATTGCAACATGGTACATCTGTTGTGTGTTATGTGTTATATTATATTCCTCATATATGAATTACTCTGCAATGGGCCAATTTGATTAATAGTTTACTCATTGGATGTTGGACATGTCTTTGGAATTGCAGCTGTCAAATGAAAATACTCGTTTTACAAGAGAGCATAATGTGTGGGACACAATCGAATTAATTTATGTGTCTATTGACATGAATTAAGTTAACGTGTACTTTAGATAAGTTAGTTTATGAACAATAGATTCCAGTTACTACACTTGACAATGTTAACTTGTTGGTTTTATTGATATAACTCGAAGTCTATGGAGTTAGCTTGTGGAGAGAAGTTGGTCAATTGATTTTATAAAGTAGCAGATTGTAGTTACTATATAAACCCAAACTTGTTTGTTCATGGACAAATTAACACTCTTTTAGGGAAAAATCAGTGAAAATATTTTCTGAATTTGAATTTCACTTAAATTGTTGAATGGACTAGTATTTTTATAAATGTTGAAGTGCGAGATAATTAGTTTTTTGACTAAATAAAGCTACATGAAATGTAGCTTCAGTTCATCATCGTCATTTGAGTCAATTTGCACTCCAATTTATTGGGTACTGGTCTGTGTGTAGTGCAGCACAATGAAACAACGAACAATGTGCCAACAAATATTTGCACAATCACTCGATCACGGAGTGGGACACAGGAGAAGTAAATATTAGGACATAAATAAAGTCAAACAATCTTTAGAAAATTGAAATTAAACAAAAATTAGAATTTTTAAATTGTTTATTTTAACCTTTTTTAATTCCAGTACTGTATACTTGTTGTGCAGTGGGTGCTCATTAAGTTTGGCTCAATTAATACAAAAATCGTGTGTGACAGCCTAGCAAAACATTACACTAGTTCTTCACATATGTCGTTACCCTCCTCCACATTCCAATCATACACATGCGCAGTACAGACACACGCAATACCACGGACAGAAACGACCAGTTTTCGTTAGTGGAGATTAGGTGCTGCTGCAGTCAACAGGTCATTTTCTGACTAGGTCCTTTATTGTCTCACAACGATCATACTCAAACATTTCTCCGTATCCTCGTTAACAAAGCAATAAACACACCTTGTACGTCACAATCGATTGGTGGAATATTAGTGAAACATTAGTGAGTAGTTTTTAAAATGAAGCAAAAAACTTACTGGGAAGTTTAAATCCGTTGAGAAACAAGTTTAAAAGACACAAACTTTCTATCATTCAGTCAAACATATTCATGTCTCTACACTCAAAGGAACCCAGTTTGAATGTTGAATTTTGTTTCAAAAACAAAGATAGTTCTAATAATTAATTGTAAGTGACCATTCATTAATACGAGTAAAACATTTTAATGTTGGTGATATGAATTTTTCAGGAAAAAATGTCTGGTAAAGACTTTAAAACTTTTAGTTATAAATATTAAAAATTTTATTTTAACCTTTTATGTCAAGGTGAAAATTTTCTACACAAAAGTTTTAAATCAGAAACGATAAAATTGAAAACGAAATTCTATAATATGATTTAGTGCGAGTTGATTGAATTTGATTCAGTAAATAGGAAAACTTCGATACAATATAGTTAGTGAGTAATTCTAAAGATAGTACACACAAAAAACGTGAGAAACATTTTAAATTAAACTGAATGACGCAAACTTTCCATTACTTAGTTAAACAAACAACATTGCAAGACAGAAGACAACTTTAGAATTGTATAACTCTAAAAATTATGTCCATTCTATCATAAACATTGAAATTTATTTTATTAAATGGTCTTAAACATCCAGTAATTTTTTTAATTAGAATCCGCGCATAAACCATCTTGTAAATTGAATTGATAAGCAGACCAACATCTCAACCATAAATAGAAAATATGGAAATCGATTTAAAGTCATTAATTTTTCTTGTCAAAGTTTTTTTACAATTCCAGAACGTCATTTGGAAAGAAAAATTGATGTTGCTAGTTTTTTCTAACTCACTCAACATAATTTGTTCTCGGAAAAATATCAAATCTGCTGTGTTTCGAAATGAAAGTGAAAAAATATAAATTTAGATTTTCTTTTACAAATTGGTTTGAAAAATAAAGCCATCATTAAAACCATCATGGAATAAATCGAGCCTTATATCGAATCACCATGTAAAACAGAAAAATCGATCTACTCAAATGTCACAATCTTTTTAATCCCTTCTTTATATCCGTTCTTGGAAAAGTTTTTATTATTTGGCTGAAATATGGAAAAATAATTCCAATGTAATGATATTTCGAATAAAGAGATGTTTTTAATACTGAAATAGAAATTTTAAGATATTGAAAATGCAGTAGCCTACTTGATAGATAGTTTGCAGTTCCGTATAGTGGAAAAATGGTAAAAGAAATGTTTAATGTCTTTCTGATTTGACAAATGCAAAGTCGTGTTTTGACATTTTTGTCCTTTCAACCAATGACATTAGGAAAAATTAATTTTTTTAATTTTGATTAGATTTTGTTTGTGTTGATGAATTTTGTTTAGATGAAATTCTAAAATTGTTTAAAACAGAGACCTTTATTGTAAGTCGGGAAGAAAAGTGTTAAGAAAAGAATCAGAAAAGAGAAGTGTTGGATTAGTGTCTTCTGGATACCTTTCAACATTTCAATTCCATTGTACAATATATCAAATAAATTAATTGAATTAATATTAATGATTTAACATGAGAAATTATCAATAAATAAATCAGTGGTAGTGTATGTGAGTAGAATATAAATTGTTGAAAGTAAAGTTTATTGGGCAAGAGTGAATATACCAATTCCTGTGTTTGCGCCACACATTTGGTGAGTAAATAAATTAAATGTGATTAAACCCATCATAGAGAGCTTTGCGATCATAAAATATTTCCCATAATAACAGAAAGCAAAGAATAAATTCTATAAAAAATGCCCTAATAAATTTGATAATCGCATTGTGGTACTGACTTTCTGTAATGTATGGTAGTTGCCCTAATGGACTCAATCAGATAGAATGAGTGTAATAATAACAACATCAATATTAATAAATAAATTGCCTCATAAAAATAACAAATAGAAAATTGGGAGAGATGAAGGAAAGAAGAAAATTGGCTTGAGGGGAAATCACTGGGATCAATGTGATGATGGAATGCAAAAATTGTTCAAGGATTTTTAGCATAAACAGAATTGTTTCAAAAAGTAATTAATCTAGCAAACATTCATCAAAATATTTCAAATATTTAATGAAAGGAAACAAAAACAGAAGACATCATTTTGAATTAAAAACCAAAAACGAATTAATTTTAGAAGAAATTGAATTCACTGAAAAGCCCCACATTTCTGAATTGATTTAGAAAGTGTAGTTTTATTTTAAATGAATTTTAGTTTATATAAAAATTTAAGGAATTTATGTTTAATCACGCTACGGAATGTTCTTTCTAAAAATCAATACTTGAAAAATTCCTTTCAAATACACAGAAAATTATCATTCAGAACAAGTTTTGTCTATAGTATTACTTGAAAAGTAATATTAAAAACGCAAAGCGATCAATCAAACTTCAAGTAGAGCTTCAAAATGATTTTATTTTTTAAATTGTAAACTTGAGATATAAGAATTGGAGGAATTCTATCGATTCGATCTTGGCGTTCTTGTTGATTAATTTAGCGTGCCTTCGTGTTCGTAAACCAAAAATTAGTTTCAAAGTAGCAATCAATGACTACTATTTTTGCTTCGATCAAAACCACACAAACAAATATAAATCAAATCGTACTTATAATCGGAATTTTATTGAATTCGTATATGATTCTTTGGAAAGATAAAAACAACGAAATGTTTGTTTAACAAAACATTTACCGATTTTAAATCGAATTTAGCTTCTTTATAACTAGCAAAAACTTCATGACATTTCAACGTAAATGAAAAAAAAACGATAAAGAAAAATAAATATATTGAATGCAATAGATTATTTTCTGGAAATATAAAGAAGCATTGAATAACCAGTTTATTACAATAGAAATGCTACAAATAATATAAGTGAAAGTCGTTGTAACTAAATATCAAATAAATTTGTTTGTCGAGTGTGCAATAAACTATCTCTTTGATATCTAGAAAAGTTGGACATTTAAAGTCCCGTTACTGAGTTGAGAATAAAAAAATAAAGTGCATTTGTCGAAGCATGAATTGTTCTTGATTGGAAAAGTCTTTCAAAACAGGAAATACACAAAAAATAGGAAATGCTTTTAGATAGAAAAATTCATTTAGCAATGATGCGAATTATGTCAAGTCATATTGACTACAACAATTGAAGAACACACAAACTAGAGAAGAGTTACTAAATAGTTTTTTTCTTCCGTATATTATTAAAAAACTAGCGAGCCCCTCCAATGGGCCAATATGAGGGTTTTGTTTTGAATTAGGTCCAATAAATCCAATAATGTTCCTATAAAATGTAGTATGATTCAATAAACTCGAGACGATCGACGCGGCGAGACGGAGAAAGACAATCGAATTAGTTGTATGCCAATTTATAATAGGAATCAGTATTGACTAATAAGTAGTGTGATAAGTAAGTTATATGTACGAGTTATGTCGTAGTTCCGAATAATTTCAAATACATTTTTATCATTTTAAATTTACAGTAAGTTGACTTTATAACTAAGGAAACCTTTAAATCCAACAAATAGAGGCTAAACCAGATTTGGTTTGTAAAACGATGAAACCTAATCTGCGAAATTGCTAAAAAATAAATTAAATAATAAAAGTATTTCTGTAATAGGAAAAAATTTATTATAATAATGAAATTAAACAATAAAAAATTAAACAAAACCAATTTTGCTTTGGGTTTCTATCTGAATGAGCTAAGAAATCTAATTTCCAATTAAATTCTATAAATCAACTTGAACATTAATTTATCTGTAAATATAAAATTTAAAGTCAAATGCTATAGCATCAAAATTTTTAATAATCAGTTACCGTTATTTAAAATTCGCAAAATGAGCGTAACAAAAAAATAAAGTGGTTACCTTTTCCAGTTTTATTCATCGCTGAACAAACAAATAGAATTTCATAAAGTTTCGTGTTGTTGATAATTGTTTAGTTTAGTTTGCAATTTTAATATGTCAAAAAAATACTTTAAAGAAATTTGTAGTTATAGGTTAAAATATGTGTTTAAAAGTATAAATTCATTAAAAAACCTTTTAGAACCTTTTTAAAACCTTTCAACATAAGAAGTGAATTTATTAAATAAAATTTTTTGAAGCCGTACTTTCGCACTCATAACCTCCAGTCAGAATGCACATTATCCAAATTACCTCAACCAAAAAATAAACCAAACCCAATGAAAACAATCCAATTTGTTTGTGGTCTGGTCGAGAGTGATTGGGTACTTTGTGTGGGTACAGTGGGAAGTTGTAGTTTGTTTGCTGTTTGGAAGGAGAAATTTTAAATAGAAAGTCAACTTGAGCTGAAGTAGAATTTCTACTGTAGAAATGAACACACACGACATGACAAAGTAGAAATAACAATAAAACATCAGTGGCGTTTGAGCAATACCCTCGAAGTGCTTTATCACACCCTTTTTGTACGTAAAGTAACTTTGTTTATGAATAACCGAAAATGTGTCACAGCGCCCACAAATTTGATTTTCTGAATACGTTGATAATTGCTTTGTTTCTCCTTTGTGTTTTGAGCACGCTGTCTTCCTCTAGCATTTACCACACTTGTTGTTGATTGACAATTGCCGATTTGTCCAGTTACTCTACTCTACACCACCAAATGGATCGTTATCATGGTTACGAGTCGATGCTCGCTCGTGTGGAGCAGAAGAAGGTGCAGGTGAAGGCTCAACTAGCACCCGAACAGTCTCACCTCGTTGATGGTTTGGTTGTGTTTGTGTTGGATCAGGTGAACGAGTGTTGTAATGTTGTCACCGTTGATGCTACAACCGACACCACCGAAAATAATCTTTTGGCCGATGGACCAGTGACACGTGCACTTGACACTCGAAGCGATGTGAACGAACAAACCAATCTGGCGAATGCACAAGTTGACCATCACTTCGAAGGTAATTTCTTTTCACCGTAACACAGTAGTAATCTATTTTTCATATAATCCAGGATCTATTTCAAACGAACCGACTGTGTCACCACCATCACTAACTCAATCCACCATTCCCACAAACATCAATGTCAAAGTCGAAGGTAAACAAACCTAGTTGTTGTTGTTGTTTTATGTTCACCATAACTTACAGTGCATTTCTGTGTATATTCTTTAGATGTTTCAGACGGACAATCAATGCAACTCTGTAAACGTGTCAAGAAAGAAGATGAAGATGGTGGAGAGTACGTGTTGGACTGTGACTGTGGAGAATGTGAAATATGTAGAGTGAAACGAGAAATGAAAGAGGAACGAGACGAAAGTGGTGAGACGGAACAGATGGAGGATTGTGTGAAACAAGAGATCAAGGAGGAGTTGGAGGATGGAGAAATGATGCACATTAAGGAAGAAGAGGAGGACGGTGAGGTGGAGGGCCAGAGACCCAACAAAATTCAACGAATGGATCGAGTGCTTGGCAATGTTCCAGTTGGATCACTGTCACCATCAACCAATGGCATTCCCATCAATGTCGAATGTATCGATGACCAAGTGGCTACTTCATCCACCAACTCAATCACCATCGAAGGTAATCGATCATTTATTGTTGTATCTGAGTGTTTTATTCGTTTCATTTCCCATCAGACCACACCCAAACATATCAACCTGTCACTTTCCCTTTCCCTGCCCCAATCGTCACACAAACTCAAACATCTGCTCACCATGAGCCACATCGAGATGCACTGCTCAATGGCGAACCGATGATGGTCAACGTGGCACTTGAGGTTGATGTGCGTACGGAGGAGTTTGATCGAGAACAAATTGACCAGGACAGCAACTCAACATTAAATCCAGTGCATATTGACCAAGATGACGCTGAAACAGAAGTGGACGACAACCAGAATGATGAAGATGAAGGTGACGAGACGATTGAACAACGAGAAGTTCCGAGTGCTGACGATGATAAACAAGTACCTGCAGAGAACTTTGTCAAACGAATTGAGCCTGACGAGCTGGGAAACAATTTTGAGTGCAACTACCAGGCTTTTGGAAAGCGAATGAAGTCAAAACAGAACTTGATAAGTCACATTCGAACCCACACCGGAGAGAAACCTTTCAAATGTACTGTGAATGGTTGCGACCGGGCATTTACCCAAAAGGTCCAATTGAGAGCCCACCTCAACACTCACTCTGGAACCCGTCCCTTTGTTTGCACCTGGCCTAGATGTGAAGCTCAATATTCACAGAAAATCCATCTCACTGTACACCTTCGTACCCACACTGGTGAGCGTCCTTTTGAATGTGACCAGTGTGATGCCACATTTATTCAGCACACTAATTTGGTCACTCATCTCGGCACCCACAACGGAGTTCGTCCTTTTGTGTGCACTTGGCCCGAGTGTGGTCAAGCTTTCACCACCTCAAGTCATTTGAAGACTCACTCTATAGTCCATTCAAATGAACGTCTATTTGCTTGTGATGCTCGTGGCTGCACCAAAGTTTACAAGCGTCTGTGTGCATTGCGTCGACACCAAATGGACAAGCACAATTAGCTTTAACATCCCATATTTGGTTATCCCTCCATCTCCTTCTAGTTGTAGTCCTGCATCTGTCCCCCACAAGTTACATGAATCCACATTTTTGTTTGTATTTGTATTGATTAATCATTCAATGTAACATTTCATTTATTATATCTCATTTAACATCTAATAAAACACTTTTCTATTAACTGACTCGAACTTTGTTTCTTATCGCAAAAAACGATGATTAATGTGGGAAAACAACGAAAGGATGTCAAATGAAATTTAAGGTGAATTGAAGAAGGTCAATTGAATTGAATTGAAAAAATTTTACAGTCCTCTCTTCTTCATTATCATGAGTAGGTATTATGAAGCAAGTATTATGTAACAGATAAGTAATATAGAACTTATTCAAAGATGATCGTAGTACTGTGCTCAAACTGTAGGATGCGTTGTGAGTAAATGATAGATATGTGAAGTTTGAGCAGGTTATAGACTATAAATTTTGTGTTTAGTGAATGCGCTTCAATGGAGAAATGTACTTCGAAATAAAATTGATTCGAAATAAGATTGATAAGAAGACAATGTTCGTTAACGGACCATTTTTCGTCAAGGAACACTTTTTCAATTGCAATGAAAGTTTTCAGGCATCTCAAACAGAATAAACAAAATTCTGGACAATTTTGTTTGACTAAAAATCAATTAATATGATTTGTATAACATTGCGATTAAAGTTAGGATTGTGTATGGCAAACAAAAAAGATTTTATTTTTTAACCAGTTTTAACCAATAGAGCAAGACGTCGAAAAGTTAGAAATCAATTAATAAAGAATGTTTCCATGTATTTTTAATTTCTTGATAAAACATTAAAAATAATTGTGAATTGTTTAAACCTTACAAATAAATCTCCTGATAAATTAGAAGGAAACAGAGCTTGTTAATTAATCTACAAAAGATGATTAAACAAATAAACTTTGGATACCAAGAGATGATATGATTGGTGAAGAGGTCAGTAGGCCAACACAACTCTTGTTTGGTTCCAAACATAGTCTTTTCAAAAAATAACGAAACATGACCAGAATTAATTTGATTTTTTTTGTCTGAAAAGTAGATTTTTCGATAGAATTTTCCATAAAACTCTATTAATAATCATAGCATTCCACTTAAAATTTGGAACAAAACTTGGAACCAAAATGTCAAGATTAAAATTTTAATGACAAGAATTTTATTTTATTAATAATAATGATTTGTATTTTTAAATTTAAAATAAAACTCGGAAAACCACTGCAGTGAAGTTGACTTTTTGTTGACTTAAACTTTTATTTTTAAAAATCATAGACAAACTCAAAACTCTCATTTCGAAGGAGATAAAAACAAAAATCGATTTGAAATTCAATTTCCTACTGGGAAAATTGTTAAATGACAAACGTACAAAAAGAAATTAAAGTAAAACTTCAAGAAAGTCAAAAAAGCTGTCATTAGAATTCATATGACAAGAAAGGAAATGACACTTTTGGATATTTTGGTTAACCTTTGAAATAAAACATATTTGAGGCAGAAGTGAAAATAAATATTAATCCGAAACAGGGAAATTGTCAAAGTGACACTTTTAGTAATTTGTCGAATTAAATTTTCACTTTCGAAATTTTATTTATTTTTAATTTATTTAAGAAAAGAATATTTTACTTAAAATGTTGGTATTGTTTGTAAAAATATATTTTGAATGCACTTGAATTGATGAATGGACGAGTGATTTTCATAGAAGTTGAAGTGTAAGACAATTAACTTTTTAACTAAATATAGTTTGACAAAATTACATCATAGACCATTATCGTCATTTTTGTCAATTGACACTCTCATTGCCAGTGCACTGGTCTGTGTGTAGTGCAGCACAAACAACGAACAATGTGCCAACAAATATTTGCACAATCACTCGATCACTGAGTGGGGCACAGGAGACATGAATATTGATAGGCGATGGATTGCTTCACTCGTGTAGTTATAGTTGTCGAGTTTTTTGTTGTTGTTGAATCAATTTACATACAATGGTTGTTCTATTTCTCAAGACTTTAAAAAAATTGTAACTCGGATGTTTAGGTGCAACGACAATGATGTTTTCACTTGCTAACAGGAAACTAATGTAGTGGCTAAATGTCCCCAAGTTTGTTACGAAACTATCAATTTCTATGTACCGTATAATCTCTAATAAGCGCCGCCTTCCAATAAGCGCCGCTCTCTAATAAGCGCCGCAGAAAAATGCACTGTGGAAGTTAGAAAATAACGGTTTTTGGGCAAAAATTTGGACTTAAAATCTATAAGCGCGGCGGCGGTTGTTTGGGCTTTTACGGTAAATAACTAAAAACGACAACAACAACACAAAACACGATCATGGTGGAATTTTCATTGTTGTAAATTCAATACGATAAAAATTTGGATATTTTTAGAAAGTTTGTTAAAATAAGTCACAATCAAGTAAACAATCTTTAATTTTTATTTTTACCTTTTTAATCTCAGCACAAAGTTCATAATAATTTTAGTGTAAATTTTTTATATTATAAACAGATGATGTCTAATACAATTTAATAATGCTGTCCAGGGTATGCTCATTAAGTTTGGTTCAATTAATGCAAAATCGATTGGTTGGTTATTAGTTAAACATTAGTGAGTATTCACTGAATCGTTAATAAAAAGAGCAAAAAACTTGCTGGGAAGTTTATAATTAATTGAGAAACAAGTTTTAAAGATACAAACTTTCCATCACTTAGTGAAACATATTTGCATGTTTACACTCAAAGGAACCCAATTTGAATGTTTGAATTTTGTTGCAAAAAACAAAGAAAATTCAAATGATTAATTGTACTATTCATTGGGAAAAATTTGATTTTGATTTGAAAAAGACTTACGAGTAAAACCTTGTAATGTTGGTGTTCCAGAAAATAAAAAAACTTTTATTTAAAACATCTAACGACTATTTACACCCAATCTGTGATGTATGAGTGTTTGCACTTGACATGACTTATGATAATGCGACGAGAACCAAAGAGTGACCGTCAGTTTAGCCCAAATTTTTAGTCAAAACGGATTTAGATGAAACGTGGCTCATTTTGAGGGGTTTGAATTGCTGTTTTCAAGTATGTAACTCAAAGATTTGTCCGAGGTCAGGAAACGTCTCAAATTATCCTTACAATAATTCCTATGTATCGTATGTCACTAGCAACTATTTCTACTTTTTACTAACAAAATGATCTATTCATCGCATCAGGTTACAAACTTTTGAGTCATTTTCAATGATAAAGGAAAAGAAAATAACTTTGAAAATGAATTATTTGTATTTTGTTGTTTATAAATTAAATTAAACTTTAAAAACATTGATTACTAAGTTTCAATTCTTAATTTTATTTCTTTATCCAATTTCAACTTAAGTTTTTGTAACTTATCAAGGAATGCTTTTTGTTTTATCATGTTTTTTCACGTTTATAGTTATGATTAATGCTCTTTATTGGCCGATGAGAAAAAGGCTAAAGTCGTTCAACTGTGAGTATTTATACAAAACTGTATCTTTGGATTCAATTTACCAGGAAACTAGATGTCGGACAGATCTTTGAGTAACATATTTGAAAACCGCAAATCAAACTCTTTAAACAAACCTCGTTTCATCTAAATCCGTTTTGCCTAAAAATTTGGGCTAAAAAGAGCTTGATTTGACGGTCACTCTTTGAATTTTTTTTACATTTGATCATTCAAATCGAGTTGTTCAACTCCCAAAAAATTTGACAAAATTGAGTTAATTGAGAGTATTAAAAAACTATAAAGATATATAATTTTAATATAAAACGCTGGTCCAATTAAAATGATAAATATCATATAAAGACTAAAAATATTAAAATAAATAGAGAATATTTGAAAAAGCACCTTAGATACTTAATAATTTAAAACCTATAAAAATTGCGAAACAATCATTATGCACTCTTAATTACGGCCTTCGCTTATTGAAAAGACCCCAAACACAGATTAATAAAACAAAAACAATTTTATGGGTTTTCCATTCCTAGGGTTAAAAAAGGCAAATTTTGTGTTGTCAATGTGTCAAGATGTTTGACATGAATCGTACGACAAAAAATTAATCTTACAACCAAGTGACAACTCAGAACAAATTGATATTGTGTTCAATAAAACTATATTGTTCTAGCTTTTAGCAAAATTTCCTAAACATTGTATTATGTTTCGATCAATCAATTTGTTCAATCTGTCGTCAATTTGTTTCGCAGTGCTGATCTATCTATACAACATTGCAAATAAACGTTTCCTAGTATGCGTGTCAGACAATTTCTAGTTTAGATTGTTGTCATGCTTTTCAAAAACGTCTAGACATTGAGTGAAATGTATCAAACTGATCATTATGTTTCAATACCATTTAGTTCAGTACGTCTTTTTGCAAGTTAACTTAAGTACACAAAATATTTATTTATTTATTTATACGTTGCTTTAGAAACTATAAATTTAACTATCAAAAATAATACTGAAACTCTTTTTGGATATTAAAAAATATTAGTTAATCTAAGTTTTTAAATAACTTGTTACAGTATAGACTGTTTTAACCTTTCAAATGTACCCAATTTCAATCAAAGAAATGAAAAAATAGAATTTTAATTTTTAATTTTAAAGATTAATCGTAAAACTTTCATTGCGAATTCTTGCATTGATCATCCTAAAAACCAACAAAAAAAGAATACAAGAAAATGGAAACTTGAAATTCGTTTCTCTGACAAAATCTACATTATAACATTTCCAAACATTGTAGAATTTTGATAATGCAAATTCGTGTTGCCTCAGAAATTACAGTTTGGAACAGTTCCAATTTGTTTTATTTCTTTTTTTCAGCATCTTTTGAATTAGTCACGTTTTGTTGAATAATTCTCTGTGCCAAATAATCTACATACAACTTGAGAAGGTGAGTAGGATTGGTGATTAAAAAGTGTCTGTGAAAGTACATTCATTTTGTTGCTAGGTTTTACAGTTGAGAATCGTGCATAATAAACTAAAACAAAAATACCTTTGATAAATCCCTTATTAGAAATATTAATGTGTTTCTATTTTGAGTTATGTGTAAGTGTAATGATGCATAGTAATTTATTTGGTAAAATATTTTTCGATTAAGCCCTCAAAATGTACTTTTGAATAACAATTAGAAATGTCAAGTTTAATCAAATTAAGTTGTGAAATTACCTGGTAAATTGAGAGAATACCGTAAAACTGATTAATTAAACAAAATTAACTTTCCACAAATTTATCCAAATTAACTCAATGCGCATTTGGTAGTACTCAATTCAGTCAGACATTTGTAAACATTTCACAAACTCAAACATTCGAGACTAATTGAGTTAGTGGATTTGAAGGTGTCATTAGCTATGCAAGAATATATAGTGAGTTCAAAAAATTTCGATATTTAGGAATAGGGAATCAGAAAAATTCTTTTTAGGTTACTTTTTCAACGGGCTTTCAAATCGGCAACAGTAAATTAACCTATCCAACAGTAATTCATCGACTATTTCCACCCATCTGCATTTCTCCACACAAGTTCATGAATGCTATTATGGTAATTGAGCTAATTGTCCGCAAATAATTACACCGGTGGTAATTCAATTTGAATTGTTCGCAACATGTTCACGCTGCTTCTCCCCATTTCAACTAAAGTGTCCACTTGTGCAACGTGAAAAAACATTAAAACTGTTTTCATTGAGTCCATTATTCTTGGACTATTGTTTCGTAATGAGCTGTGCACAAACATAATACTAATTAGGGTTAAAAGTATCCTAGCATGATACATAATCAAAAACATTTGAATAATGTTGTGGAAAGAAAAATTCGTATTTCGTATGAATTGTGACCGTAGTAAATAAACTTGTAGCTTAAAATAAATTATTATGGTTATTAAAGGCAATTATAAATAGTAATTAATAAATTATGAAGTAAAGTTAAACAAATAAAAGTGTTCAAGTGTTTACCATTATTAAAAAACACGTCATTCGATTGTTGTTTTAACAAATGAATTAAATTAATTCTAGGAATATGGATCGAGTAAATATTTCATTAAAAAATCAATTATTACTAATTTAGCATGCAATTTATTTGACCGTTTTAAACAATTAGGAAAAATATTGTTTTAATGTTTTTATTATAAGCTTTTAAACTAAAATGGCAAAACTTCCATTGTGAATTCTGCATGCATTAATGCATTGAGCTTCCTTAAAAACTAATAAAAACGAATGCAACAAAACTCAAACTTAAAATTCGTTGCTCAAGCAAAATATCGCTGTATCGTATAACTTTTTCTAACACTGTAACATTTTTTAAATACAAATTTGGGTTGTCTGGGAATTTACAATTCGAAACTGTGCCAATTTGTTTTATTTCTACCTTCAGTACTCTTCGAATTAGGCACGTTTTGGAGAACAATTCTGAGCTACAAATAATCTACAGACAACTCGAGAAAGTGAGTAGGATTAAAAAATAAAATAGTGTTTGCCGAAGTACATTTATTTTGTTGTTGGGATTTATTTTGTTTAGAATCTTGTATAACATAACAAAGCAGGAACTTCTGTTTTGACTACAATTTAGCAAATATATTTTTTTAAACAACAGTACAAAAATTGACTTTAAGCGCTGTCATGCACAAATAACTTTTGTGAGTTAAATATAATTTTTATACGAAAGTTTATACTAATGTTTGACTTTCTGGTAATATTTAGACATTTGTTTGGATCGATTGTTGCCAACTGTAATTGATGCATCGTAATGTGTGTTTTATCTATTTTTTGGAGTAAGTACCCAAAATGCACTTTTGATTAACAATTTTAAATGAGTATTTTAATCAAATTAAGTTGTGAATTGGTGCCTGGTAAATTGTGAGAATGGAATAAAATTCATTGTCAGACATTTGTAAACATTTCACAAACACAAGCATTCGAGACTAATTGAGTTAGTGTATTTGAAGGTATAATTTGTTAGGAAGAATTATTAGGAAACTCAAAAACTTTAGGCATTTAGCAATGTAGGATCAAAAATGTTGGTTCTAGTTACCTTTTAAAAGACTATCAAACAGTAATTTATTCCCACCCTCCTGTATTCCTTTTCACAAGTTCATGAATACAACTCTAATATGGTAATTTAGCAGTCCGCATATAATTACACATGTGGTAATGCAATTTGAATTGTTTTCGTTTGAATTCGTCTTGTTTCTCTTCCTTTCAACCAAAGTGCCCACTTATGCAACGTGAAAAGACATTAAAACTGTTTTCATTTTTGTCCATTGTACATATACAATTATTTAGCAATGGTTTAGTATTAGCAGGGCACAAGTAAAGTGGAATATGATAAAATAATCAAACAATTTGAATGGTGTGGTAGGAAAACCTAAATTAAAAAAATTATGATTTAAAAAAATGTAACACAAAATAACTTACTACTTATGTAATCGAGAAATGTTGAGCGCAATCCGAATTCTGCGTGAACGTGTGAAATCGCAGTGAGTTCTCGATTACACCAGTTATGCCGGGCAGTGAAAGCAACAGTGAATGGAGTAATTTATCGATTATTTATACAATTGATCGGTTCTCATCTGGACGCGCATTTTGAAAGCGTGCGCATCTGCAACGACTTCAATAGTGAATTATCATTTTAAAATTTCATTAAAATTTATAAATTGTATAAAACATTTTACATTTTTCTATGCAACAAATCCAAAAATTGAACAATTAAATATTTGAACTTTGTATCTAATGCAAAGGCATTGACATTTGGGACTATAATGTTGCTTGTTGAGTTTTTTTTATTTAAACAATTTGCATATTTGTAAAAGCAATTATGTAAAAATGACGGAAAATAAATATTTAATATGCATTAGATTGTTTTTATTTTTTGATATAATTATTAATAATTAAAAAAAATATATTAACCTGTTTGATACAAAAGATACATCATAAAAGACAAATTTATCTAAATACCAATGATTGTATAGATAATTTCGGTAAAAAGTATTCAATTCATTCTCCAGACAAGCAACCAAAATCATATAAAAAAGTGTAAGCTAGTAAATTAATTTGAAAATTTCGTTTTATTGTTTAACAAGTGAGTCCTCAGTTCGATTCAATGTTAGTTGTTTTGCGCCTAAAACAATACAATGAAACAAAGAGCAAACTATGCTTGAACAAATATTTACCTAAATCTTTCTTTGCGACACAAGTTGATTGTCCCTCGCTAAAACAAAAGTTCATAGTTTTGTTGTTTCGAACTCTTTATGTCTTTTCATTTGCATCCACAATTAATATTCCCTGGTGGACAACTAAAATAAACTTGACGGGAAACTAGTGAAATTGAAAAAATATTGTAAGTTTACAATATGCCGATTGTATTATATCAAGCTTTGTTTACTCAATTTTGTCTGCAACAATAAATTTGTATGAAAACATATAAAAACATGAACTATACTAAACTGTTTCAAGTAAATTTCAAGACAGGAACCTATTTTATTGATTTGATTTGAAACTAGTGACTTGTACGATTCAGAGTTAAAAAGTCCCTTTGGAACATGATTTTTGGCTCTTTCATTTGAACCTACTTTTAAAAATTCCATTAAATATCAAAGATCAAGAAAGGACCATAAACTCAATAGTCCTAAATCTCATTTTGGATCAAGTGGGGCAAACATGAATTCAATTCGAATCCACAATAATAAATTTTCAACAACATAAAAAGAAGAAAGCAAATTTGTTTCAGTGAGATTGTAAAGTAATAAAATGTACAGTTTGCTTGAGTTGAATTGAGATTATTTGAAAATGAGTGGAATTATTGCAATGATAAATACTTCAAATCTTGTTGATATTCTATTGGGAATAGAGTGAATAGTTTGGCCACTGTAAAATATTTTATGATTTAAATTGATATTGTGAAAAATTAAATAAATTTCTAAGTATGAATTATCAAAGTATGGATTATAAATTATGATTACCATTTCGAAACCAAGTGGCAATGCACAGACCTCGTAAAGCCAGAATAATACTCAACAAAATTATATATTCATTCACACTAATTCTCGCGAAAAATAAATTTAAGTTTGGTGTTGGCTCTAAACACTCTCCAACTGTCGATGAAATAAAATTTTAATTACAAGTTAGCCAGTGACAATTTGAGTGCGAAGCTACCTGAATTAATGTGAAATTGTGTTTCGTTCTCCATAATTTTATTCTCAATTTCAATCAATCTTCGGTTGCAAGAGTTTGTTAATTAGTTTTTAGATTAATTAAAATTCGTCTACATCTATATGAAATGTTTCAAAAAAAGAGCACGAGATTAGAGAACGTGACGTATGAAGCAATTAATTTAGTTTCTAGTGACACTTTTTGTCAATGATTTAGAATTTACTGCGAGCAGTGCAGCTGAGCGATAATTCAAATAACTTTAAGAATTTGAAATTAATTTTACCTGTTAAAAAGACGATCCAATAGCCGAGAAATGCTTCAAGAAAGCGTCATTGACCAACAGAAGTTAAACCTGCTCTTCATCGAATCGGTCTGCAATTGTCAAGAGCAGATCATCAAGAATATCCTCTAGGCCAAGACCAAAAACGAGAATTACAATAATGGTCACCTGTCTATTGAAGAAATCATTGAAGACTTAAACCGTCGAATCGCCAACTACGTTAAAGTCTATCAAGAATTTGATTCGATCGACTAGCACCATCTATCCTTCATCAAGATCATTTACGGATGGAAGCAAGTTGAGACAAACAATGTTGATGGAACACTTAAAGAACGTGCAGTACAGTTCTTGAAATGTACTCACATTACAAAAAGCTAAATTTTCTTGAGTTTCACAGGCGACGAAGATGCAGTATCAAGAAGAGTCACTGGCAAACACGTCTTCAAGTTTTTGCATCAAACGACAAAATGGTCAAATTCATCATCGCGCAAGTGACAGTGCTACCATCCTTCGTTGCATCATCAAACGAATCACACCAAGATCAGGTAAATCGACTCATTTCGGTACTCGAACAACATGACGATGATGTCTTGGTAGTTGAGGATCCTCCGGCTATTCAGTGCTTGGCAAAATACTTTGTTCAGGAAGTTCCCCAGTTGGTTCTAGAAACACTCACCAAACTGAGCACCGAAACATATGGATACTCTTGGGAGCTCATTTTTTACATAAAGTTTTATTTTATTTTTTATATTATTATAACTAGAAATATTATAATTTAACCTTTTAAAACAAACTCTTATCAAACCGAAAGAACTCAGTAATTTGATCTTCGATAAAATAACAAAAAAGTGATAAGATATGGTTATTCTTTGGATGACATTTCACTGTCTTCATAACTTTTATTCGTTTTTGATTTTATTAAATCATGATTATGTTTATAAATATAAATTTTCGAATGAATAATTGATCATACAATAGATGATATAGACAGTGAAATTGAAACCTTGTTAAAATCAAATTATGGAACTGTTTTGGCAACACGGTATTAAAAAAATTCTATTATAAAGAAATTCAACAATCAGTATCATGTAAATATTAAGTTTAAAACCAAATCTTTTATGCACGGTTGGACTACAGTATTGAAATTCTCAAATTGATTTCAACATAAGCCGACATTATTAGTAATTTAAGGAAACCTTTTAAAACGATTATCTCGGGTCTAATCCAATGCTTGAACACAATTAGAGTACATTTTCTTGAAGTAACTCCAGAATATGAAAAATTATCTTGAAACCGTTTAAAAGTTGATATTTATCTGTGTAAACGTTTGTCTACAATATTCAGATTTTTTAAAAATCAGATAATTTTATAATGAAATGTAAAACAGAATTTCTGAAGTATTAAAAATGATTTTTTAAAATCATCAAAGCTTATATCCATGACATTGAAATGTACAACGAAAATAGTTGTAGAATTCTGATTTTAAACCTTTTATATATTGAACCTTCTGATAATGTAATCTTTTTGATATGAAAAATAATTCTAATATAATGAAGTCCAATAAAAAGGTATTTGTATTTTTTAGAAAAATAGTTTTAAATATATGGAAATTATAAAATTATACAAATAAACTTATAATAAAAATTGAAATCTTTTATTTAGACATTCCTTACTGAATATAGTTTTTCAGTAAGATATCAATACTGTTCTTTACCTTTTTGAAAACTACGTTATATCAAGACAAGTGAGTGAAATTAAATGTTTTAGAACCCGAAACGGGATATCCCGTATTATTGATAAATAAATATCAGTAGTCGTGTATGCGAGTAGAATATATATATTTAGACGTATTATGCTCAATGTGAGTGAACATTACAAATCCTGTGTTTGCGCCACACATTTGGCGAGTACATAAATTATATGTGATTAAAACCATTATAGAGAGCTTTACGATCATGAAATATTTCTAAATAACAAAGAAAATATAGGACTCTAACAAAATAACCTAATAAATTTGATAATGGCACTGTGGTATTGTACTTTGAGAGTTTACACAAAAATTGGCACAATCAGAAGCAAATTGGCTTTAGTAATGTCAACATTAAAATTAATATATAAATTTTCCAATAAAAATAACAAATAGGAAATTGTAGGAGATGAGGGAAAGAAGAAAATTGGCTTCAGGTGAAATCACTGGAAAATTTGATGACGATGGAATGCGAAATTGTTCGATGAGTTTTTATAAAAGCATAATAGTTTCCATAAGTTATTGATCTACATCTAGAAAACATTAATCAAAATACTTCAAATATTTAATAAAATAAAACCGTTGTTAACAGAATTCACGGAGAAAGACAAATAATAATTTATGGAATTTAAGTTTAATCGCGTACTGGAATTTCTCATTTAAAAATCAATACTCGATTATTTTGGAGAAAATTATCATTCAAAATAAGTTTTGGCCGCGATTACTTGAAAAATTAAAATAACTCCAAGCGATCAATCAAACTTCAAGTCAAGTCAAGCCCGAGAAAAGGTCTTCTTGAGATTGCAGACGTGAGATAAAAGAATTGGAAGAATTCGATCGATTCGATCTTGGCGTTCTTGTTGATTAATTGAGCGTGTGTTTTTGTATTGAACCTAAAAATAGTTTCACGTAGTAATCAGTGCCACTATTTCTGACCCCGATCAAAACCACACAAACAAACATAAATCAAATCTTACTTACAATCTCATTTCTATTGAAATGCGATAGCAGAATAAAATATATTGTATGTTGTTAGACAAATTATTTATTGAACAAAATAAACTATTTTTACCATTTTAGTAGAATCGAATCGTGAACTAAGCATCGTAAAATTGTACGAAAAATGTAGAATTATTTAGAGAATAAATATTTTGTAAGGGAAAAATTATTTCCTTGAATTATAATGTAATGCAATGTTAAATAATATAAGAGAATGTAATTGTTACTAAATATTGAAGAAGTTTGCTTGGTCAAGTGTAATAAACCGTCTCGAGTCGTAGAAACCCGGGTTAAAATGTTGAGTGCAAAAGTAAAGTTCATTTGTCCAAGCATGAATTAGCCTTGATAGGAAAAGTCGACCAAACAGGAAATAAAAAATAATAATTAAGGAAATGCTTTAAGACAGAAAAATTAATTTACCAATTATACTCGTATGAAGATGAAGATGATTATGTCAAGTTAAATTGACAACAAAAATTAAATGAATGTAATATATTGAGGAGTTAAAAAAACTAAAATAAAAAACAATTAAGTTTTGAGTTTGTGTCTGAATAAACTGAGAAATCTAATTTTCCATTAAATTGCAAATTCAATTCTTTAAATCAAATTGAAAATTTAGTTATTCGGAAATAGTAAATTAAAATCGAGAGAAACACTTTTATTAACAACAAAAGGGTGCTGCCCTCCTATGAAGGGGTGCCATAAGACACAGCATACTAATCGATCCACTTGGATAACATTCGATAATATTGTTGATCTTAAATATTCTTGACTATATCCTTGACGGTTGGGCATTCATGTGATGATGAACCATCCTGATCGACGCCGAGAGAACCTTCTCAGCAATATCCACCAACCATACTTTGTCGAGGCCAAACTTCTCGAAGAACTCGACCAACCGAAGAGAAATAGTACCACGAGAGCCAACCCATAAACCAAAGACCTCGAAATCTGGCCGGCCATACTGAGGATATCGACCCATGATATCCCTTGTACAGGTCCTATACTTGGCTTGCTTCTCATGTTGCACGGCTTGGCCAACATCCTCATTCGACTCATAACGGACAGTTGGATCAATGATATACGCCTTATTTGACCTAGAGTCAAACGCCAGCAAGTCCAGGAAACGATTACTGCCATGTACATCATTGCAGAACACGTCATCGAAACACTCGAAGCCCTTGTCTTCAAGTAAAATCTTGATACGGCGAACCACCTGGTTATGTCTAGCCATCCGCATCGTCTCGCCAAATGGACACCAACCCAGCACATGAGGAAGGTTTTCAGTCTCGTTACGGCAGTGCCGACAACGGGTAGATTGGGGTCTAACCATGACTTGACCATGTGAATCCTTTGACACCACTCCAGGAACTCCCGCCAAATTAGCATAGCTGACACTAAGTTTAATGCCAGCCGTCCATTCTGACGCCGTCAAAGTAGACTTGTCATAGATAAATCGATTTGCTTTAGTATAAACTTGGAAATGTCGTACTCCACATCCTTGATAAGCCAATGATGCCCATCTCTCAAAAGCTTCCTCGCGTAACGCAGATCGTAATATTCGAGAGGTATCCCCTTCCACGCCAAGTGCCTCTTGACACTCTTGCATCTCTTGTTCGACATCGACCACTCCATGAAACAGTCCATCAAGCAAGAACGACAATTTTCTTGCAATCGCAAAATGCTGAAGAAATGCTTCCCAACGAAAACATACCACTCCAAGTCCACGATAACGTCTTGGAGAATAGATCATGTCCGTCGTAGTCGCAGCAGGAAGACCAACAATCGACTTGACAGCTGTCCTCACGGTCGTATCCAACACATCTAACAATGCCATCGGGATTTTCCTCAGCGGTGCTGACTGTAACGGATACATCAATATCGGCATAAGATACTGATTCAGAACATTAAGTTTTTGTTCTTTTTTCAACAAAGGAGATGTCATCAAATTATTAGCAAACTCAGTAAATTTTTCTTGCTATGTCTTTGTCGAAGACCAATTCGTCTTTAAAGGTACATCCCAGGTAACGGATCCGGTCAGTCTCCCCAATACATCTAATCGATAAATTTTCATTTATCTTCAAAATCTCCGGTAACAATTTTCCATTCACAACATTAATTGCCATGCTCTTGTGGGGATTTATATCTAATCCAATCGCTCCCAACAAAGACTGAACCATTTCAATCATCAGACTTGCGCCTTGAACAGACTTGGAAGTTGCAACTGTACAGCTCAAGTTTAAATTTATCTTCTTGAAAGTCTGTAATTAAATGCAAATTAGTATGCTCATTAGTGCGAATACACAATTCACAACGTACGAGAATTAATTAAAGTGGCAGATAGTTAGATTAATAGTGCAAAACTTCTTACTAGAACACAAACCAGACATATCTCAGACCACATTTAATTCACCCAGAACTTTATCTCTAGAGTCTAGACATTAATTGTGGAACAATGTGATTGTGGCAATTTGCTACCCAAAAACACTAGAAGAAAAGATTAACAGAAAACTTTGTTAATGAAATCAACATGAGAAAATTTATAATAAAAAGCAAAATTAAACCTTTTTAAAAAGCAAAAAGCAGAACAAGAAAACGGGTTTGTCTCAAATGTGGCTACCTTTTTAAGCCAGCTATTTTGTACGCTAATTTAATGCTCTTCTGCGCTCACACCGAACTACCTACAACAGAATAATAGTTTGGACAGGTAATAAAAGCTGGTAGCAACCCAAATTCGATCAACTTTACAGCAGAATGTATTCAATGCAGTGGGGTTTCCTCGAGTGCATTTACAAACACTAACACATATAAAAGAAATTAGTGTTTCGTTTCGGACTTACTGCTTTGTTTAATCAACTTAATCTAATGGTTCAATATGTACTTTGTTTTTTGTATTGCAAGAATGAAATAAAGTTATAGTTGAAGATAAATGTAAGTTATTAAATTAGTCATACTGTTTTCAATTTTTTTTTCTTGTAAACCCGTTAACTGCTAGAAGTACTGCTATGCATAAATGCACGTAGACAGCTTTCGAAAACAAAAATAGAAGAAAACAAACAAATAGAAAATCATAAAGTTAATCTTTGTTAATAATTGCTTAGTTTAAGTTTAAATAAAATTAATGTTAAAAGAAATAATTTTGTTTAAAAATATAATTTCATGAAAAAACCTTTTAAAACTTAAAGAAGATAAAGAAAAAAATTATAAAATAAAATTTCTGAAACCCACATTTGCATTAGTAACCTCCAGTCAAAATGCACATTAGCCAAATTACCTTAACCAAAAATAAACCGAAAACAATGAAAACAATCAAATTTGTTTGTGGTCTGGTCGAGAGTGTAATGTGATTGTGTACTTTGTGTGGGTACAGTGGGAAGTTGTGTTTGTTTGCTGTTTGGAAAGACCATGAAGAAACATGACAATTTTTCCTGATTATTAAGCACACATAAAACGTTCTTAGAGATATGACCGGTTCTATAATGAAAACAGTTGGAAATTCCACAAAATGTATGAAAAACTCGACGATGTAAAACAAAATTGGCGTGAAACGAAAAGAATTAGAAAATGTTCAGTTTGAATATATTAGACCATTTGAAAAAATTAATGTAAATAAAAAAAATATTGAGAAGGAGTGTCGACGCATGCGCACTCAAAACGGTGCTAAATGAAAGAAAAGAAGAGTAGAGACATGAGCTACAATTAGACTCACTTTCATACTCAATAAGTGTACCAATGAGTCTAACTGAGTACTTATCGACTGATGTCATAATATGAGTTGTCGGTAACTAAACCTTCAAATTGACAAAAACATTACCGAAAGTTGTCATTACAGGAAGCTCTATTTCTTCTCCATTGATTCATATACATAAATATCACATGAACATCGAATAGGCAATATGTGAAATATGCAAAATTTATAGTGTAGCAGATATTTAAATTGGAGCATATTGCTTCCTTTGGAATGTAGTCAAAATATGATACAAAAAAATTATTGAAGTTGTAAGTTAGTTATATTAAAAAATGAAAAAATGCTTATTTATATGAATCTCAGAATAAATTCAAAACATTTTGGGTTAAAATGACCTTTTGACAAACTGCTTGCCTTGCTAATAAATAGTCCTATATTTTAACTATATTTTGACAAGTATCGAGCTAACAACATATATGAATAATTTCAAGAAGCCTATATTTAAGAACAGTGATTACGAACATTGTTGCAAGAGAAGTTTCACTTGTATTAAAATACAAAACAAAACAAAAAAAATATTGAGAAACCTTTTAAAAGTCGATGACTGCTGGAAACAAAATTTTGTTTTCAAAATTATAACTATGTCTCCTCTGTGTTATCAGAAATGTTATTCAGGATTAGTCAATTCCAAATACATGTCAACGAAGCCATATCAAGTTCATCTATAATTCGTCAAAGTAGTAAAGAGAGTTATAAAGAACTTTCAATCAAAAACATGTATTTCACTAAAAGTGAATAAACAAATTCAATATTTATTACAGTACATTTCTATCATTAAAAGTTTTAAGACATTGCATACCAAAATATACAGTTTTTAAAAAATCACATTCGACGAATAAATTTATCGTTTGAATATCTGTCGCAAGTTAGATTTGTTTATGAGAAATTAAAAAAAGTTTTTTACCATTCAATAGTGTACAGAACAGAATAATTAAATTAATTTGTCGGGCATGCTTTTTCCATGCATTTGTTATAATTCTCAAAAATGTATAAATATTGATCATGAATTGCTAAAACCATTTTAATAAAACGTTGAACGAATACAATGAAGAACAATTCATTGAAAAATTCCGAATAAACTTTAATACTTACAGAGAGATTATATCACTGGTGATTACGTCAGTTTGTCAACTCAACCATTACTTTGTTCTCAAATAATCTTACTCTAATAAAGAAAGAAATATAACAAGAATTAATTTTAATTTGCTTT
Source organism: Rhizoglyphus robini (assembly GCA_023373905.1). NCBI lineage: Eukaryota > Metazoa > Arthropoda > Arachnida > Sarcoptiformes > Acaridae > Rhizoglyphus > Rhizoglyphus robini. Next base: position 1,658,615 of record JAKIJQ010000040.1, on the reverse strand, counting down.
CAAAAGTTGATTTTCGATAAAAACATTCCATAGAACTTTAATTATAACCATAACATTCAATGCGCCTAAAAGCTGAACTCGGAACTAAACTTTATAAGTTGAATGTCAAGACAAAAGGTTTAAAAAATCTATTTTATATTTCCTTGTATTTTATATTCCCATGTACGTATTAATCCTTACCCCTATATTAAGCATGAAATAATAATCTGAAACCTACAGCAGTGAAGTTGACTTTATTTTGAATAAAACATATAAAAAACATAGACAAACTCAAAACTGTAATTTCGAAAGATAAAAAATATTGATTTGAAATTCAATTTCCTTCAGGAAAAACTGTTAAATGACAAACTTACAAAAAGAAACTTATGATAAGGTTCCTAAAAAGTGAAATTGTTGACATTAGAATATGCGTTGACAAAAAATTCACTTTTTGTGGATATTTTGATTAACCTTTGAAATGAAAAAAGCAACTGACGGACATGGCAATAAATAATAATTCGAGAGTCAAACAGTCAATGTGACATTTTTTCGTAATTCGTTAATTAAAATCAATTCGTAAGTTTCGAAGAAATATTAAAAAATTCAAAGAAATTCTTTCATGTTGTTTATTTTGGAAAACTATTTCAATCCTAATTTCTTTTAAAATAATATATTTGTCAACAAAAATTACCTATTTCAAAATTGTAAAATTGTAAACGAAAATATAGTTTGAATGCACTTGAATTGTTGAATGGATGAGTGAATTTTCATAGAAATTGAAGTGTGAGATAATTAACTTTTTAACTAAATAAAGGTAGACAAAATTACATTGAATGTATGATAGTCTATCATCGTCATTTGTCAATTTACAGTCTCATTGCCAGTGCACTGGTCTGTGTGTAGTGCAGCACAATGAAACAACGAACAATGTGCCAACAAATATTTGCACAATCACTCGATCACTGAGTGGGGCACAGGAGACATGAACATTCATAGCTGATGGCTTGCTTCACTCGCGTTTTCGTCTAGTTTCTTGTTGTTGTTGAATCAGTTTACACAGACAATGATTGTCATTCTTCACTTGACTTGACAAAAAACTTGTAAAATGATTCTTTATATTCTCGTATTCAACGACAATGATGTTTACACTTTCAAACAGGAAATTAATTGTGGGACTAAATGTCTACAAGTTTGTTTCGAAACTATACATTTCTATGTAAATAACAGAAGACAACAACACAAAACACGATCTTGGTTAAATTTGCATTGTTGTAAATTCGATACGATAAAAAAATTTGATGATTTTTTAAGAAAGCAAAAGTTTGTTAAAAAGAAGTTAAACAAACTTAAATTGGCATTTTTTAATTTTTAACCTTTTAATGATTGCCAGAATTTTCCTTGTAATAAGTTTATTTCATATTATAAGCAGATAATATAGAATACTTTATTTAACAATGTTGTGCTGTTTGTGTTGATTTAGTTTGATTCAAAAATCGTTTTCAAGACTTTATGGTGATTATTAGTGGACTATATTGTTGAGTAATTCAAACATTTGAACAACATAAGAACATTTTAAAATCAGTCGAGAAACAAGTTTAAACAACTCAAACTTTCCATCACTTATAACAAATTCGTGTGTTTTACACTCAATGGAACACGGTTTTAATCCTTGAATTGTGTTGCAAAATTTAACAAAGATGGTTTTAGTGATAAATTATGGCCAGTGATGTTAGTGCATGTTAGTTCTTTTTTGTTTGAAATAATTATTACTCAAAACGAAACATACGAGTTTACCATTGTAAATTTGGTGACATTTCTTTAAAAATATATCTTTTATCTAAACAACCCAAGGACTATTTTCATACAAGCAGTGATATATGAGTGTTTGCACTTGACATGACTTATGATAAGCGAGCACCCAATTTAACATTTTCAATGCATTCGATCAATCAACTCTACCTAAGGAATTATCCTCATTGACCGAATTGAGTTAATCGGGATTATTAAAAAAAGAAATATATATTTTAAAAATAAAACTTAGATCTAGCTCAAATGACAAAAAATAGCAAAGGCATCAACATTTCCGGTTGTAATGTTTCTTGTTGAATCTTGTTTAATGAATCAAAAGTTTAGATATTAGTAAAAAAATTTTTGAAAAGCTAACAGGAAATAAATATTAAAAATGTATTAGAATATTATATATTTGACGGTAAATTAAAAAATATATTAACCTGTTTGCAACATTGATAAATTTTTCTTAATTATGCTTTAATGGACAATTTCAGTTAATGTATTGTGAATTGCTCCTCCAAATACAACCCAAAATACATCAAATGTCAACTAGTATATTAAATTCGAAAATACATTTTATTGTTTAACCAGGAGTCTTCAGTGAAACTGTGAATTCTCGTTGTTCGGCGCCTACTACAAGACAATGAAGCAATGAGCAAACAATGCTTGAACAAATATTTAACCAAAGACTTGCATCTTTCTTTGAGGGTCAATTTGAATGTTCCTCGCTAAAACAAAAGTTTTTTTTCTGGTCTTGTTGTTGTCTAGTTCATTATTATTTTTATTTGCATTTAAATATTCCCTGTTGAATAACCAAAATAAAATTAACGGAAGAACTAGTAAATTTGGAAAACATCATATGTCTACAACATGTAAATTGTGTTTTATCACGAATGTCAAGTCAGGCTTACTCAATTTTGCCTGAAACAATTGATTCCCATAAAAACATACGACATAAGAGCATACTAAAATATTTCAAATAAATTTTAACAAAAAAACTAAACTTTTGATTTCAAAATAAACAAAAATGTTAATTTAAACAAACATCCCTTTTCCATCTGTAAATATCATTGAAATAGGAGTATCGGAAATTAAAAGTGCATAAAACAAAATATCCCAATAATATGGGTTTATACCAATTGTTTTTGATCCAAATTTAAATTTAGAAATCCACTAAATTATGACCAAAAGTATTTAAAAAATGATGAATTAGAATTCCATTATTGAATTACCTGTTTATGATCTCTGGAATTTGGAAAATAGTTAAAACACTGATGAGTGATATCAGAATATTGTATCAAATGTGTGATTGTGTGCAATGTAGATTTTATGCTTATTTTATTTGTTTGTTTTAAACACAATGCACAATGTGAACATAATTAAAGTAGTCGTTAGAGGGATTAATTTTAAAAAACTTATTATAACTACAACCCAAGCAAGTCAATTCTAAGACCTAATTTAATTTATTTTTCCACAAATAACATTATTGCTCGAGAAACTAGCAAACGCAGTTTTAATGCATTGCGGTGAAGTTTGCTTTGATAAATTTATTACCATTTAATACTATGAATACATGGTGAATCTCCGAATTTTTGAAAAACTGAATTATTTAGTCAGAATATACCTCATTAACTCTTTTTATCACCATTTACTTAAAAGATCTAAATAAATAACAATTGATATTTATCACCAGTTGAATTACGCAATTTGTTAGTTCAGGTGAATCGTGAATCGTATATACAAAACTGAAACGATTTACTAAAGCAGATAGAGTAAAAAAAGTTTCTATAATTCGACCGTTTGAAATAATAAAAAACCGTTTCACATTCATTTTGTTCTTTTACGTCTGGAACAGATTTGAATTATTAATTTCATTTGTATATTCAAAAAATATATAATGCTAAGCTAAAGTGAAACTTTATTACCTTTTTAGCTGGTTGCTTAGAATCGTAGCACGTTTCACGTAATAATGCAGAAACGCAGAAAAAGAGCTCTAGAGATATCTGATAGCGACAGAAGAAAAACAATAGAAAAAAAACATTTCACATTAAACATGACACCCAAAACCCAATTGACAAATCATAGAAAAATCAAATGTCAAACATGACTCAAAACATTCGAAAGAGCAGTCGCATTTCCAATCAATCAAATTTAAATTGAATATTTCTATAAGCCAAAATCAATTTACCACAGTTCTGGTTTAAATTTAGAATTGGAAATAAACCATTTTTAGCGAGACTCTTTTAGAGTCGTAAGCTTATGCTATTGCCATCGTGTCCGTCCGTCTGACCGTCCGTCTGTTAACCTTTGACCATATTCTGAGAGAACCATAAACCCTAGAACTACCAAACTTGGCATATTTACCCTTTGGAGTGTACCTAAATGAAATGTTGAAAAAAAAATTGGTGCAATGGATCATGACGCCCAATTCTGGTGACTATTATATTCCGAGAGAACCGTAGACCCTAGAATTACCTAATTTGGCTTATATACATTTGGGTGTATGTGTAATCGAATAGTCAAATCAAAATTTGGCGCCATAGATCATGACGCCCATTCTGGTGACAAATGATATTTCTTAGAAAACCGTACAACCTAGAATTGAAAGATTTTTGATAGATAAACTTGTGAACATATGTAATCGAATAGTCAAAATTAACTTGGGCGCCATGGAACATTACGCCCAATTCTGGTAGCGCCAAGTTTAAAAAAGATTTTTGTGGTCACAACGTGGAAAATGATGAACAAATGTGTTGCACATTTTAAATAAAAAATATTGGTCCCAATACACCTCTTTAGTGATCCAAATGGATCAAATAAAGTCGTTTTAAAAGTTTCTCAGTTGATAGTTCAAGTTTCTATTTTATTTTTTAAGAGTCTCGCACTTTGCCTGGCTTGCCAGACAATCTTATTTATTTTAAAACTTATAAAGTGAATTTTTTACCATTTTATGACCGAGAAGAAAAAAATTCAGTTTCCTTGTAGATAAACAGTTGTAAATAAATTGGTTAATAGATGAATATCTAGGGCACTGATCGGCCAATTGCGTAATATGAATCATAACATGCCATCTCTTAAAACTAAGTGACTTATTGATGGGGATGGCTTTAGGTTTAGATTAAAGAGGAAAAGTAATGAGTTAACTGAATAGTGAGCATGAATGGATCACAATCGTAAATTATCATAAGTGCATACATATGAAAATGACTGTTTACTTAACATTACCGAAAATAGTCATTACAGGCGACTCAACTGTTCGTCAATTGATTTACATAAACATCACATGATCACCGACATTGAACAATTTGTGAAATATGCTAATTTTACAGACATTTAAATTGATTGAACATATTGAATTGATTTTGTGTTTGAACAGACACACACAAGAATATATGGCAGAACTGAATAACTTTCTCCGGAATGTATTCGAACCTGGATGGATAATCAAACTAAGAACTAGTGTTTTAGTTATATAAATCATAATATAATAAAAATTTTAATAAATTGAAAAAATTAATAAAAGAATATTCAAGCGAATGCTCACCTGCACTCGCAAGTCGTCCTCCTACTCACACTACAATCGCGACCGTTCCTATGGAACTAAACAGGGCAGAATTCTGCACGGGCTAATAGATCTGAGATTTTTATAAAAAAAAATATTGAGAAACCTTTAAAAGTCATACAAAGTTGATAAATAATTCCTGTTAGAAATTTGAATTTAATATTCTCCGTGATTTTAGAAATGTTAATCAGAATTAGTATTTTCCGAGTACATGTTAGCGAAACCATATCAAATGCATCTATAATTCATCACAGACGAAAAATGCTTTTCAAAAAGCTTTCAACCTGAAACTTGTATATGACATAGTACAAAATGTGTGAATTCAATATTTATTATATTACATTTCAACCATTAAAAGTTTTCTAGCATTGCAAAATCCAAGAATGGTTTTCCTCAAATTACATATAACGATTTTTTGTATCGTTTTAATTTCTGTTTAAAAAACTCAAACTGTCAAAAGATAACAAATAAAAATTTGAAATTCTATTTACTTTTAAATGACAAACTTACCAAAATAAACTTAATATGAGACTTCAAGAGAGTCTAAATAGCTGACATTAGAATTTGCGATTAGGAAAAAAGAAAATGACATTTTCTGTGGATATTTTGGTTGACCTTTGAAATGGAAACAGAGGCGAGAAACGAAAGTACAGATTAATATTAATTTGAAACTACCAAAAATTCAAAGTGACATTTTTAATAATTTGATGAATTATATTTAATATTTAAGATATTTGTCTTGAAATTTCAAAAAAAATATAAGAATTCCCAAAGATTCATTACTGCTGTTTATTTTGGATACATAATTTAAACCCTACATTTTCTACTTTTTAATTTACTTGCGAAAATATTACTCTACTCAAAATTGCACAATTTACACATGTGATTGTCAGCAAAAGTATGTTTTGAATGCACTTGAACTGTTGAATGGACGAGTGATTTTTCATAGAATTTGAAGTGCAAAATAATTAATTTTTTTACAAAATAAAGCTAGACAAAATTACATAGAATGTATGATAGTCTTCATCATGATTTGAGTCAATTTGCACTCGAATTCAGTGTGCACTGGTCTGTGTGTAGCACAATGAAACAACGAACAAAGTGCCAACAAATGTTTGCACAATCACTCGATCACTGAGTGGGGCACAGGAGACGGGAACATTGATAGCTGATGGCTTGCTTCACTCGTGTTGTTATAGTCGTCAAGTTTCTTTTTGTTGTTGAATCAATTTACACCAACAATGATTTTCCTACTTCACTATACTTGACAAAGAAATTGTAAAATGAGTCTTTAGGTGCACGACAATGATGTTTTCACTTTCTAACGGGGAACTAAATGTTTCCAAATTTGTATCGAAACTATCAATTTATCTATGCAAATAACGGACAATAACAACAACAACATAAAAACACATAAAATCATGGCTGAATCTTCAAAGCTGTATATGTATATTCGATAAAGTAAAAATTAGGCAAATCTATAGAAAGTTTGATAAAGATAAGTAAAATATACCTTTGAATTTTTCAATTGTTGTTTTAACCTGTAAGTACCTGTAACCTAAAGTAGATAATACATTATACATAAGATCTCAATGTAAAAGTTTTTTAATATTATAAACAGATAATGTAGAATAATATGTGTTTAATAATGTTTTGTAGTATGCGCTGATTTAGTTTGATTCAATAAATGCAAAAATCTTTCCATAGATTCTAGATTGGTTATTAGTGGACTATAATAGTGAGTAATTCTAAAGATAGAGAAAAAGAAAACGTGAAGAGCATTTTAAAATCCGTTGAGAAACAAGTTTAAACGACACAAACTTTCCGTCAGTTAGTCAGACGAATTCGCGTGTTTACACGCAGAGGAACCCAAGTTTAAATGTTTGAAGTGTGTTTCAAAAACAAAAAATTTAAGTGATTAATTGTGACTATTCATTATTGCCTGTTAGTTCTGTTATGTTCGCGATAATTCCTACATAAAACTAAACATTGTAAATTTAGTGATATACATTTTTCTAAAACACGACTATTTTTCTAAGCCACCCAACGACAATTTACACTCAAGCGGAGATGTATGAGTGTTTGCACTTGACATGACTTGTGATAAGGCGACTAGCACTCTATTTGACATTTTCAATGCATACGATAAATCAACTCGAGTTTAGCCAATCAAAAAAAAATCTTTTTTACGGAATTGAGTTAATTGAGATTAATAAAACAAAATAAACATATGTTTTAAATATAAAACGCTGCTCGAGCTCAAATGATAAAAATATTTTTAAAAATAAAATAGAAAAAATTTTCAAAAATGTACTTTAGATAAATCATAATTTAAAACCTTTTATTTAAGACAGGTAGACCTCATTATTAAATTTTCGTTATAAAAAATACACCCGAAACGTTTAATAAAATTAAAAACAAAAACTAGTTTCCTGCCTTTTCCATTGCTCGTGTATAAAAATGCAAATTTTGCGTTGGCATGGCTTGACGTTTGACAAAAATATACATAAAATCACAAAATCAATCTTACTGCCAAGTGACAATCCGGAACAAATTGATATCAAGTTCAATAAAACTATTTGTATATTGTCTTTGTTAGCATTTTGCTAAATTTCCTAAACATTGTACAATCTATTAATCTATTCAATCAATTTGTTCAATCTTTCGTCAATTTGCTTCTCAGTAATGATTAATCTATCTAAAATTGCAAATAAACGTTATTTAGTGTGCGTGTCAGACAATGTCTAGTTTAGATTGCAGTCCCGCCTTTCAATAGCTTCTTGTCAAAGAGTAAAATATATCAAACTATTTATTATTTTGTTGAAATACCATTTAATAAACTGAAATATTAAATTCAGACTTGAAAATCGTTTCTCTGGCAAAATATCGTTGTACCGTATAACTTTTTCGAACATTGTAACAATTTTCCAAATGCAAATGTAACTTGTCTTGGAAATTACAATTTGGAACTGTGCCAAATTTGTTTTATTTCTTCTTTCAGCATTCTTTGAATTAAGCACGTTTTGGTGAATAATACTAGGCACCAAATAATCTAAAGAAATAACTCGAGAAAGTGAGTAGGATTAAAAATAAAAAAGTGTTTCTGGAAGTACTTTCATTTTGTTGCTAGGTTTTATTGTTGAGAATCGTGCATAACAAAACAAAACAAAAACACTTTTATGATACAATTTTGTGAATATTTTTTTTAATAGAACACCAATAGTGCACACCAAAACTTTGTGCATTGTTTTGCATAAATAACTTTCTTGAGTTAAATATGATTTATTGTGAGAAATTTTATGCTAATGTTTGATTGTCTGGCAAGTAAGCACAAAATTAAGTACTCGATTAATATTTCGAAATTCGTTAGGATAGTTTGTTGCCAAGTGTAATTGATATTTCGTAATTTATGTTGTAACATATTTTTAGATTCAAAATGAACTTTTGATTAACAATTATAAATGACTAGTTTAATCAAATTACGATGTAAATTTGTAAATGGTAAATTGAGAGAATGGAATAAAATCAAATTAATTTTGAATAACAATCAAAAATGTCTAGTCTAATCAGATTAAGTTGTGAAATTAGCTAGTAAATTGAGAGACCGGAATAAAACTGGCTAATTAAACTTAATTAACTTTGAACCAATTTGTCCAAATTAACTCAACGTGCCCTATACTCAATTCAGTTTTCCATTTGTAAACATTTCACAAACTCAAACATTTGAGACTAATTGGGCAAGAAGGTTTGAAGGTGTAATTTGTGCAAATAATCGGGGGATTCAAAAACTTTCGACATTTAGCAATATAAAGGAATCAGAAAATTTAGTTTCAAGTTTCTTTTTCAACCGGCTTTCAAATAGGCATCAGTAAATTAACCTATCCAACAGTAATTCATCGGCCATTTCTACCCTTCTGTTTTCATAAGCACAAGTTCATGAATAGTATTATGGTAATTGAGCTAATTGTCCGCATATAATTACACCGGTGGTAAAGTAATTTGAATTGTTCGCAAAATATATTTATTGTTTCTTTCGTATTCAACCACTTATCCATTGTTCGGGATCTTTGTAGTCACTTATAAAATAAATCGTTACTGTTAAGATAAACAAATAAAGGTGCTCAAATATACCATTTTTTGCAAACAAACAAAGAAGGTTATAAGATAATATTACAATTCCACAATGAGATTTCTTGTTGTTTTTAAATTCAACTCAAATTTTTTTAAATAGAAAATAAATATTGAATAAAAACCTGCAGTTAAAATATTAAAATGAATTATTATTTACAATATTAGGCGCAATGTTTATTTATTAAAAAAAATATTTGAAAAAACCATATAAATTTGAATACTCGGACGAAAGAATCAAAGATTTAACAAATAAATGTTTGAACTTGCATAAAGACTCATGTAAAAGAATTGACATTTCCGAAAGTAAAGTTGCTGGTTGTATTTGTTTATTGAAATAATTGTTTATCTACAATTTGTAAAAAAACATTTTCGTGAAAATGACTGAAAACCAACGTTTTACCAATTTAAATTAGAAAATATTAACCTGTCTGATAGAAGAGTGAGAAACTCAACGAACAAATGTATCTAAATAAAAATGCTTGCATGGATAATTTAATTAAAAATATTCAAATCTTTCTCTAAACAAGAAAACGCAAAATTATATCACATGACGTGTCAGCTCGTAAATTGTCTACCAAATTGCAATTCATTGTGTAACCAGAAAATCCTCAAAATTAAAAACTAATTCTATGTAAATGCAATTTGAAAAATGTCAAATTATAATTCAATTGTTGGATTGTTTAGGACTACCAGTGCAAATGAACTTTCAAAGTAAAAACCAAATATTTAAGAATTTTTCTTTACAATTTTTTAGCTTAAGTTTACACTGACAATTATTTAATCTTTCATGCAAACTTTTTATTGTCCAACTCAATTCGAGTGGCCCTATATAGATAATTATAAAAACAAATTTCCCAAACTGACACATCCAACCTTTTTTTGAGAAATTAATCGATATGGTCAGTGACTGGTAATTGTGGATGGAAAGTCACTTTGATGATGAATGTTAGTGACCACTCCATCTTATCTTGAAGCTTAAGGAGTAGATCACTTTTAGAGCACGCTTTTCAGCACTTTCATTAGAACCTACCATTTAAAAAATTCCATTGCTTTTCAAATATCAAGGACCATAAACTCAAAAGTCTTAAATCTCATTTTGGCTCAAGTCGACCGAACTCAATTCGAATCCACAATAATAAATTCAACTCAACAATATGGATGAAAAACAATTTGTTTCAGTGAGATTGTCAAGTAATAAAATGTACAGTTCACTTGACTTGAGTTGAGATGATTTGAAAATGAGTGGAATTTTTTTCTATAAGAAGTGGCATTTCATTGAGAGTAGAGAAGATAGTTTTACCACTGTATAATTGTTTTTTATAAACATCAATTGTTTTATCTACGAAATGCTAAGAAATAATTTTGTTTGAATATCTTCGTATGAAGCTTCTGTTATTTACATGTTGGAATTAAATCATCTGACTGTTACTTGGAACGAAAAGAAAATTGTTATTTTATATAAATCTAGTGCAATAATGACAAGTATGAGTAATAACAAAGCTATGGATGCAAAATATATGTTCTGTAATAGAAAATCCATGGAAATTTCTAGAAATGATCTTTCCTTGCAGGATACAAACATAGATATGTCCATGGAATGTTCTAGAAACATCTAGAAAGTACTTCCCTGTGATGGATATATCCATGGAATGTTCTAGAAACTTCTAGAAAGTACAAAAAAAGCTTTCCGTTCAATCCCAATTTTAATAAAATAAAATGTTATAACGATAGAGCATTTATTCAGTATTCACATGAGAAATTATCTGTTTCTACGACTATTCGTAGTTTTTAACATTCAATGAGATTTTAATTATGAATTGGAAGGTTAAAAAAAGATTAATCAAATAGAATAAAGTTATTTTTTGAAAAGAAAAAACATTGAGCAAGTTTGAAAGCAAACAAAAATAATTTAGTTCCAAGCACTAATCAAAACATTTAATTTTTTTAAATCTCAAAGATTTAAAAAATATGAAAACAGTCAACAAACTTTAAATTTATTCTATTTGATTTATTTTTGTGGAAAACATTAATGAGCGCACCCTTGCTGTTATTTCTAGTTCACTGGGTTTACTCGATTTAATTTAAAATTCTAAGTTTATCTCTGTTTTTAAACGAAGAAAAAATTCCACATTGATTTCAAACAAAAGTACGAACACAAAAATAAGTTTAAACTTTGGCGAAATAATAATTTGAAATTGAAAATTCCATTAACAGCTGCTGCAGTTTGATTCAGAATAAATTATTTTCATGTAAAAACCAAAATCATTTTAGAGTATAAAATTTAATGCAGATATATCTAAGTGAATTATAAAATAGAATTACTTTCGTAATATTTAAGAAATGAATGTGATATATGTTCAAACATTGACTTTGCATACATTTGCATTTGTGTCAACTTAATTTTCGAGCCACGGCTCACATTCAATCAATTCAACCTGGGGCGATTTGAAAATTCTTTAGTATGCATTCATTTTGAAACAGTAATTCAAAGAAATCTCAATTTCTTTATGCGATCTTTGGAATCCAATGAAAATTTAAACAATGTTAGAAATTCGAAAACATTCACTACAATTTTCCATTTAAAACCAAAGTTGCTGTTACTATTGGTTTTAAGATACAATTCGTAGTCTTATAGAAAAATATGTTTTTGAAACATTATTTAGACCACAAAATCGAACATGATTTGAACTTTATGTTGAAAAATAGAAAAATATCTAATTATCAAAACAATCAATTTTAATAAATATTATTTTTAAATTATACATAGGAAATCTTTTAGCTTACGAGTTGATATAACTCTCTAAACTTTGAGCTAAACAATTGCTAATTACTAGTAAAGACTTTGAAAACAAATTAACGAATTATCAAATATAAGTTAGTTTAATAAAATTGTTTTACCTTGTAAAAAGCGGGAAAAAGTAAATCACTTAATCTGGAAGGGAGATATAAAAACCTTTATTGAATCTCATGGGTTCGTAGCTTTTATGGGTTATTGAATCAAACCACAAAAAGAAGTTCAGATAAATGCGGAAGTTTACGTAAGAAAATAAGCTGATTTACCAATGAGGCCATCGCCACATTTTCAAACAGAGCCAAAATCTTTTCAATTTTCGTTTTCTTTAAACTAACCAAAAGAAAAGTGAATACGACAAATAAGTTCAACAACTTCGTGTGATACGAGTGCCACAAATTTGTTAACAAAGTGATATATCAAGTAACCATGTTCTGCTATTCATCTTCGAAACATTAAATTTCATTGAGGGAAAATTACAAAACAACAGCAAGAGCCAATTTTATTTTCAATTTAAACTAATCCAATAAAACATTTGTAAGATTTTCAAGTAAACGAAAACTTTACAAAATAAAGCAAATATCATGATAAATAGTCTTAGAGTAAATAACATTTTGGCAAAAAAGTAAATAAAATAAACTTATTTGTTCAGAATAAAACAATTAATTTTGTTGTAAAAATCCAATTTGGAAAATTTTCAATGAGGATATAGATTTTAAAAAAATGGTGTGTATTACAAATGTTACCTTGCCCTTTTATTACATTTACTGATCATGATTTCTATTTCATATTTTCTATGATTAAGAAATAATAATAAATAGCTAAGTAGAAATTATAAAAGTATTAATTACCATTTATAAAACCAGCACAAAAAAACTATCAAACTATCAAATCATTTATGAAAATAAAAATAATACACAACAAAAATATATTTTTTCATATTAATTCTCACGGGATATATAAATTATAGTTTGGGGTTCTCTCAAAACACTTTCCACCAGACAGTCGATGAAATGAAGTTTTAATTACAAGTTAGCCAGCGAAAATTTGTTAGCGAAGCTACCGTTAATCAATGTAAAACAATGTTTTAGTCCCTATAATTTTATTCTCGTTTCGAATCAATCTTCGTTAACTAAAGCAAAGTTTGTTAATTCGTTTTTGGGTTAATTAAATTTAGTTTAAGTATGTGAAATGTTTCAAAAAATAAGATTAAGTTTAGAAAACGTAGTTCACGTTACGTGACGAAAGAGACGATCAATTTTGTTTTGTTGGTGACACTTTTGGTCAGTGATAACACAAATTGGAAAATTTACCTTTTTATGTACGAAAAAAGAAAATAAATGGTAATTGAATGAACTAACAATACTAAGATAAACTATATTTTATCTTTGAGTAAAACATGTAAAAAACATTTGGTAGAGACTTTTGACCTTTTTTGACAAGATACAAACAAAATCGAATTAGTATTCAAGTACCCGAGTGAACCGAACATTAACGCGATTCTAAAAAATGAAAATAAAATCGACAGTAAAATAAAAAATTTGAGTCTTGGTGTTAATTTCAAGTAACAAAATTTAATTGTACATAGTTAAAGAATTATTTGGAAAGAATTGAAAAGAAAAGATAAAAATATCTTTTAAATACAGAATTTCCTTTTAGAAAATTTGTTAATTTTACTTGAAATTGTTTTTATAGTTGAACCAAAGTGGTGGTAAATTGGTCTGCAACGATTCCTTAAGAAACCATTATATTCAAAGTACTGAAATCAACTGAATTTATTCAAATTGTTAAACAAAGCTCATTTAATATTCATTTGTAAGAAAATTATTATTTCAATTATTCTATTCGGGCCATTCAGACAATGTGTTGAATAATTTGAGTAATTTGAAATGAAAAACTGGTTCCACTTTCAATTTTATACAATTCGCAAGGGAAATTAACTTTCTTAACTGTTGTGTCTGGAACAATCAACACTTTATATACTTGTCTAAGGAGATATTAATTATGATTTATTTAGAATTTACTTAGAGTAGTATAACTGAGAAATTTGTGTTAGCTTTTTTTAACTAACTCGAATTTCGAAATCTAATTAAAGAATGTATAGATTTATACGAATTGAGTTTTAAAAATAGAATTACCACTGTTAAATTGATATGATCACAAATCGGGAAATATATCGAATTTTATCCAATCACAATGTAACACAAAAATATAGATCTACTCAAATTGTCAAAATCTTTCAATCCCATCTTTGCATCCGTTCTTGGAAAAATCTTTATTATTTGACAAAAATATGAAAAATAATCCCAATATAATGATTTCAAAAAGAAAGATATTTTATATTTTTAAGAAATTCATATTTAAAGATGTGGAAATATTAAAATTTTATAAATAAACTAAATTATTATAAAAATTCAAACCTTATATTGAGTCATATCTTACAGGAAAAAATATATTCAGTAAGATATCAATATTATTTTAACCTTTATGAAAACCACTTATGCACTAATCATCGAATTAATATAAATGTTTTAACATGTGAAATTATCGATAAATAAATCAGCGGTCGTGTATGTGAGTAGAATTTATATTGAAGAGAAGCGCTGTTAGCGTGAACATTACAAATCCTGTGTTTCGCCACACATTTGGTGAGTACATAAATTAAATGTGATTAAGTCCATTATTGAGAGCTTTACAATCATAAAATATTTCCAAATAATATCAAAAGGCAAAAAATCTAGGACTCAAACAAAATAGCTTAATAAATTTGATAATGGCACTGTGGTAATGGTACATTGGGGGTTTACCTAACTGGACACAATCAAAAGCAGAATGGCTATGATAACATCAACATCAACATTAATAAATAAATTGTCCAATAAAAATAACTAATAGGAAATTGCGAGAGATTAGAGAAATAAGAAAATTGGCTTGAGGGCTATTCTATTGGAAATGTGATGATGGAATGCGAAATTGCTCAATATATTTTACTAAAACTGTTTTAGCACAATAGTTTCAAAAAGTTATGAACTTTGATCTAGATCGTAGAAACCATTAATCAAAATACTTCAAATATTTAATAAAACAAATCCGTTGCATGGAGAAAGTCAGAAAATAACTTAAGGAATATAAGTTTAATCGCGTTCTGGAATTTCCTATTTAAAAATCAATACTCATTTTATTGCAGAAAATTATTATTCAAAACAAGTTTTGTCTTGGATTACTATGAAAAATAAGACAAGTGATCAATCAAACTACAAAACAAAATAATCAAAGAAATTCTTCTTGAGATTGCAGACGCGAGATAAAAATTAGAGTAATTCAATCGATTCGACCAAACACTATTTGTTTATACCAAAATGTTCTCATAGTTTTAAATCTATTGTATTTTGCATAACCTTTATTCTGAAACACATTTGTTTGTATTTTGTGTGCAATTGTCTTTATTGATTGATTAGTATGCTGTGTCTCATGGCAACTCATCGCAGGTGGGCAGCATCGCTCAAAACCACTCAAAAAACATAAATCAAATGTTATTCACAATTTCAATTCTATTAAATTTGTTTTCAATCGCTTGGAGAAATTTTCATTTTGTTTTACGAAATGTTAGACGAAATTTGTTGTTTTAACCATTTTATGTTATTATACTCTAACATTTTGATTTATAAATGTTTAGATAATTTCGAGTATAAATATTTGAAAGTAAAAAACTATTTCCATTGAAATGTTGAATTGTCAGCTTAATACAAGCTCGTATAAGAGGAATTCTAAGACAAATGATAAAAGAGAAAGTCATTGTTACAAAACATCAAATAAGTTTGCTTGGTCAAGTCACTTGAGTCCTTGACTCAAGTGTAATCATCCGTTTCTTTGAGCCTTTGAAAACCCGTTACAATACTGAATACAAAAGTAAAGTGCAATTGTTCAAGCATGAATTGACCTTGATCGGAAAAGTTCATCAAAACAGGAAATGAGGAAATGCTCTTAACAGAAAAATTAATTTACCAATGATGCGAATTAAATTGAGTTATGTCAAGCTAATACAACAATTGGCGATGCGACAAACCTAAATATTACTAAAACTTTCATACAAAGTAACAAGTGAGCCCCCCTCAATTGCACCATTTCCATCTCAATAAATTGAAAAAGATTATTCAAATAAAATTATCAAATATAATGAGAATATGCTTGGAAAAGAAAAAAATTGCAAATGAATGCAAGTAAACAAGAATAATTTAATTCGAAACGCCAATTTAATTTTTTTTTAAATATGAAAACAATCAGAAAACCTTAAATTTATTCGATTTGATTTATTTCTGGGAAACACAGCTGGAAAACATTAATGACTGCACCATCACTGTTATTTCCAGCTCACTGGTTTTAACCGATTTAATTTACAGTTTTAAGTCTATCTCTGTTTGTAAACGAACAAAAATTCCACATTGATTCAAACAAAAATAAGTTCAAACTTTGGCGAAATACTAATTTAAAAATAAAAATTCCAAGAACTGCGGCTGAAGTTTGATTCTGTATAAATTATTCAACTACAAAAAATCCAAAATCATTTTATTTAAAGAATAAAATATTGAGAAGATATCTAAGTGAATTAGAAAAATTGAATTACTTTCTTAAGGTTCAAGAAATGAATGTGATATTTTGTTCAAACATTGACTTTGCATACATTTGCATTTGTGTCAACTTAATTATCGTGACACAGCTCACATTCAATCAATTCAACCTGGGGCAATTTGAAAAGTCTTTTTGTTAGTATGCCTTTATTTTGAAATAGCAATTCAAAGAAATTTCAATTTCTTTATGTGATATTTTGGATACAAAGAAAATTTAGATAATGTCAGAAAATCGAAAACATTCGCTAACATTTCCCATTCAAAACTATAGTTACCATTAGTTTTAAGTTAAAGTTCGTAGTTATATTTTTAATATATTTGTGATGTTTGTATCACTAATTGAGAAACATTAATTTTCGAACCATTATTTAGGCCACACTGCGGATAATATATTAAATTTTTCTATTTTAAAAAGATAAAAATGTCTAATTGTCAATTTGTTTCAAAGCAATCAATTTTAATATTGATAAAATAAACACACTTTCAAAATACTACATAGAAAACATTTTAGCTTGCGAGTTGTACAAGAAATGAACAATAAAAGACTTGAAAATAAATTAGAAAATATCTAATAAATGAAAGTTGCATAAAATTGTCTGACCGTTAAAAAAATCAACCCAAATATAGATGGTTAAGCAAACTTAAAAGAGAAATATAAAAACATTTATTGTACCTTCACGGTTCGTAACTCAACATTTCATGGGTTAGTGAATATGACCACAACAGGAAATTCATAGATACGGAAGTTCACGTACAAAATAAGATAATTTACAAATGAAGCGAATTAAGCCATGAATTCTAATTGAAATTTGTTTTTAAGGGATACGAAAAGGGGAAATTGTATTTTCAAGAGAGAAAACTGAAAAAAACTAAAATTTTTAACCCAATGACTAAATTCAATTTGATTCTTGTCAATTTCTATTGCCAAACTTACCGATCAACACTTGTAAGTAAATAAATTTAGACATATGAGAAAATTCATGTTTTGTATTTGGTAAATCGAATCAATCCAATCATGTGCCGATGAAAATGCAATTTGATTTAATATACTCAAGACGATTTAAGCCATCAGACCGAGAAAATTGAATTCCGTTGCAAGCATACATTGATGTCAATATTAACTCAGGAGTGCATTCACAAGTTTGGGAAAATATGAAAATATTGAACACAAAAATATGGTACAAAGTGCTCTAATATATTCTAATATTAGCTTGAAGCATATGTTTTCAGAATTTTCATTTTATTCAATGAATATGTTGTCATTGAAAAGAAAAAAATATCAAATATATAAAACATTCCTTGAATATTCCTAGATGTTTTCTTATTGCTCTCTTCTAAAATCTTAGAAATATATTAGAGGTGAGTTTTGGAGACCCAACTGACCTGCGACCCGACCAAATCCGTACCCGGCGGGTCGGGTCAGGGTCGAGGGTTTTGCCAACTCTCGCACTTCTGCAATCTATTTAGGTACATAGAAAATCTTTTCACATTTGTCACTTAAAACTACACAAAAAGAATTGAAAACAACAAATATGTATTACCCATACTTCGTGTGTATCACAACGTCACATGTCAAGTACGAGCTTGTTCTGCTATCCAATTTTGAAAAAATAACTATACAACAGCAAGACACCATCGTAGATTTTCTATATTTCAATTTAAACTAATCCGATAGAACATTTGTAACATTTCCAAGTAAACGAAAGCCTTTAAGAATACCAAAACAAAATAATAAAGCAAACAAGATTTGTTTCAGAGTAAATAACATTTTGGAAAAAAAGTAAATAAAATAAACTTTATAGTTCGGAATATAGCAATTGATTTTGTTGTAAAAATCCAATTTGGAAAATTTTGAATAAAAATATAAATCAAATAGAAGATATGTATTACAAAGTTTTGTTTGACCATTTATAATGTGTGTTCCCGTTAACTAATGGTAAAATTTTCAATAATTGAGATTGATGATGAGAATTTTTGAAAGATTGAGTAATAGAAATGTGAAAATTATTACTTTATGAATTATGATTACCATTTATAGAAAGAAGAGCGTAGCAAAAGATAATCAAACAGTAATGTAAACCAATAATTTATTTATTCACATTAATTCTCAAGGGATATAAATTAAAGTTTGATGTTTGCTCAAAACACTTTCACACCAGACAGTCAATGAAATGAAGTTTTAATTACATGTTAGCCAGTGACAATTTGGGAGCGAAGCTACCGTGAATTAATGTAAAATAATGTTTTATTCTCTATAATTTCATTCTCGTTTCCAATCAATCTTCGTTAGCAAGAGTTTGTTAATTAGTTTTTAGATTAATTAAATTTATTCAACGTACTATATTGAAATTATATATTGAAATATATATTGAAGTATATTGAAATGCTTCAAAAAACGAGGATTTAAAAAATTACGTGACGCTGGAGACTATCAATTTAGATTTTGGTGATTCTTTTGGTCAGTGATAACACAAATTGAAAATTTCACTTTTAATGTTCACAAAAAAAACTAAAACGAATAATCTAACAAAACTTTGTGATAATATAATCCATATATTAAAACATCAAATCATTGATTGGTTTGATCGTGATTTACGTTTAAGTAAAGCTTTTGACCAACAATATAGACTTTGCATTACAGTAATTATTCGTTTGAAAGAAACCTATTTGTAAAATTTGTACAATAGTTACTAAATGAGGTAGAACAACATTTAGAAAATTTCATAGATAAATTATAAATGAAATTTGGGTGCACAATTAAAACCATGTCACTTCTGACACTATCCAAAATCATGTTTGGATTTTAAAATTCGCATTTGATACTTAACTGCCCTATTGTACTGGGTTGATATCTTTAAAGGAATTCTTTAATTTAAAACTTATTTTGACCTTTTTGGACACTGCTCCAAACAATCCATTTACAGTTATTCATCCAATTAATTCAACTATCCGTATCTTGTGATCGGAACATAAATACAATTTTAAAGAATAGAAAATAATTCAATAATAAAAACAAAAATTTGAAAAGAATTGAAATTATAAGGAATTCCTTGTGAATTGTTTTTATATTGTGTAATTTAGCATAAAATTGTTTTTGTAGCTTTTATTCATAACAAAATTGGTTGTAATTTACAGTCATCATTCTTACGAAACCATTATAACCATTATATTCAAATTTACAGTAAAACCGTCAGTCAAATTTTATTCAAATTTTTAACTATTTGATATTCATTTGTACTTATTATTTCAATTATTCTATTCCCTCCATTCAAATGTGTTGCAAAATTTTAGTAATTCAAAAATGAAAAAAAACTGGTTCCACATTAAATTCTAGACAATTCGCAAGGGAAATTAACTTTCTTAGATGTAGTGTCTGGAACAATCAACACTTTATATGCATACCCAATGTGTTTTTAATTACAATTTGACTAGTGAATTTGAAATTTAAGAACTCTTTAAAGAGAAACTCTGAATTTAATTAGCTTTAACCTTTTTAGCTTATTTGAAGTCAAGTTCAAACTCAGTTACAAAAACCCATACATGAAACAATGGACTAAATTGATTAGCAGAACATCTCATCCATAAACAGAAAACATGAAAAATGTTTTCGGGTTATAAATTTGACTTGTCAAAAGTTTTTTATTCAATTCCGGAAAGTAATTTAGAAAGGAAAATTAGTTTTTTACTTATCCAAATAAATTTGTACTCGGGAAAATACAAAATCCGTTATGTTTCGAAATTCAATTAAAGAATATTTATACGAATTGGTTTAGAAAATTGAATCACCGCTGTTCAATTGATATGATCAGAGATCATTAAATAAATCGAATTACAACTTTATCCAATCACCATGTAACACATAAATATTGATATACTAAAATGTTTAAATATTTTAAATCTTTTATATGCTTCCGTTCTTGAAATAGTTTTTATCATTCGACAGACTTATTAAAAAAATGTTAAAATATAATGATTTCCGAGAATTACATTAAAATTGTTAATAACTTAGCTAGTTTCTAGTTCAACAAAGATGAAAACTTGTAAAAGAAATACATAAAATTATTTTGGTTGTACAAATGTAAGGTTTAAATAATTTTCCAATGTTGAATTTGGTGAGAGACTATGGATTATAGCGGAGATGCAAAAATTAGATTGAAATAGAAACTTTTATTGAAAGCCAAAAGATCAACCAATCAGAATGATCTTCTGTTCGATATGTTCGAGTCTTAAAAGAAGACATGAAACCAAGAAACCTTTTAACAATTTCACAGTACAATATATATCAAGTCAAATAATTGAATTAATATTAATGTTTTAACATGAGAAATTATCGATAAATAAATCAGTGGCCATCTATGTGAGTCGAATATATACTGAGGTGTCGTATAGTATAAAGTTGATAGAGTGTGAGTGAACACTGCAAATCCTCTGTTTGCGCCACACATTTGGTGAGTACATAAATTAAATGTGATTAGAACCATTATAAATAGCATTACGATCATAAAATATTTCCAAATAACAACAGAAAGAAAAGAATAAATTGAGGATTCCCCAAAAATGGTCTAATAAATTTGATAATGGTCCTGTGGTAGTTGCTTTGTGCAATGGAGGATAACTTCCCGAATGGACACGATCAGATAGAATGAGTGTAATAATAAAAACATCAATATTAATAAATAAATTGTCTAATAAAAATAACAAATAGGAAATTGGGAGAGATGAGGGAAAGAATAAAATTGGCTTGAGGGGAAATCACTGGAAAATGTTGATGATGGAATGCAAAATTGTTCAAAGATTTTAGTATAAACAGAATAGTTTCAAAAAGTTATTAATCTAGCAAACATGCATCAATATACTTTAAATATTTAATGAAAACGAAACAAAAACGAAAGATTACCTTTTGAATTAGAAACACCCAGATACAAAGGAATTTTCTGAAAAGAAAATGGAATTCACTGAGAAGCATTTCTTGATTGGTATATAAAGGATTTTAAAGTTTTAATAAAATAAATTCAAGAACCTTTTGTGAATTCCTAGGTTAAAAATACTATATTTATAAATTAAAGTTTAATCACGCTCTGGAATGTTGTATTTTTTAAACCAATGCTCTATTTTTAATTTCAAATTTACAGAAAATTATAATTCAAAACAAGTTTTGTCTGGGATTACTTGAAAAATAATAAAAACATGAAGCGATCAATCAAACTTCAAAAGTCAAAATGGCAAAAGAAATTCTTCTTGAGATTGCAGACGTGAGATAAAAGAATTGGAGGAATTCGATCGATTCGATCTTGGCGGTCGTTTTGATTAATTGAGCGTGTGTTTGTGTGTCTGAACCTAAAATTAGTTTCACGTAGTAATCTGTGCCACTATTTCTACCACCGATCAAAACCACACAAACAAACATAAATCATAAGTTCAATTCTATTGAATACGTGCGAGATCGAATAAGATCGTTGAAGCAAAAATTAGTTGTTTTTTTTGGCAAAGGAAATTGTTTGTTGAACAAAATAATCTGTTTTGACCATTTTTAACTGCATGGTACTCAGCTGTTCGGGTAACAATAAAAAAAGTAACATAATTGATTATTTCAAATATGTAATAAAATGCTGAATAAATATATTTAATATACGTTAAATACCCACAAATCATATATAGAGAAAGTCATTGTTGCTAAACATCAAATAAGTTTGCTTGGTCAAGTGAAATAAACCGTCAGTTTGAGTCCACGGAAACTCCGTTACAGAATTGTGTACAAAAGTGTATTTGTTCATGCATGAATTGACCTTGATCGGAAAAGTTCATCAAAACAGGAAATGAGGAAATGCTCTTAAACAGAAAAATTAATTTACCAATGATGCGAATTAAATTGAGTTATGTCAAGTCAAGCCAATACAACAATTGACGGAGCGACAAACCTAAATATTACTAAAACTTTCATACTTTGTATGAAAGTTTCTAGCGAGCCCAACCAATTGTGCCTTTTCCATCTCATCAATTAACCAATAAATAAATATATTTCGACATATGTGGACAAATGGGTAGGTTTTGTATTGCAATAAGTCGAATAAATCCAATAATGTGCCGATGAAAATGTAATATGATTTAATATACTCGAGACGATTGACGCTACCAGACGGCGAGAGAGAGAGACAATCGAATTAAATGTGAATGGCAATTGAATAGAGAAATCAATATTGATTCTAATAAGCATTCTGAAATTAAGTTATATGAAATTATATTTGATATATGAGAAAAAGTAGATAATAAATTTGTTAGATATAGTTCAAAACGATTTTTAGAATTTCACCATTTTAAATTCTTTGTCCAAATTTAGATTTAATAAAAGATCACCATCAAGAAAATTAAAAGAAGCTTGAAACGGATTTGTTTTATAAAACCAAAGAAACTCAATTTACTACTAATAGAATATATTACTATTACTAAGAGTATATTACTAAAAGAATATAAATTGAATATAATAAAATTATTTCTATAATATTAACAGAGAAAATTTAATAAGAATAATGAAATTCAACAATAAAAAACCCAAACTAAACCAATTTAGTTTTGGTTTTGTGTCTGTGAATGAACTAAGAAATTTAATTTTCCATTAAATTGCTAATTCAATTCAATAAATCAACTTGAACATTGCACTTAGCATTGTAATTCGCTCTCTAGCCTTCGAAGAGAGAGGTTGTGTTCGAATTTTCTCTCTAAATTTTCTATAATGCCGAACTGCTCCATTTGCAAGACCAATTTTCCTTCTGACCGCGGGCTTAGCATCCACGTCGGACGTATGCACAAGTCAGTGACGGCGCCGCCAAGCACCAACCCGAACCAGGCAAGTCTATCCCAAGCGGCCACTTACCAAGACCGTCCACCCCCAGACCCTCCCGACCACTACAGAACCCGGGACGACGACGCAACGCCAACCGAAGACAACCAAGTCGAGTGCCACGTATGCAAGCAAGTGTACCAAAGTTACCGTGCGCTGAGAACCCACTTCACTTCGCATCCCGTTGAAGCGAACCTAGCTCGTGCCAACAACTTAAGGAAACGCCAAGGGACGAATCGGACTCCATCAGTCGAACAAATCACGCCACAAGACACAGTGCGTCAGCAAGCTTACCTTCGAGACGAAGTTGACAAGTGGTATTCGACGTTCGACAGAATGGCCAACAACCTCGAACACTTTGACCAGGAGTCTTTTTACGCCCAGATCTCGGAATTCCAACGATTCCTTTATAACTCTACAGAGCACACCCCAGGACCAATCCACCCGGCCACTGTCCACTATCAGATGAGGCGCAAGCGAAGATCAGCAGTAGTCGGCGGCCAAATATCAAAAAGCTCTAACCCCGAACGTAGAGACCGCAACACAAGGGCTCGTAGGAGGGCAAAGTTCGAATACGACCTAGCACAATTCGAGTATTACTACCGAAGACGGAAAATCGCACGCAAAGTTCTCGATGGAAACAACAGCGAACATTGCCCAATACCGATGGACACGTTGTACAGCCACTTTGCAAGCCTCTTCGGAGAGCCAAACAACGAGACCCTCGATCACTACCCCCAGGACGAAGCATCCAAGCCTGACATCTCCATATCAATAGAAGAAGTCAAGCAAACTATATCCCGAATGAAAATAGACTCGTCTCCCGGGTACGACCGCATTCTTATGAGGACAGTGAAGGATCTAAACGTTGCCAGCACCATCCAACGAATAATCGTCATCATGCTTGCAACTGGTTCTGTTCCTCCCGGTTTCCCGCGAAGGCAAGACTATCCTAATCCACAAAGGAGGCGACCCAAAAGGGATCGGAAACTGGCGACCCGTGACTATGTACTCCATACTACGTAGAATCACGGAAAGAGTTCTCGACAAACAGCTGCGGCAACAAGTACATCTCGACTCCAACCAGCGAGGTTTCGTAATGGGAATGCCAGGATGTCACGTAAATTCCGCCTTGGTAAACAGATGTCTCACCCAAGCGAAACGCGACCGCACGGACTGCACAGTGGTATTTCTCGACATCACAAAGGCCTTTGACCGAATAGGCCACGAGCACATTAGAAAGTGTCTCAAGAGCAAAGGCGTGTCCTCTAACTTAATTCAGCTCATCATGGCTCTGTTATCCAATAACAGCATCCGCATTGACACTGGCCGAACCAAGTCCGATCTCATCTACATTCAAAAGTCAGTCCCACAAGGGGGCCCACTCTCTCCAATGCTTTTTAACATCGCAATCGACCACGTCTTTTCCGAAACCTGCGACACCGACTTTGCAAACAAGCACGGATGTAAAATCTCGAGTAATCACGACGCTCTCCTACTAACTGGGTTCGCTGATGATCAAACAATTACCGCCAAATCTCCAAGCAGTGCGATTCACACAATCGAACTGGTCACCCATTTGTTCCAAAAGGTTGGCCTGGAAGTGAACCCTCGTAAGAGCACAGCCATCAACATTTCAAAAGGCAAATTGGATCCAATTGAACTGATAACAAATAACAGTGACAAGATTTTCTGTATCGGAGAAGACGAACGGATTCGGTACCTTGGTTGCTCATTCAAAAGCGAACTAGTGTTCGACGACACTTTAGTTGACAAGCTTACCACCAGCGTTAACAACCTGCTCGAGTCCGTCTTGCTGAAACCAGGGCAGAAGCTTAATATATTGAATGAGTTCCTCTTCCCCCGTTTGATCTATCCGTTGCAAGCAGCACCTCTAAGAAAGATTCCAAGGGCAAGCCTTTTAGCCATGGACCTGACTATACGCAACAGCGCAAAGGCGATCATGGGACTTCCCACATCTACAAATTCAGCTATGTTTTACTCTCCCCGCAAATTCCGTGGAACAGGCCTTGTACGATGCGAATGGGAAGCCTACCTGCAGCACCACTCCATGGCGATCAAGTTATCAGCGATACCCGACACACTGTTTCACGAAATCGTCGATTGTCAAGATGAAATTAATCTTTGCCTCGAAACGCTCGGTATCCAAGAGCCAACCACTAGACTAATACGCGCCGCACTGAGGGAAGCTGAATTCACCCGATGGTCTCAACTCTCATACCAAGGCGTCGGAGTAATACATTTCCGAGATTACCCAAAAAGCAAACAGATTTACTTACGATAAGAATACATTATCGGATTCCGAATGGACGGCAGCCATCAAGCTCAACACCGGCTACGCAAACCTGGTCGGCGTGCCAGGAGTTCAGACTTTGGGAGGACAGGCTGCTAACCTCTGCCGCCGTTGCGGTAGAGAGAAAGAAACCCCATCACATGTACTCGGCACCTGTCACTTCACGGAACGACTCCGAAACACCCGACACCACAAGTTAAAGCACAAGATCGCTGACCTCCTTCGCGAAAAAGGATTCCAATGTATCACAGAAGCTCAATGCTTAGATGGCGACGGTCGTAACCGATTCGTGGACATATTGGCCGTCAAAGACGGATCAAGGAACGCCTTCATAATCGATCCGACTGTCCGCTGGGAAAGTAACGAGGACGTGGGAACACTCGTACAAGACGAAAAGACCCGGATATACTCAAGCTGTGCAGACGACCTGCGATCTAAGTACCCGATGATTGGCAACAAGTCGGTCGAAGTCATCGGCTTATGGGTCGGAGCCCGAGGCACCATCAGCAACAGGATGACGGCCTTTTTCGATCGCTTTGGACTGAATCGAAAGCTACTGCCCGACATAGCCGAGGAAGTACTGACTGACTCGATCCATATGATTCACAATCATATATATGGACCAAGATAATTCGCGACATCAAAGACAAATCGATCAAAGACAAAGAAAGAACAACACCTTTTTTACCTTAAACAAACCCTAACCTACTCCAGATATTTATACACAAACAACTCCATACACACCATTGTCCCACGATTACACTTACTCGCTGTGTCACAGGGCATCTCACTAATTTGTGAGCAGCTAACAAGACTAAATAAAAGTTTTGTTTTTTCTCAGAAATACAAAATTGAAAATGTTTTGTTCGGGGTGTCAAGGGGGCAATCTTGAGAATTTGGAGAATTTGATAGAGAGGTGAAAGATGAGACGAAAAAATAATTTGAATATGAAGTAAAAATTTCATAATAATAAATCGAATGCACTTTATCGAATGTGTTCTTGAGAGGCTCCAAGGGAGGGAAAATTATAAGGATTATTAAATATATTGACGCACATGCACAAAAAGCCAGACAAAATAAACGAGGAAAGAATTATCGTGTATTTTCGTTTTTAGACTAACAAATTATGCTAATGTTCCACTGTCTAGTAGACTTAGACTCTGAGTAGGTGAGAAGCAAATTTACAGTTATTGGAATTGGGGAGTTTAGATTACAATTCACATTAGTGTCTCGGAAAAACGGAAATTTTACTTTTTTCCTTGTTCAGGAAGAGAATTTATCGCAATTAGACTGAGGAGAAAAACATAGACAGACAGACTAAGTGTAATCGCTAAGATGAAAAAAATAAAGAAATACTTAATGACGTCTGAAGGAAGTTGCGTGCTCTAACATAAGTTAAAGAAAATCGAATTAGGAAATTCTCATTTTCAGAAATAGAATTTATAATTATTTTTAACCTTTAAAATCAAGCTAAGAGCAGTCAATTTAAATTAAGAATTATTACAAAATAAATTCACGTATTAAACTTTATTGAAAGTAAATTGAAACTTTAAAAAATCATTGAAAAAAATTAAAAAAATAAAGTTTGATTAACTCAAATGTTAACTTAGGCTAATCAGATTAAATATTGTGAAATTACCTGGAAAGCAACAAAAGAGAAACAAAAAAAACTGTGCTAATGAACAAACTAATTAAACCAAATTAACTTTGAACCAATTTGTCCAAATTAACTCAACGTGTGTACGCACACACTTCAACATTTACAAACATTTCACAAACTCGAGTACAAGCGACTAATTGAGTTAGGCTGACTTTGAGGTGTAATTTATTAGCATGGGTATTTCGCGAACCGTTTATACTGGGCGATCCGGAAAATTTTTAAAATAGTAGTTTAAATGAGCACGCTAAAAACTAAAGGAATGTTAGAGGTAAGTTAAAAGCAAAACAAGTTGTTGTGAGATATCAGATTACCATTATATAAAATTACTAATCAAACGACTTTGAAATGGCTTTTCGTCACTGTGCCAATTTTGAAGAGGAGTTTTTGTATGTGATTACAAACAAAAGTTTAAAAATATTTAAAATAAAATGAAAATAAAATATCAATTTTTTAATTTATTTAAATAAAAATATTGACTTTTATCTTTCAATACCGAAAACAGTTTGATTTAAAAGAAATTAAAGAAATGTTTGAAACAAACTATTTACCAGTAACAAATTCTCTTAAGCTTAATTCAACAAAGCTCTTAATTGAAACAGTTTAACTACTATGATAAAGGTAATAATGGTTAAAAGTTTAGAAGTCAATGTCAAAATCGAAATTAATGTCAATTAGAAAAGGAAAGGTTGGACAACTAAGACAAATAAACATGTGGCCATAGCTAACTACTGTTGTAAGTTACTGAGCTATTGAACGTACTCAAACTAATTTCACTATCAAGCCAGTGTTAAGGTAATGTCAGAGAAAGATTGGTCGAGAGACTAGTGTAAAATAATGATTATGGTAGTATGTGGAAGGAACAGGGAAACTTCTGATCAGGTTAGCAAAATACGCTCAGTGGGGCAAGTCAAGGGAAGTGTGGAGTGGTAGTAGAAGATTCAGAAATACTGTAAGGGTTAAAGTAAACTGGAAAATGTTGGGTCAGTTTAGTAGGACAGGGACACAAAGGTGGAATTAGGAATTTCAGACATAGGCAGAGTTGTTGAGCATGAGTCTTAGAGGTCCGTAACAACTACGCACAGCTAAAGATTGTGATCTTGATAAGCTTGACCACGAGATAAGAAGTCGCAAGTCTGCGCAACCACACACTGTGCACAATGGTGTAGACGACCAAAATGTGTGGTTTATTGATAAAGAAATAGCCTGTTCGGCTTAAAGTGGATAGGTGATAAGATTATACATACATAGATAGATAAGAGATGAAAGAGTTGATAAACTAAGATGGTGTCCACAAATGGCGCTGCCGAGTCGTGGATCTGCCCAAAAGGAACGAAGAGATTAGATCAAATCGGTGGCGGACCGAGGCTGCAACGCAGCTCTCGCCTGCACCTACCATGTATGCAGTATACTAGCTAAAATCTTGTCGCTTCGAGTCCAACGACACTCGCTTGGTGGGGCTATTCCAACAAAGCGGCGGTAGCTGTGACCTGTTCACAAAGGACGTGTCGGCTCGTTCGCTCCAGGTGCGACAAAGTCATTGTAACATAGATTGGAGTGATAACTTGAGTTGAACTTCTAAAGTTTGATCTACTAGTTCGGGTGTAGACAAATCTTTTACTTGGAGACGCCATATACGATAAGCCCGTAGAAGGCTTATAAAACTGGTCTAATTTGTGCATATGACCTACCACAGTGTTTACCTAACATATACTTGACTCAAAATAAAGTATATAAAGCCAAGTCGAAACTCATAATGAATGTCATTACGTTTGGGTTCATTACTATGTTTCTAAGACCAACTTTATAAAAAATAATTTAAACTTTATTTATTTGCTTTAATTGAATTTTTTTATAAATATGACTATTGATTCAATAACATTTGCAAAGTTTAATCGAAAATATTCATTCAACTAAAACTTTCTTTTAATAAAAATTTATTTTAAAATGTCATTATTTTCATTTCGTTTATAAATTTAAGGTTTATTTTTATGTAAATGTAATCTGATTTCATTTAATAAGTAAATAATCTTAATCAATGGATTTTGCGAGAAAATATCTATACTAGTACTTAGCATTAGCATTTTTATTTAATAAAAAATTTGTTTTTTAAATGATATTAAAAAATTGAATTTTGAATCTAACTATATTCTTTCTAAGTTATTAAACATTTCTTTAAAAAATATATCAACCTTCTATTTCTCCGATCAAATAATAGCATCACCAGTTTATTACTCAATAAGCATAATTTTTTCACTGGTCATATTATTAAAACGTTTTAATCATTTATCAAGAGTCGATATAATCTTTTTAAACATTTTTGATCAGATCTAAATCAAATATTTAAAATGGACAAATGGTTTTTTTAACTTGTTATCAAGGTTCAAACATTCTAAGTTGGATTTAATTCACTAATAATACTTTTTGTTCAGTTGTTATTAAAATAATTTTAGTTATCCAGCAATCAGCAACTACATTAGTACCATAGTAGATAGCCAACTATAAAAGGGTTAAATCAATTAATTTTTTCTGAACTTTTTTACAAGTAACACAATATCAGCATTTTTAGGGAAAATATAACAACATGTGAAATTTAACTATTCATATTTCACATTAATCTCACATTTTCTTTTCTATTGTTTAATCCTTCTTTAAATGGTTTAATTAAAAAATAAAATTTCAAGAGTATATTATATAAATGTTTTTAATTTTTTGCCAACTTTTGATATTTACATTATCTCAAGAGAATTATCAGTTCCGATTATCAATGTTTATATCTCACGTATACGGTCTAAAAACAGGTAAAACAAATATTTATTATATTTCTTACATCGTATTGAGGGATAATTGCGAGCTAAATGTCGGCAGAGTAATTATATATAATTCAATTTGAATTGCAACTAGACTCTCAATTACAATTCTCAACATTGTTTTGTGAAATTGCACCAAAAGAAAGTACCGAACAATTGTTTCTTTGTTTTGTTCCACTGTTCATGGACCATTCACTTTGTATAATGTGCTGCATGTGCACAATTGCAAGTACTACTAGACATGCTGCATAAGCAAACAATTTGAATAATGTTGTTGCAGTGTGACTCAAGAAAATGGACTTACTCTTAAAGGTAAAATGTAGAGTTTTGGCTACCCTCACGATAACAACATATGTGAAGCACAAATGAATAATTCACGTTTTCCAGCTAAAGTGTTTACTGGGAAACAACATTTTATACTGTAGTTGCAATTCTCTCATGAATAAATAAAGCGCATTGAATTTTCTGAAGATTTATTTTATTATTGAAATTGTTATTATTTACATTTAGTAGAAATATACAAAAAAAGTTTTAAGGTTTACTAAGTTAAATTTGTTCCTGAGTATTCAAGTGATTGTTATAACTGTCAAAGTCATACTTGTTTGTAAGGTCATTTGTGGATGTACTGGAGCCGTTGACTGGTGAAACAACTGTAACTGGTTCACTGCTCACTTGATTGACATCTTTCTTTACGACGCCATCTGGTGTTGATTTACTTGTTGTAGTGTCGCTGTTGTTGTTGTAAATCAATGTAATGTTGGTTGTTGTTTTGATTGTTGTATTCGAGTTGAGATTGATGTTGGTGTTTGAAGTTATGAGCGCTTGATGAGCGGTGGTGCCGTTGTTAGTGGAGGTTACAGTGGTTTGGCGTGATATATCAAACGAATCGGGTAATGCATTCGGGACTGCAGTCATGTCACTTTGAGAAGTAGATCGAGAACAAGTGGCTAATTTACTAACCGATGCAGAGGTCTTCAACATTCCGTTCTTATTTCCTCTCGATTGATGATAACCAACAAGTGCACTTGATGGAGACAAAAAGTCTGACTCCCTTCTTATGATAGTGTTGAGATTCTTAGAAGTAGTCAAATTGGAGACAGAAGCACAGTGTTGCATTGAATTGCCCGTCGAAAGATAATGCGACGGTCGAGCGGTAGATCTATTGGCCCTTAAGGTGGGTTCTCCAAAGTAGATGTCCGTGCCAGCTGAGACTGTAGTTCCATTGGTACGGCTGCGACTATAGTGCGAGTAGGAGGATGATTTGTGAGTGCAGGTGAGCATTCGCTTGAATTCACGACGAAACTTGATGCTGCACGCGGAGTAGATGATGGGGTTGATTGCACTGGTGAATTGAGATTGGGCGTGAACATGGGAAAAGGTTAATCGATTAGACATAGTAAATAAAGACAAACCTATTGACAAATATCATTGTCTTGGCAAACATAAGGTACCTGTGATTGGACAAGATTTCAATTATTCTGTCGCTAAATTGATTCAAAACGTTCACTCACCACAGTTCCATGTAAGGAGGAAAGGTAAACGAGTTGTACACGACGAGTCCACGATAAGGCAACCAGAGCGTGGCAAACACTGCCACTACCACCGCAAGCATTTTCACAACCTATAAAAGTCAATGTGGAATTAAATATATTTAACTAGCTTATACTATTTGATTAGATTAGAAAATTTACTTTTTAAATAATTTTTTAAATTACCATTTTAATACAACAATTCTAAATTTATTAAATTATTTAAGGTAAATTATTTTACTGACTTATGACTTCGATTCTTAAAAAGGTTTTTTTACTAAAATTTATGTTTAAGTTTATCGTAGTTTGTTTTATTTTTCAACAAATTATTTAAAATTACTTTTACAGTTTATGTAACAAAGTTTTTTTTTGGGCAAGACGTAGTCGTTTTGTTTAATTAAATGGTATTAAATTAATATTTTTTATTTATTAAAAATTTAAAAATTTACTTATTATTCGAAATGTTTATTGAATTATTTAAACCAAAAAACTTCAGCTTTTTCGTTTTTTTTTGAAAAAGGTCATCACAATTTCAACTAAAGTCTATTTAAAGTCTAATTTAATATAACATTTTCAAATTTTATGATTTAACTAACCCACAAACTTATCGATAGGTTCGACCACATTCCAGAGAAAATTCATTCCGTTCGACCATATGTGTTCGTGGGTGTCTGTTCAAACACAGACACAAATCAAAATGTTTCAATATAAACGATCAATTTAGATGTCTGCAACAATTTAAATTTCGCATATTTCACAGATTGTTCAAAGTTCATGTGATGTCTAAGAATCAAAGGAAGAACAATCGAGCCGCCTGTAATGACTATTTTCTGTAATGTTAGGTAAACAATCACTCCAATATGTATGCACTTATAGTAATAATGTAAATCCATTCATGCTGAATTTTATTGCTTACTCATTACTTTTCCCTTTAATAGACCTTAAACCAGATTCATCAATAAGTCGCTTTGTAACTGCGCTTCGTTTAAGAGAGTGCATATTATGATTTATGTTATGCTACTGACCGATCAGGCCAGTTCCTGGCCATTCATTACAATGTCTTTTCAAGTTTTCGCTTTAATGGCGCAATTTTGCATTATTACACTACAGCGCAGTGAATTTCCGTTATTACGTATTCGGTAGACGCATTTATTATAATAGAAAGTTCTATAAGTGCTTGTTTCTAGATGAATTTTATTATTTCGATATATGAAATATTCTTTTTATAAAATTTTTATTTAAACTGAAATTTTGAAAGCAATTTAAAAAAAATGTTTTTTCCACTAACCGCAATCATTATTTTAATACAACATACCAGAATCAATTTATTATTCGCACTAAACCTCAGTGTTTTCCATTATTTTTGTCATAATCATTACAACACTAGCAATGTCTATTGAGCTTTGTGTTGTTAGCATAATATCGACCGATTTATTTAAAATGTTGTTTGTTTGTAAAACCACAAGGACACTTAAAAGTTTACTTTAAGTTCGTTTCTTTTCATCTAGGTCATTAAGAATAAAAATTTTCAATTTATTATTTTCACAAAACTTTTGGAAAAACTTTCATAATTTCTTATATTTTTTTCCCTCAACCAAATTCACTTTTAGGGATTCTTAATCAGAAACGGAACTATGGCCAATTGGTTTTGGTTTATTGCAGGATTGAATTGAATTTGATTGATTGAAAATGTGATTGCTCTTGTGAAACTTTTTTTTTGGTTATATTTGACATTTGATTTGTCATGGTTTGTCAATTGGGTTTTGGGTGTCATGTTGAAAGTGAAATTGTTCATATTACTTTTTATTTATTTCTGTCTGGATCAGATATCACTACTTCTGTGAGTTTGCATGCATTATTGCGTGGTCCAGTTTTCCGAGTCTAAAAATGGTCAAAACATTTTTTTCCATTAAATCTTATATATTTTTATGTCAGACAAAATGCAAATGAAATTGATATTTCTAATCTGTTCCAGACGTCAAATGGCATAAAAACAAATTGCATAACTTGTTTTTAGAATTATTTCTCTTATTCTTATATATTATTATTATAAAATTCTTGTAATTTCCTAACAAAACTTATATTCATGCAGAATCCTAAAATTACAACTCAAAATCTGGGGATTTTTTAAATGTCAATTACAAAATTGTGCTTACCTGCACTCGACTCGCATCACTACTCGACTGATTCTTTTTGATCTGACATTTGCTGTAGAGTTGGTGACGTGCAATTGCGGGCGATGATGCAACGGAGTTGAGATTTCCAGTCGAGTTTGTCGTACTGCTCTGGTTGATGATGACCGGTTTGACTGCATTGGAAGTAGTCATGTGACAGGGATTGTCACTCTTCCTGAGCATATTGTTTTGGTAGAGTATGCGCGCAATGAGCGCGTAGAGCACACAGGAGACGAGCAGGGGCAGTATGTAGAAGAGGACCATGTCGGTGAGAAAGTAGCCCTTGTAGTGTTCCCGGTTGAGCTTGAACTTGCAGGTCAGCACCTCCTCCTCCACCCCGATGTAGTACAGTCGCTCCACTTTGGTGAGCAACAGCCAGGGGGCGCAGTAGGTGGTGGCAAACATCCACACGTACATGATGATCCGCTTGGCACGTCGCACCGTGCACAACTTGTGGGCCAACATTGGGTGACAGATGGCGATGTACCTGAAGGGGAAATGATAATTAGATTTTATTTTAAAAGTTCAATCTGTCTATCTCTAATTCAAAGGTAAAAATCTAATATTTTAGAACGTTCTTTTCATTTCATTAATTTCAAACTAACTCACCTTTCCACCGTAAATGCCGCAATTGAGAGTGAGGAAGCATTGATTCCGAGGTACTGGAAGAAGATGAAGAGCGCACAACCGACACGACCCCAAATCCACTTGTCCCCGAGCATGTAGTAAGCGATGATTCCGTTGGGTACCGAGGCCAGCAGCACCATACTATCTGCAATGGCCAAGCTCATCAAGTAACAGTTGGTCGGTGTGCGCATGCCTCGACTTCGTAGCACTACCATTACGACCATCACATTTCCCAAAACACCTATAAGAAAATCAATTAAATTTTTAATTAACGTAACAATGATTTTTTTAAGTTTTTATAATAAAAGGTTAAAAACAAATTTGATTAAATTCTTTTTAATTGTTATTATTTTTATATTTTTAATAATCACAATTCTTAATTCTATGCAGCTTTGTTTTTTGGAGATTTCTCAAGTTGATTGATCGAATGCAATAAAAGTTGAAAATGTCAAATAGAACCATTATCATAAGTCATGTCAAGTACACAAGCAAACTGCATAGATGAAAATGGTTTTTGGTGTGTTTAATAAAAGACATTCTATATATTTGTTCTATGACCAACTTTACAATGTTGAAATCGTGAGTTATAACATTCGTTTACAAATTAGTTTTGTACAAATTTTATCACAACAAAACAGAACTAACTTTACCAGTGAATGATTGTGTCCAATTAATCGTGACTTGAATCGTATTTGAAAATGAAAACTTTTACAAACGATAGTTTGTAAAAGTTTGTTTAACAAAACGACGGAAAGTTTTGTTTCTTTTTGTAATATCAACCCAAAGTAAATTTTGGACTTAAATTTAAACGCTTTCCATTTTGTTAAAGTTTAAACTCGTCACTTCCTTTCAATTCGTCTTTATTGATCTTTCCATATACAAAATCAAATCGACTCAATCAGCACACACCACCACATGACACATCAGCAAATATCGTTTTCTATGGAATTCTTTTTGTTCCTCTGTTTGTAATGTTTGACTTAACTTTTGAGTAAAATTGGAAGAAAGTGTCAAGTCTGTTAAATGAATCGATCGACAATGATTCTTTGATTTTTGGTATGGGTTTATTCCTTAAATAAAGGGCAAATTAAAATATATTTCTTTTAAATTAATATTTTATATTACTGTAAATTTATTTAGATTTCTTCATTTTTTACAGAGCAGGCTTTTACAGGGATCCTAGAACAAGCAACTCTTTGATGGTCTAAAAAGTGAAGTCAACAACAAACCGTTCCTGGATGCATTCCTTTAACAGTTTTATTTGATGTTCTATTTACACAAGTTCGGTCTAGTAGACACTAGTAGGACTAATAGAACAATTCTTGTCAGGGAAAATCGATTCAAATGGTAAAATGAAAGGACAGGCCAAGACCTAACAAGGTGTACGAGTCCTTTGTGCAAATATTTGTTTGTTCACCTAAATTGTCTTGCATTGTTTGTTCTGTTAGACATTTTTTCGTTAATTTTGCTGCTATCTATCTTTTATTTCATCATTGACAACGTTTCAATAAATTAGAAAATCTTTATTTTTAGAATTAACAGTGTACAATGAATATAACATTCTGCTATAATAGTTTGACGCAAGTAGATTTTCAAATCAACTATTTACAAACAAATCAATTTTGTTTTATTTATTTAGATCTTTTAAGATTTGTGCTTGTCTAGAATATTAAAACATATCATATCATTTTATTTATCTAATGAATCATTAATTCGTTACTTTCCGATTTATTAACTATTTTTCATAGTTGATAAAAAGTTTTTCAATTAATATTTTTGTTTATGTATTCAAAAAAAGATATTTTTCATCTTGGATGATTGATATTATAAAGTTCTCGACAACTTTTGTTTTCAGACATTAAACTAAGAAAAAAAATAAAAGCTAGAAAATGTGTTGACGTTTTTTATCTAATTAGATTGAAAGACTAATAAAGCAAATCGCAATCTACGGAAACCTAATTTGGAAAGTTTTACTTGCTCGTTGGTTTGAATATTACAAGTCAAATGTGCTATTTATACCCAAGTGGTTGTCAGGGTGAGTTTTTTGCGTTAATTTACGATTCAATTTATTGTCGGAAAGTTTATATTAGTATCAACACTTAACAAGTAATTCATTTTAGTATTCATTGCTTTTCGAGCTAAACTATTTTTGTCAAATCCATTTGATTTTGTCAATTTAAAAGTTTAATTACTTTGTACTTATACTAAAAATCATTTGCCTATTTACAAAATTCTAGTCAGCTAATTAAAAATCAATATTTCGTATAGGCTATTAATTATTTTCCTAAGTTATAAAAGATGTATTAAAAAGTTTTGTTTCAACGGATCGTGTTTGTAATTAATCGATCTGTTTCTGAAGTCACATCATGTGAAACTGAGTTGCCAGCATAAATTGATAAATTAATTAATTATTCATTTAAGGTTTTGCAGAAAGTTTATTTGAACGATGAAGAACAAGAAGAATTCACATATTTGGGATTATTTTTGAAACTTTTTGACAAAGCTGATTTCTATTAATATTTTTTTGTAGACAAGATAAGAGATTTTTGTTTTTTTCACATACCAACAATAAAGATGATTCCTTGGAAGAGTGTTCCAATGATCTGGTAAGGCAGTGAGTAGTACTCAGGTATCCTCCAGTCGTACTTTGGATCGAGGCCATACTGTCGGATCATTGACATCCACAAATCTGATGTTGAAGTACTGCTGGTCACTGCATCTGAGACATTGCTATAAGCAGAATTCCACATGGAATCGCCCACTGCCACTGCATCACTACCATCACTTGCCATCACTGAAATACCCGACAATTCACCACCTTGGATTGGGTTGAGATAATCACGGGAAGGGAATGAAGTGCTCAGATTGGAAGGCAAAGATGGTGATGAAAGTGAATATGGCGTGGAAGTGG
Source organism: Rhizoglyphus robini (assembly GCA_023373905.1). Classification (NCBI taxonomy): domain Eukaryota; kingdom Metazoa; phylum Arthropoda; class Arachnida; order Sarcoptiformes; family Acaridae; genus Rhizoglyphus; species Rhizoglyphus robini. Next base: position 1,620,873 of record JAKIJQ010000040.1, on the reverse strand, counting down.
ACAGAAACGATTCGAACAAATCTGTACTGTCCATTATGATGAGAAATGTTGAGTCTAATTAAGTTGGCATGGAAAATTTTCTGGGAATTGATACAAGTGGAAAAACACTAAACACAAATCACCAAGCACTCCACAGCATCATTTTTAATTGACAAATAACACAAAACACATTTTTCGAATAGCCAAAATCTTTTTTCTGACAAATCACTAATTAATTTTACACAAAATAATCTTCGGAATATATTTTTGATGTTAAATTTGTAATTTAAACTATAAAAGTTGCACTACATATTTTAGCACAAAGCACATTCCATTGGAAACAGGCATTTTTGAGTTAACCCATCTTTAACGAAAACAAATCTGGAGAAAAATGCAAAATGCAAATTGATTATTTTTTGATTATTTTAGATTATGGTGCTCTGATGAAAAATTTTTTTGCACTTTGAATATGATGTTAATGTTAACTTGTGCACAAATTTATATTTTATATTTAATTCCGTTTGACGATAATTTTAAAAGGTTAAAATATCACAAGTCTTTCATCACTTTCCACACAACTCACACCACTCGATGTGTCCTCAGTGAGACTCACAGGCAGACTGACTCAGTGTGAAAGTGAGTCCAAGTGCAGCTCATGTCTCTACTCCTCACTTTCTCTCTCCGTTTCAAATTCTCTTTCTCTCATTTGGCGCCGTTTTGAGTGCGCTTGCGGAGGCACTCCTTCTCTGTATTCTTCCTTACTGTCAGTTCTATTTTCTAGTTCTAATGCACTTCTGTATATTTAAAATGGAATTTTCTCATCGTTTCAAATTTCACCAAATTTTTGCTTTCCCTCGTTGAGTTTTTCGTCCATTCGAAACAATTTCCAGCAAATTTCATTACCGAATTGGTCATGTCTCTATGACCGTTTTACGTGTGCTTTATTTAGGAAATTTGTTACTTCCTCAATGTTTCTCCAAACAGCAAACAAACACAACTTCTCACTGTACCCACACAAAGTACACAATCACATTACACTCTCGACCAGACCACAAACAAATTTGATTGTTTTCATTGTTATTGGTTTATTTTTGGTTTAGGTAATTTGGCTAATGTGCATTCTGACTGGAGGTTACTAATGCAAATGTAATGGACTGGACTGGTAATGAAGGGCTTTAGAAATTTTTACTAATAATTATATCTGATTAGTACGGGTTTAAAAAGGTTTTAATAAAAATATGTTTTTTATTTAATAAAACTATTCTTTAACTTTAAATTTCAGCAATTAATTTGTTACTTTATGAACTACTATCCGTTTGTTTTTATCCTTGTTTTCTTTTCAAAGATTTTTGAGTGCATTTGTGCAATGTTGTTTTAGTTGGTATACCAACTTTAGTAAACAGTTTCACAATAAAAATGCACAGAAAATAGTGTGACTAATACAGTAACTTTTAGTTTATTCTTCAATTACATTTTTACTTTGTTCCCTTTGGACGACAAAACAACAACAAATTACGTATGGAAGCATTAGATTAACTTGATTAAAACAAAACGAAATAACTTTTTTGGTATGCAAAGCAGAACTACAGTCCCGAATGCTAAATTGGATTTGTGTTTGTAAATGCACTCGAGGAAAGCCCACTGCATTGTACATTCTGCTGTGGTGTTGGTTTAATTTTTGGTGCAACTTGGTTTTATTACCTTACAGGAAAACTATTACTAGTTCTGTATGGAAAGATATTTTTATATAAATATAACTTCTGAAATAATTTTTTACAAAGGAACCAACATTAGTTGGTTTATTGTTCACCATTGTTTTTGTAGTGGACTAATTTAATAAAACATATTATGAATCTAATTTAATACAATTGCTTTTTAATATTTTTTTAATCCAATTCTTGTGAAATAAATGCCTATTTTGACTTATTGCTCAAAAAATAAAATTTTTTATAGGAAATTTGCGTTGTGGTTAATTTAAAAGGTAATTCAACAAAAAATTTGCAATCGGAAGTTTTCATTAAGTACGTTTAGTTATTACATTAAGTAATTTTTTTAATGAACCATTCTATATGTTTTGAATTTCATAAAGTAAAGAAATTTACACATATGTCTAGAGTCGGTTTGCAATTTTTTCGTTTTTCATTCTCAATTGAATTAAATCATATTTATATTTTTCATTAGATTTACGTATGAATTGATTTTCTATTTTGATATTATTCAAGCTAACATGTAAAATCATATTTTCATCTTATGAATTGGAGTTTCAATTACAGTAAAGTTAAAAAATGCACGGGTAAAATGTTTAACTGACGTAGTATTTGGTTATCTTGAATGGAATTCGTATGAAAACTGCGAAATCCAATTTTCGAGCAAACACAGTGATGTTTGGTGCACAAAGACGCAATGATCGAATAGTCTAGCACAAAGAGATTTGACTCACACAGATATTTATTTTTCACAAAGTAGCACAAAGCACTACAGACTTGACTTACTTGCTCAAAGAGCATATATCAAGTGACCGGAATAGGAAAAGCTACTACACAACGTGCTGCTTGCGGGCTACATGAAATGACACACATACACAAATAACGTTGCACACAGTACACAAAAATATTACAATCAACAATGTATTTTTTATCCAAAAGTCAAAATGTTAAAGGTTATAAATATATATTATGAATTAAAAACCTCAAGAATTTTTCTAACACGGCTATTTAAACAATGAAAATGTGGTAAATATGAAAAGTTTTTGTATCGTATAACTTTCTAAAATATTTTCTTAGTTTATACAATAACAATAGTTTAATGTCTTCAGATTGCAACTAGATTTTGTTCTAAGTCATTTAAAATGGTAACTGATTATATTAATTTTCGACAATTGTTTAATTCATCTATTATTTGATTTGTCCATGTGTTTCGAGCTCATCAACTATTTAGAATTATTAACTGATTGTGTCATCCATGTTTATTCAGCTATCCATTATAAGCCAAACCTTGTTTTCTCATTTTGATGGTATCTTTTATTATTTACTTTCCTTTTATGCTCTCATTAACAAAGTTTCTTGCTAAACTTTTTCTTCTCGTGTTTCCACAAAACAATCACAATGTTTCACAATTAATGTCTAGACTGGAGATAGTGTTGTGGGTGAATTAAATGTTGTCTTAGAATTGTCTGCTTTGTGTTGTAGAAAAAAGAAGTTTTGTGCAATTAATCTAACTGTCACTTTAATTAATCCTAAATTGTGCATTGTGTATTCGCGCTAATGAGCATACTAATTTGCATTTAATTACAGACATTCGAGAAGATTATGTATAATTTTGAAAGATTAATTTAGTTTTTGATCTGATTTTATGAAATGGTTTTTTAAATGTATAAAATAAATTTTTTATTTCCAAACATTTCAAATATAAACAAAAATGTCGAAATAGTTTTGGTCAGTATAATGTTTTTCCATCATAAACAAACATTGCTTTATATAAAACAGTAAAATGGTAAAAATGAACAAATTGAACAATTTTCTTTTGTATTAAACGATCGAACAGAGATTGTGAGTTTTGATTTATGTTTTCTTGTGTGGTCGGGACAGGGGGAAAGGGAAGAAATGCTAGTGCACATTCATGTTAAGGCAATTATTATTGCGTGATACTAATTCTAGGTCACACAAACACAATTAATCAGCAACTGCAATCGAAACGTTTTCAAATTCAAACAACAATTCTTTTATCTCGTGTCTGCAATCTTAAATTTCAATTCGGATTTCTGTCGATTTATTTAAAGTCATATGTTTTGATTGATCGCCTCTCAGTTTTTATTTTAATTTTGTAATGGCAATCTAATACTGGATTACACATTGCTCTAAGGTTTAATTTCAAATAATGATATTTTAAGACATCTCTGAATTGATATGGATAAAATAGATCAATGAATAGTTACTGGTCATTGACCAGTTGTCAAGTAAACGATATTATAGATGTTGTGGTCAATGTCAATGGAAGACATAAAATATTCTTTACACTTGTCATTGATAACTGGCTTGTATTTTTCATTACTCTTGTCGATTATTCCCAATTGAATAAATTTTTTTGAGAGATGCGCTGATGAATTGAATATGAAGAACCGATCTATTATACTAGATTGTAATTAATCGATATTGCATGATCACTAGTTCGGTATATTGTCAGCATAAATTGATTAACTAATTAATCATATATTCTGGTTTGACACAATATTAATTAAACGATCAATCATGATACAGTCTATAATATTAGAATTACATTTTTACATGGTTTAATCTTACAGGATTTTAAAAGGTAAACTGTATAAGAAAATATATTTCTGATTAGAAATTAATTAAATAATTTTATAAATTCTTAGTAATCTAGTAATTTTTTGATTAGGTTTATGATAATTTATTAATTATACTTAAACATAAGCATACTTAAGTTCTTTGTCCATGATAACTTAATATTAATATACATCTTAAGAATTGGGTTCTAAATAATTCATTCATAAGTGTTTTTCTATGTTTTGAGAATATTTTACGCATTTTTATTCGCGGAATTAACAGAAGGGTTAAAAACTTCTTAATTTGCCAACAACAATGTCGATTGTAATGTAGCGATAGTGTAAGTTGACTATCCAAATAGAACGTGCTGTGAGATGTTGTGCACTTTCTCTCTCACTTTCAATTAATCCTCCACAAGCACTTTCATTGAGTACACAGTCTCGAGTACATTGTGCACATAATCAACTTGCTCATTTACATTTTATTACACCAAACATTAACATTAACAAGAGTGCATTTTCAAGTTCTCAATTTTCACTGCAAATAATCCTCATGAAACTATAAAAAGTATTACAGTGAAAGCAACTTTCAGTAAATGAAAATGTATTTCTTTTAATCTCCATCCATAATTATATATTTGTTTGAGTGGTACATTGAACAATTCGTTCCAATTGGAACAAATACTCAGACACAGACACATAACGTCATTATTGCTCACGACTTGATGACTGTCCATTTGTATATTGTGACATTACGAAAGGAAGTGCACATCGATGATCGTACAATAGATATGAATGCATGAGCAGATGATTACAGTGTTTGTGAATGACCAACAATTGAACAGATAGACGGGGATGAGATGGAGTTGGGGGCTCGCAAACTAATCAGATTGTTGGTTAATAGTCAAAATAATACAGTTTTGAAGGGAAAACGTTATTGACGATCCTGTATTTAGTAGCAAGCCAAATCTTTGACCAAATTCACAGACTCTTCATCATTAGTCTGTGTGTAATAAAAGAAATAAACTTAGCACAGCTGTACAGGACTAATGTGAATTGTATGTATATGTCCACAGAAAGAGGGCGAAATCATAAAAGTCTGAGAGAAAACCCGTTTCCAACGAATCTCAATTGCGCACACATTAGGACATGGCAAATTGATCTATCATCACAATACACAGCGAGACTAATGTGACTTACTACAGACCGAGTGATCACTTGTTTTACTTAATTGAGGAGAAAGTTATTTTCAATCAAACTAAAAAGGGATTGCCAGTTTGTCTATTCTCCCAAATTGCCTCAAAATGTCTTCCTTTGTTTCAATGTTTAATCAGTTTATTATGCTAATTCAGACTAGACAGTTTTGTTGTTTCATTGACGAAATATAATTTAAACTCATGTTACAAATAACTTATTAAATTTATTTCTAGTTTAAACTCACATAAACCGATTGAATTTAAGAAAAGGTGACGTCAATTGATTATTTTAAACTTTTATTTAAAAGTGACTTTTGAAAATTGCGAAAGTTTAGAGTTTAAAATAAAGTAAGAATTACAATGATGGCAACACAGAAAGTTATGTGATTCAAGATTTCAAGTGTTTTATTGTATTGTATTGTTAAACGCATTTCTATATTGCTTATTTTCAAAATGTTTTTTGTCAACTGATTGTGTGAATATCTTTATTTATGACTATTTAAATTTTCGGTATTCAAAATTCTTGTTTCCCAGGAATTTAGTGAATTCAAAAGCTGCCAATTTGTTCTTTGGCATATTTTTAAAACTCCAACTTTTATTTTTTGAATTTGGCAACAAATATAAAATTTTCTCAGTTGCCTCAATACTAAGTGTTTTGAAATCTCTATTTTATTTATGTGCAGAATGAAATGTGTTTATGTGGAATTCAGGTATAATACTTTAAAATATCTTTTTAAAACACTTGGAAATTTGTCAAGTTCGGCACTCCTATCAAAGCTTAATTTTATAAAAAATCTGGAAATACCAAGATCTGAGAATTTCCAGTAGAAATGTGAATTGACATTTTTGCAAAATAATATTTTAACTACCTTTATCCGATTCACTCAGACTTTAAAAATAACTTGTTTCATTAATAAACTAACTTTTAATGCCATAACTTTGCTTTCAAACTTGGATAACAGCTTATATTTAAAAATCATATCGCATTTCCCTAAAATAACTCACTAATGTATGTTGCAACGTAGAATGTTCATTACTAATTTGATTTACTTGTGCACACCTACTCAGTGCACATTCACATTTCACATTTAATGCCATGCAATAAAATGAAACTTTTAAGACTTGTTTAAAGTTCAAAGCTTTTTCTAAACATGTTTTTAGGTTTAATGAACTTTAAAATAACATTCGTGTTAAATTTAATAAACCTAATTATTCACATTATTCAAGCGGAAACAAAATTTAATGAAGATTGTAGAATGTTGATTCGATGGTGTTGACTTTATTTATTATGTGATCAACTCAGCATATGACTCTCTAACTTTTGATTTAAAATATTAAAATATGTGACAACTTAGTCATTTTATGTCTAGAATTGCACAAAAAGCAGTGTCGAATAGACTGAAATTAATTTGTATCATTAAATAATCATGACTCATCGGTAGTAACATTTTGTTTAGTAGCTTATTGTTTTTAACTTTAGTTAGTTTGATTTTTATGCCTTATTAATTTTTGTAGAAAGTATATTCGAAAATCACGAAGCTTTTTGAGGTAAAAATTAATTTGGCTAAAATATCTTAATATGAAAACTTTTTTACTTGTCTAGAATACAAAACAAATATATCATATCATTTATTTATCTAGCGAATCTTTAATTTATTTTTTGGTTATTTTCCTATCATTTTTAATATTTGTTATGTTTTTATTGTCATTTTAATGCAATTATTCAAAATCAAAATATAATTTTTCGAGATGATACATTTCTTGTAAATATAACGGTCTCTACAATTTTTTGTTCAATCAATAAACTTAGATAAAAAATTAAATGCGATAAAATGTGTTGACGTTTTTTATCTAATCATATTGAAAGCAAAAAGACTAATAAAACAAATCACAATCTAATAAAACCAAATTAGGAAAGTTTTACTTGCAATTTTGTTTGAATATAACAAGTCAAATGTGCTATTTATACATAAGTCGTTGTTATGGTGAGTATTTTTGCGTTAATTTACGATTCAATTTATTGTCGGAAAGTTTATATTAGTATCAACACTTAACAAGTAATCTTGATTTTTTGGGGGTTTCATTGTTTTATGGAGCTAAACGTATTTATACTCAAGTTATTGGACTCTGACAATTTGAATGTTTTCTTGCGGGTTACTGAAAATTTCAATTTCCTTTTTACTCAAAATCACTTAATGATTTACTAATTATGTTAATTTGAAATCAATTTTTGTTATAAACTATTAAATATAATCATAAGTTACTAAAGATTTATTTAAAAATTTTTGTTTCAACAGATCATGTTTGTAATTAATCGATCCGTCTCTGAAGGCACATCAAGTCAAACTGTTGTTATCATAAATTGATTAATTAATTATTCATTCAAGGTTCTACAGAAAGTCTATTTGCACAATCAATCAAAAAAAGAATTCACATGTTAGGAATTGTTTTTAAAACTACTTGACAAAACAGACATATCGAATACGAGATAAGATGTTATTGTGTTTTTATGTTTCTGCACATACCAACAATGAAGATGATTGCCTGGAAGAGTGTGCCAATGATCTGATAAGGCAGTGAGTAGTACTCAGGTATCCTCCAGTCGTACTTTGGATCGAGGCCATACTGTCGGATCATTGACATCCACAAATCTGATGTTGAAGTACTGCTGGTCACTGCATCTGAGACATTGCTATAAGCAGAATTCCACATGGAATCGCCCACTGCCACTGCATCACTACCATCACTTGCCATCACGGAAATACCCGACAATTCACCACCTTGGATTGGGTTGAGATAATCACGGGAAGGGAATGAAGTGCTCAGATTGGAAGGCAAAGATGGTGAGGACAGTGAAGATGGCGTGGAAGTGGACAGAAACGAGTTGAACAAATCTGTATTGTCCATCATGATGTTGATTAATGTTTAGGGATAATAAAGTTGGCATGGAAAATTTTCTGGGGATTGATACGAGAGGAAAAACACCAAACACCAATCACCAAGCACTCCACAGCATCATTTTTAATTAACGAACAACACAAAACACATTTTTCAAATAAGCAAAATTTTCTTGCAGACTAATCACTAATTAATTTGTTATTAATTCCATACGAAATATTTTGCTGAATTTATCTTCACTATTAATTTGATATTTACGTTAATTTTTATTTTATTAGATTAACAGTAGAAGTTGCATAATATATAAATATTGTTGCACATAACACATAAATTCAATGGAGAAACTTTTAGTTAACCCATTTTTAATAAAAACACATTTGCTGAAATATGGAAAATGCAAATTAATTATTTTTCGATTAATTTCTGATTATGATGCTGTGATGAAAATTCTCTTTACATTTTTTATAGTTAATTTAATGTTATTTTGCACACAAAATATTATTTCTTATGATTACGAAGATCTCGAATAATGCCCGAAAAAGGTTAAAATATCACAAATCTATCATCACTTTCCACCCAACTCACACCAATCGATGTGTCCTCAGTGAGACTCACAGGCAGACTGACTCAGTGTGAAAGTGAGTCCAAGTGCAGCTCACGTCTCTACTCCTCACTTTCTCTCTCCGTTTCAAATTCTCTTTCTATCGTTTGGCGCCGTTTTGAGTGCGCTTGCGGAAACACTTCTTTCCCGCATTCTTTCGTCGAGTAAGCTAATGCATTACTGTAATTTCTGTTTGGATTTTTCTTTTTTATAGTAAAATGCATTAAATCATATTCACAGTTGAGTAATGTACTTCATAATTACATATGATGTGGTTTAAATGATTCAAATTAACATAAAATCATATTTCTCACATTTGAATAGTGTTTTCAATTACTGTAAAGTGAAAAAAAACGTATGAGAAAGATGCTTGACTAACGGGTAAGATATGTATTTGGTTGACTTGAATGGATTTTTAAGCCTGAGAAATTTTTTATTTGCCAAACACATTTTTGATAAAGAGTCATGCCCAACTCTGCCCTACACAAAGGCCATATTTTATGCAGGTCCCACATGGACAAGTGAGGTACCAAATTAAAGGTTATGACCTCTAGAATCATTTGGTAAAAATTCCAGACTGATCCGAGCTAATTTACGGGAAATATCCGCAAAAGAAGTTTAATACATTTCAGTAGAGTAACGTTCTTGTGTGGATGGGCCATATTATGCACATCTAACACATCGCTATGCTAATAATGGCGACCTCGGATCATCCTGGAAATTTCGCAAAATGATTCTAAAGGTCATAACCTTTAATTTGGTACCTCACATGTCCATTAGGGATCTGCATAAAATATGGCCTCTGTGTAGGGCAGATTTTTAACGTATTTGGGCATGACTGTTTAAGCTATTCAGAATATTTTCATCAACCCCATCATATAAAAATCATACTTTTAGAATTTCAAACACTTCAATAAAACGTTTATAATATTTTTGATTTGACAGGTTAAAATTAACTCAACTACCTCAAAAATAAATAATAGGAAAAAAACTAAAAAAAGTTGTATATTAGACAGGAATAATATCTAAACACATGTTTATATTTATGCAATAGTTTATTTTGTTTACTTTTCGTTTCAATCTTTAAGAATGGTATATCATTATATAACTTTTTTGACAATTGTCTAATAAACTATTCGGAATTTTCAATCATTTGTTCATACATGTTTATTCAGCTATCAGTCGTCCATTATAGATAAGAAAAGCTTGCTTTTCTGGTTTTGATGGTGTCTTTTTATTATTTCCTTCTCATGTTGGTCTCATTAACAATGTTTCTTGCTAAACTTTTTCTTCTAGTGTTTCCACAAAACAATCACAATGTTTCACAATTAATGTCTAGACTAGAGATAGTGTTGTGGGTGAATTAAATGTTGTCTTAGATTTGTCTTGTTTGTGTTGTAATAAGAAGAAGTTTTGGACAATTAATCCAACTAACTACCACTTCAATTAATTCTAGATTTTGTAGTGTGTATACGCGCTAATGAATAGACCAATTTGCATTTAATTACAGACATTCAAGACATTAGAGAAGACTAACTAAAAGTATAAAAAAGATAGTTTGATCCTTTCTATCTGAACATTTATAAAAAGGTTTTCTTTAAAAAATAGAAAAAAATTATCCCCCCAAACATTTCAAATAAACAAAACGTTTGAAATAGTTTTGGTCGATATAATGTTTTTCAACTACACACAAACATTCTTTTCACAAAAAATTTGGGAAATGAACCAATTGAACAAAGATTGTGAGTTTTGATTTATGTTTTCTTGTGTGGTCGGGACAGGGGGAAAGGGAAGAAATTGGAGTGCACATTCGTGTAAAGGCAATTATTATTGTGTGAGACTAATTCTAGGTCACACAAACACAATTAATCAGCAACTGCAATCGAAATACTGAAAATCCAACAACAATTCTTTTATCGGTAATCTCAAATCGTAATTCTAATTTCTGTCTATATATTTAAAAATAATATGTTTTGATTGATTGCCTTTCTGTTTATATTAAAATTTTGAAAACCAAACTAATATATGATTTCACTTTACGCTAATGTTTAATATAAAATTTCAAGATTCAAATTATAATATCTGATATATTTTAATTGATATTGATCAAATAAATTAATGAATAGTTACTGGTCATTGACCAGTTGTCAAGTAAACGATATTATAGATGTTGTGTTCAATGTCAATGGACGAATTATAATATTTTTTACACTTGTCATTGGTAACTGGTTTAAATTTTTCCTTTCTTTTCTTAATTATTCTCAATTGAATTAAACATTTGATGGATGCATAGATGAATTGAATTAAACAGTTCGAATATTCTAGATTGTAATTAATCGATATTGCCTGATCACTCGTTTTATATAGTTATATAGATTTACTTATTAATCATACATTCTGATGTTACACAATGTTAATTAAACGATCAATCATGATGCAATCTATAATATTAGAAAATTATACGCTTATCCTAACTGCTTTGCAAAAGGTAAAATTGGGCACATAATCAACTTGCTCATTTACATTTAATTGCTCCAAACATTAAAAGTGTACATTTTCAAGTTCTCAATTTTAATTGGATTTAATCCTCGTATAACAAAAAAAAAGTAAGGCAGTGAAAACAATTTTCAGTACCATAATATGAATATGCATTTATTTGTAATCTCTATGCATAATTATATATTTGTTTGAGTGATCCATTGAACGATGCATTCCAATTGGAACACATACTCGGACGCAGACACATAACGTCATTATTGCTCACGACTTGACGACTGTCCATTTGTATATTGTGACATTACGAAAGGAAGTGCACATCGATGATCGTACAATAGATATGAATGCATGAGAAGATGATTACACTGTTTTTTGACTTACTCGCAATTGAACTGATATGCGGGGATAAGATGGAGTTGGGGGCTCGCACACTAATCAGATTGTGGGTTAATAGCCAAAATGAAAATAGTTTGCAGGGGAAACATTATTGACGATCCTGTATTTAGTAGCCAACAAAATCATCGCTCAATTGATCAGACTCTCATTATTTGTCTGTGTGCAATAAGGGATATATTCTTAGCACAAAACTAATGTGATTTGTATGTATATGTCCGCAGAAGGAGGGCGAAATCGTATATGTCTGGAAGAAAGAATCGTTCGCAACGAATCCAAATTACGCTCACATTAGGACAAGGCAAATTGATCTATCATCACAACACACAGCGAGACTAATGTGACTTAGTACAGACAGAGTGATCACTTGTTTTATTTAATTGAGGAGAAAGTTATTTTCATTCACAATAAGTCGGCCAGTCTGTCGAATTGCCACAAAATGTCTTCCTCACTGTTTTATCAGTTTATTATGTTAATCGTATCGATTCAGGCTAGACAGTTTTTTGTTTGCAAAACTTAATATAATTTAATCTCATATTATGAATAACTTATTTAATTTGTTTTGTTTTTTATATACAGATTCGAATTCGGTTTTATAAAAGGAATAAAATTTATTAAAATATCATCATTTTATCAACTCGAGCTTTGATGTTTTATCATAAAAGAACTTCTATGAAATGTTTTAAAAAAATTAGTTTTTATAGTTATTGAATCAGACAACACACATTGTTGCATTACGTAAATCATCAGCTTTACAAATGGTTTCGACACAAATGCTTTATAGATTGAATATTTTATGTTTGATTACTGCAGACATACATTTTAATGAGTTTGCATTCTTAAAGATTCTATTTATTTGAAAACTATTCCATTGAATTACTATTGCAATTGCTTTTCTGTTTCCAAATGCATGAATTTTATCAAAGAGGGAAGGTATTTTATCAATTTTGGAATTCGTTTGTTTTCGGAAGGTTTTTTGCAATACCTCACTGAATTTCTTCATTCGTGACAGTTTAAACTAGGCAAAATTGAAACTGTGTATTTTAGACTTTTTATAACTATAAAATTTACAAATATTTCTTTCGCACTTTGTTCTTTGTTTTTATTTAGTTATTTTTGCATGGAAAAGTTAAGTTTTCCTAGTTTTTTTCATACTGTGCTTTTAGAATTTGATTCAGTCAATAAACTAACTTTACTTAAGTCCGAGTTAATTTCTCTTCCGTCAACCAGTCTAGAAGTAATTCGATTGTGTCCAACACATTACAATCACTATGTTTCCATTATCATCTTAGGTTGACAGTCCATGTCCAAGCTGTGTAAGCTAATAATCAAATAATGTCCAACGCACAGTAATCTGATCATAGTCAACTCACAACAATTGATCACAACCACATGACACACAACACGACACATGTACAATCTAATTTTGGCATAATTCTCGAACATTGAAATAAACCAAACTTGCAAGTACTTACGTAAGAAGAAGACAAATTATTTCTCTTTTGTTGTATTTGTGCAAACACAAATAAATGTGTCTAATATAACATATTTCGATCTAATTTATATAGCAATTAGAGTTGCATACAAACTAATGCCAATTAGTTGAATTTATTCATAATCATGTCAACTCAGTCTTTCTAGGATAAAATTTTTAATTTCCATGCCAATGCTCACCTTGCTTAATTGTAAATTTTTAAGTTTTCATGGAAAATCAATATTTGATTAATCGATTTCTATGTTCGTTTAAAGAAATGTTCTGATGGTTAGAAAATGGTAAAATTTCTTGTCTATTTCTAATGACTTTATAATATATTTTTAACACATTTATTAACTCAATTTTTCAATTCAGAAATTTTTCTCAACCACACGAATGCAAATCAATTTCTTTAAAATCCATTCTTTTATTATTTACTAAAAAGAGGCTAATAAATATTGATTATTTCTATTAATTTCATTTTACGCATGTTTTCAATTCTCGAGTACTTAGAACTAGAAAACTTTCAAGCAGATCATAAATTATAATTGACGCAAATATGTTTTCAATAATTTGAAATATTAAAGAATCTCTCAACAAAGCTTTTTATTGATTATTATAAATAACTCTTAGTGAATGTATTCCTAGTATTAATAAATAAATTATGGTTTTTAATAAAATGCTAAAAGTGGAATTTCACATCTGAAAACAATGGACTAATGCTTTGATTGAGAGTCTATTTATGTGACACACGCAAGAAAAGAGTACATTAGCAAATATATTAAAGAAATGTTTTAAGTAGCTGTTGGAAGACAGTAGATTAATTAATTATTGATACTAAATCATAATTTCAAATAACCAAATAGTGTTTTGAGAGTAATTCAAAGGATTTATCTTATGAATAATATTGCAAGGAGATTTCAAATGGCCTCAGGTTGGATGAATTTGATTTTTTCTTGTTTTCGCATTATCTTTTCCACCTTTTTCTTTGATTTTTAAAGGTTATCATAATTGTTTTATTTCCTTTTGAATCTACAATTCTCTGCTTTATCTAGTTATCGACATCCATCGGAAAACGAAATTCTCCATCGGAAGTATAACATAACAAAAACATCAATTGCAATTTGTCTTAATTATCTGATTATTTATTTATAGTTTGTTATTATGATTTTCTCTGTAGATTACGTTGACTAGACGATGGGGATCTATTGATGTTGAGATGAACAAAAGTATTAGTGTGAAGCGGAAATTGGGTTCGCCGGAAAAGTTCACAATAGAACTTATCTTAGCTGAATCCTCATCGGTTATCCTCAGTTAATTACCTTTTTGTTTCTATCATACATTGAACATTACATTCCAATTGGAACACAGATTACACTCACATAGTCATTAGAGTACCAATGCACTTGATTGCTGTCCATTTGTGTTATAAGCAAATCATATATCGATTATAATGATCATATCATATTCGATTGAATGCGAAATTACTATATAAACATAATTACACTGGTTTGGAGTCATTATGGTACAAATAGATATGAGAATGTCTTAGCTAGTCAACTAATCTTGATATATATTACAGCTGCAAATCAAAAACTCCGTAACTTCGTAAACTTTGCCGAAAATTTAATTTGACAATCTTATACTTTATGCTTTTTATGATTATTTGTTACAATGAGAATACCTACTGACCTAAACTAGAGGGGCGTTGATCATTTCAATATTTAATACAATGATATTTTTGGGCTTTTAAGTTAAATTCGACTTTTTACTATTCCAAGATTTAAAATGGTTAAAAGAAATTGATAGACATGGTCTTTCAAAAAATATTTGTTAAATTAATTATTTACTAATTTCATATTTTTTAATAAACATTTGCTTTAGGTTTTATTTGTTCCTGGACGACATGGCCGACATCATGAATCTTCTAATTCATAATTAAAATATAAATAGAAATAGACAATTTCCCATGTGGTTACTGAATAAATGTTTTCTCTTTATCAACTCAGAACGGGAAAACTATTTTTTCGTTGTGTAGAATATAAAGATACAAATACTCTTTCTGTGTCTTTCAAACAGTTAAATGTTTTATTTCGGCCATTAAATTGAAGCCTCATACTACGATATTACAACAAAATGATTTCGTGGAAGTATATTGTAGAAAACAATTCAACTTCAACAAATGATGCACATAAAAACAATTATACGTCATAAAATTTTCTCTCTAATCCCGATGGAATATCAACAAGATTTTACGAACATCTCATAGAAAAATTCCATTCATTTTCAAATCTTCTAAACTCAAGTCAAGTGAACTGTACATTTTATTACTTGACAATCTCACTGAGACAAATTCTTCTTCTTTTATATGTTGTTGAGATTTTTTTTTATTGTAGATTCGAATTGAGTTTATGTTAGGTCCACTTGATCTGAAATGAGGTTTAAGATTTTTGAGTTTATGGTCCTTGATCTTTGAAATTCAGTGGAATTTTTCAAATAGGTTCAAATGAAAGTGAAAAAAGCTTGTCTGAAAGAATTCTACTCTAAGTTCGAGATGAGATGGAGTGGTCACTGGCGTCATCATCAAAATAACTTTCCACGCGTTTCCTTTGCATTCTTTAGATATACAATAGAATTCACGACTTATTTTTAAACTGTAAATATTCATATTTAATTATTTCAATTACTATTTTCTGTCTATTTATCATTTTTAGACATTATTTCCCGCACCTTAAACCCGACATTGGGACAACATTCTCTTTTATTGGTTAAACAGCACTTCAGGGAATAATATTTTGCCAAATATCTCCAATGTACAAAAAATTAGTCTCGATAAATGTTTCAAACGATCTAAAGGATCCAATTAAAATCTATATGGGGGCGTACTTTAATCACGTGATCAAGGGTTGGAGGGAAGGGGGGGTTTGGCAAATGATCACACATTGATCACGAAAAAAGTGAGGGGGGTCAGATCAAATCCAAATCATTTTTAAAGGGCAATTTCCTTTAAAAATAGAAATAATTTAACCCTTGTTTTCGAAGAATTTGGTGATTATCAGCGAGGAGATGTCAATGAGTCTATCCCGATTCATCATACGCTCCGATTATGAAGACGACACTGACATTGATGATATTAACTACTCTCAGTGTAATCATATATGATTGATTTGATTTTGTTCTTATTTTAATAACAATTTTGATTAAAATTTATATTATAATCTTTAAAATGGTTTTTATAGGAATGGGTAGAAATACGGTTTGATCAAAAAGTGTATGTCAAGGGGGGTCTGGCCTTTGATCAAGACCTGATCACATGGGGGATGGGAGAGTTCAAAAAGTCGATTTTCTTGATCACGTGATTAAAGTACGCCCCCTATGTCTCTAGGGGAAACTTGTTTTAATTGAAATTTTTCAATTTTTTCGATTTGATTTATTTTTTTACAATATTGAAATGTTATTTAATTATACAAGATATTTAAAATATATGAGAAGATAAACTTCCTTAGGGACAACTGAATGAATGCTCTATAGTTATCACATTTCGTTATATTCGAGTTGGAATTGAAGTCAAAACTATTATATCTTGCTTGAATTGTTTTTTGCTGAGAAGAAAATAAAGACAATTTTCCCTGTTTCTGTGCGTCAAGTGTTTCAATGAACGTTTCGGTCATTTAAATATTAAAGGCTTACATGAGGAGTCTTACCTCCTGAGCGTGCGCCTTTTGTGCAAGTCCACATGAATGTGCGCACTTATGCGTGTCAATTTTTACGAGTATTTATCAACGTACCCATATTTACGAGTCCACTTTTACGTGCATGTTTTCACGTGTGCATATTTACGTGCCCACTTTTGCGTACAGATCTATACGCGAGTGCATTTTTACGTGTACTTAAAGTTAAAGTTAAAGTTTTGAGTCGCAGTCTTGAGATAGTCTTGAATGTCTTGAGTTATTATTATTGAATTAAAATGCCAACCTTCTACTGAATTGTTGGTGATAGGAATATTCTCTTTTAAGTTATCAAACTGGTTCCACATTCGAGTGCTGAACATCGGTTTTGAGGATTTTGAACCAATCCACGTTTTTTCGAAGTAAAATATAAAATCACTCAACTTTTCATCATCAAGTTCTGGATTTTCACTTTCGGGCGATGGAGGTGGTTTTGTTTGCACGTAAAAATGCACTCGCATAAAGATCCGTACGCAAAATTGGACACGTAAATATGGACTCGTAAAAACATGCACGTAAAAGTGGACTCGTAAATATGCCCACGTTGATAAGTACTCGTAAAAATCGACACGCATAAATGCGCACGTTTATGTGGACTCGGACAAGAGGCGCACGCTCAGGGGGTAAGACCACATGAGGATATCAACATAATGATATCTTGAATTTCATGTAAAAAACATTGATGCTCATAATATAATTCCAAACTATTCCCTTCCCAATGTAGTACCAAAGAAGATTTGTAGCACTTTTCATCACAAAAAATTCCACTCATTTTCAAATCATCTCAACTCGACGCAAATGAACTGTACATTTTATTACTTGACAATCTCGCTGAGACAAATTCTTCTTCTTTTATGTTGTTGAGAATTTATTATTGTGGATTCAAATTGAGTTTATGTTCGGTCCACTTGAGATTTAAGACATTTGAGTATATGGTCATTGAAACCCAGTGGAATTTTATCAAATCAAAGTGCTAAAATGAAAACTTTTCTTAAAAGATCAAATTTGGATCAAATTCGACGACAATTGAGATCACGAGTAGTCACTGGTGTCATCATCAAGTGATTTTCCTTTCTCATTTATCAGTGAATGACCATATCGATTAATTTTTTGATAATGTTCAATGTGTCATTTTCGGAAATTTCTTTTGGACCTCGATCTGTTTGGGATCACTCAAATTGAGTTTAGCAATTAAACTTCGCATGAACGATTGACTAATTGTCAGGATAAATGAAAGTTTAAACTTTGTAGAAAGTAAATTTTTTTAATAATTATGTCAAGAATAAAGTAAATGTCATTTCTTAAAAACATTTACAGATTTTTCCTAATCCAAAAAGTGTTTTTTCTTTTTCTTATTATGCAAGATTCACAACAGTCTAACCTAGCAACTAAATAAACATACTTTCAAGACAAATTTTTATTCGTGATCTTCCTCACTTTCTGCAGTTGTCTAGATTATTTGGTGACTAGAATTATTCACAAAAACGTGCCTAATCCAATAAGATGTTGAACGATAAAGCTAAACAAATTGAGTCTGTTCCAAATTGCAATTTCCTAGACAAACCAAATTTGCATTTAACAAATTGTTACAATGTGAAAATGCGACTTTAGTTTCAACGACAAAAGCAATGAATTAAAATAAGTGTGTTTGTGAATGTGGAATATTGGGTTGTTTAAAAAGGTAAATAAATATTATTTTATTATAATTACTTTATACAAATTTTCAGAAATAATTAAATTACTTTTGTTTTAATAATATTCAAAATAACTCAATTTTCATTAACCAAAACATTGTTCTAATTAAAATTTATATTTCAAAGCTTCAACCAACAAAACACATGTTTAATATAATTACTTGAGTTTTTAATTACTTTTGTATTGTTGGTTTGTCTGTCTCTTTTTAAACATTTAATCATTTATATATTTTCAATTGCATTTTTTTTCAACGAGGGAAGCATAAATGTTTCTATCAACTCAAATGAAATACTTGGAAAACGGGCCCTTTTATTGTGCGTTTGAATTGTTTCAGAATTCAATTCAATGAAAGAAAGATAATTCTGAATATGAAACAATTAAATCTGAAAATATTCCGTACACAAATTAATTGTTGGCTTGCTTGCTTCTCCCAACAATGTCTCTTTGAGTTTCATGTTAAAACACTGGAATTTTTTATTAATTTAATCATAGAAATTTTCATACATTTGTTATATCTCAATTGAAATTTTAGTCTATTCAGTAACAAAATGCCCTTTTAGTACTTAGGACAATCATTATATTGACTAACAAATAGTTTCATTACTTAAAAGTTAAATTTTGTCGTTTTATTTAGGTTTATTAAATGGTATTGTTAAGATATAATAAAATGTATTTTATTCAATGACTTTACATTCATGACAAGTATAACAGAATTTTCAAACTAGATATTGTTTGACACGCATACTAGCCAACAAATACTTTCAATTTATGTAACAATATCAAAATTGTGCGTAAAATTGTGGACAGATTGAACAAATTGATTGATTGAAACTCTATGCTAAGTCTTTGAAGTATAGTTAAATGGTAAGACAAGTTAAATTAATGTTGATATCAATTTGTTACGAGTTGTCACGTTGTTGCTAATCAGGTTGGTTTCTGATCGACCGATCTTAATAAAAGGTTTTCAATTATGACTTACCTAAAAAACTTTTCTGTTTCTATATATATTTTATTTAATATTCTTAAAATTTGCCTCGAATAAAAGCAATTAGGATAAAATGCAAGTTGAATATTTTGCTAATAGTCTTTCTTAATGGTCCAAAAAATTAATTCAAATGACAATGAAGTTGTGAGTAAAAAATCGATGGATGAAAACCAGCACTGACTGTTCTAATTCACAAGGTTGAATTTTTCCACAATGCATTTAATTGCCCTAATATTTCTTTTTCAGTCATTAACATATTTTATTCATCAACTTGAATTCTAGATGGTTGGAAGTAAAACAACAATTTCACTAAAAAATAAATTCTGTTAAATTATTTTAATCTAGGAGAATTGAAATTGTTAGCGCTTCAAAATTTGTGGCAATATAATGTACGATTTTGATTAATTTAATATTATTTGTATTCAGATTTCAAATATGTGTGTGGCGAATAAAATTATAACTTCTAAGCCTACCTAAACAAATATATTCACCTTTTTGAATTACTAAATTAATTTTTGAGAAGTTATTTTGAAAGAAAAACTACGAATCGGATGTTGGTTTATGAAAATTTTCTTATTTTTTTTGTTTACCTTTGGCAGTTTAAAAATGGAATTATATTCATTATAAAAACGATTTTTAACGTTTTAATATTATAAGTAATTCCATCGAATACAGTTCAAAAGGATCTCTAACGATTGGCTCAACTCGAGTTGATTGATCGAAGGCACTGAAAATGTCAACAGGAGTGCACATTATCATAAGTCATGCCAAATGCAAACACGCATACATCACCGATTGTGTGTAAATAGTCGTTGGGTGGTTCAGATAAAAGACAAAGTTTGTTTTTAAATATATTTTTCTGGCCAAACGCAAAATTTGTTCAAGTTTATTTTATTACTATTATTTATTATTTGTGGAATCAACTGAAGGGTTGAAAACTTATTCTATTTGGTTTGCAAGTAACAATGTCGATTGTAATGTGACGATAGTGTAAGTTGACTATCCAAATAGAACGTGCTCTGAGATGTTGTGCACTTTCTCTCTCACTCTCAATTAATCCTCCACAAGCACTTTATTGAGTACACAGTCTCAAGTACATTGTGCACATAATCAACTTGCTCATTTACATTTTATTCCACCAAACATAAACTTTAACAAGAGTGCATTTTTAATTTCTCAATTTTCACTGCAAATAATCCTCATAAAACTAGAAAAAGTATTACAGTGAAAGCAACTTTCAGTATATGAAAATGTATTTCTTTTAATCTCCATCCATAATTATATATTTATTTGAGTGGTACATTGAACAATGCGTTCCAATTGGAACACATATTCGGACACAAACACATAACGTCATTTCTGCTTACGACTTTATGCCTGTCCATTTGTATATTGTGACATTACGAAAGGAAGTGCACATCGATGATCGAACAATAGATATGAATGCATGAGCTGATGATTACAGTGTTTGTGAATGACCGACAATTGGACAGATAGACGGGGATGAGATGGAGTTGGGGGCTCGCACACTAATCAGATTGTGGGTTAATAGTCAAAATAGTACAGTTTAGAGGGGAAACATTATTGACGATCCTGTATTTAGTAGCCAACAAAATCATCACTAAAATGATTAGTCTCTCATCATTAGTCTGTGGACAATGTGAGAAATATTCTAACAGCATAGGACTAATGTGAATTATGTATGTCTATGTCCACTAAAGGAGGGATAAATAGTAAAAGTCTGGAAGAAAGAGACATTCCCAACGAATCTCAATTGCGAACACATTAGAACAAGCCAAATTAATCTATCATCACAATACACAATGAGACTAATGTGACTTACACAGACAGAGTGTATCCAAAGTGTTCCCTTGTTTGGCTTCAATGAGAAAATATGTTATTTTCAATCAAACTAAAAAGCGATTGCCAGTCTGTATATTCAACCAAATTTCCGAAAAAATGTCTTCCTCTCTGTTTTATCATTTTATTATGCTAATCAGATTGATTCGGGCTAGACTGTTTTGTTTTTTTTAAATCCTATTATAATTAAATCTTATATGACGAGCATTTTTATTTAAATTCTTATTTAGGTTAATTGGTTTTGGAAATGAGTCTATATTACTTAAAAGGTAATAGAAATTTATAAAATTGTTTAAAACTGATTTAAACATTTGTAATAAAAATTTTGAAATAAAAACCTTCCAACGATTTCAACTCAACAGAATAAGCTATTGAAGATTTCAATTTTTGTTAATATTAAAAAGTTTTCTACTTTTTTTTATTTGAAATTATTCTACAGAATTTCTAGTGCACTCGCATTTTTACAGTTTATTTCATAAAGTATGATTTTATCAAACAAAAGATATTTTTAGCTGTGTTGGCTTTGATCGAAGGAGAACTAGGGGAATTTCAAAAGGTTGTTGTTGTCGCAAACATTCAACAAATTTTCCATTCGTGAAAATTTATATTCATTGAATTTAAATTTTTGATTTACCAGGAATTTTTGTGGAATTTTTAAATTGTCCTTTCTTTCGCATTTATTTATTTAATTTTGAATGAGGCAACAAAGTGAAGTTTATATAGTTTGAACTTTGTTCTATTTATTTGAAAAATGAAATGTGTTTAGGTGGAAATTAATTGTGTTCAATTTCAATCTTCATTATTCTAACAACGGGTTTCTCTTTATTTCTCTCAATCAATAAAATAGATTTATATCAAATTACAATGATTAAATTGCTTTCTCAATTGAAAATTTTCACATTTATTTTTAATTATTTGTTAATAATAAAATATTTCAAAAAATCCAATACTTTTGCTTATTAAAATGAGTAGAAACAGAATTCAATTGTCCACTAACTGGCTTTACTCAAGTCCAAGTAAACTTTTTCCAGACTCTCGAATTAATTCGATTGTGCCCAACACATTGTAATCAAAATGTCCTCTTGTCCATTACCAAGGGCGATCTCTATTTGACAGTCCAAATGTCCAAATGTGTAAGCTAATAATCAAATTGTGTCCATCGCACAGTAATCCGATCATAGTCAACTCACAACAATTGAACAAAACCACATGACACACAACACAACAAATGTACAATCTAATTTTGTCATAATTAGCGAACATTGAAATAAACCAGACAATGAAGAAGAAGAAGACAATTCATCTCTCCTCTGTTGTATTTGTGCATACACGAAACAATGTGTCTAATTGCATGTTAATGTAGCAATTCGAGTTATGCAAATTGTGCGTCTCGCAATGCTGAATCAATATATTGTTGATTCTATTCAGACCATATCAGTGTCTCTGTGTAAAAAACTTTTGTGTTAAAATATATAATAAATGCAACTTGTTATTATTGAAATTATTATGCAAGAACGAGATATTACGATTGGAAATTTTTTTTTAATGAACAAGCCAGTGCTAATACTAGAATCTGCAGGCAGAAAAGCTGAGCTCGAGCGACAAAGAGCTAAATACTCGTATATCGAAAGAAAAATACAAAACAGCAATTGTCAATTATTGTTAATTAACCGAATGTGTGTACAAAATGTGTGCTCCTATGTAGTGAAGCAAATAACAAAATTCCAAAAAATCCCAAACCTCACCAGAATCAAAACAATAGGATATAAAATATTTCGTAAATTGCAATTGAAAAGAAATTTAAAATTTAACAGATTACAATTTATTAAATCAAATGTCTCAGTAAATAACTAAAGATTTTGATATTGTTGATTAACGTAAATGGATTTATTTCTTCCGATGAGGATACTCAAACTAATTAGTTTTGTTCGTATTTCAATTGCTGATTGGTCGACTGCTCACCTAAGAGGTTCAAGTGATAATTTTGTTACGACAGTTTTGGTAAGACTTTTTGATTGCACACAACAAAAATTGTTTCCAAAATCTATAAGAATAGTTGTAGTTTGTGAATATACAAATACAATAATAAGCGTTTACAATACTGTTGATGACAATTTTATTATTAGATGCGTGATCAGTAATGCAGAACAGCTCCATCAAACAATTGGCTGTTTGACAAATAAAAAGTAAAGCAGGAATCATATGAATAGTGATCAATGGATTATCTTGGTAATCTTGATTTAACGTGCACCAAAACCTAAAATGATTTTTGAGTAATTAATTTTATTCGACCAGAAACGTGTATTTTTACCTTTTAATTTCTGATTATTTACAAAACTCAAGTCAATTTTGAAAATTGATACCTTATTTAACGTATCGAAGATATTAACTGTTGCTCAAACAGTTTGTGTGGGGTATTTAAATAGAGTTTGCATTTGGATGTAGTCACTTTCAAACAATTAGCCTTTTCATTTGAATTGTTCAATTGAGTTCCGTGAAAAATTTAAAAATTTGACAATATCGATGACAAAAATCTTGGCACATTGTTGATCATTGTAGAATAGATTGATAATAAATAATATTTGATTTTGTAAGTGATATCAGAAACCAAGAATTCACACGAAAGAATGAACAGACACGCAATTTCAATTCTAAATCAAAACAACAAATGGAGCACACATACACACAGCACAGTGGTGGATTGTTTTGAGCGAAAATGCATGCGCAGTACACAGTTTGAGTAGGTCTGTGTGAAAAATAATAACAGTGGCGGTACCACCGCATGGGCTTAACCACACCTCATAATAATAATACTTTTCTCATAGAATCAGTCATTCAAGTTACTCAGTGTTGGGTGGTGCTGCCCATTCTGACAATTTTTCTGAATACGTTGTTTATGTGATCAAAAGTCTATGGATATGTTTAGTATGGGCAAATTGGGGTTGTTCAGATAAATAATTGCTAACACATTTGTGTACTCATTTGACTACATCAATTTGTGCTTTGCCGCCCCTTGCCAAATGTGAGTGTTTCAATGTTGAAATGTGTAAATGTTTTTTTATATAATAAATTTATATTATAGATAATAGTCATGTCTCAATATTAAGTAGCGGAAAATTATCTACAGAAAATAAAGATGAATTTGGTGTGTCATACATGTCAATGCTCAGTATAATCAATTCTCTACAGCCTCTGTAAAGTCGAGGTAAAAAACGCTATTTCCCATAGAGAATACATTAAAAACTGACAATACCTGGTCAGATGTTACTTAATCACTTGTAGATTTTATCGCCCAAAAAGTTGTACCATATTTAGTCGTAGCTTGGTCGTTTGAGGCCTTATTTATGAATTTTAGTGCTTTCGTTCATATCTAATTCTTGATCACCAAAAAGTGTGACATGTCCCCCCCCACTGTTACAATGCTTCCGTTTTCTCCCATTGAAAAGTCGAAACGGTTTTCTCAAGTGGTGACAGAGTGCTTCGCTACGTTCACTCACTCACTCACGCACTCGCTATCGCTCGTGCGTTCGTTCGTTCGTTCACTTCGCTCAGCTAATTAATTGAATTCATTTAAATGTATAAAAATCAATATTTGGCAAATCAAATTCTGTTATTTTAATACACCCTAGTTTGTTTGTTTTTAATATTTGCCTGTTTTCTAATTTTATTTATAAAAAAAGTGCATAACATGTTTACATTTATAAACCGGGTGATATTAAATTGCCATAATTCAAAATTTAAAGGGTAAATCATGACCAGCTATAATCTTTATCTGATAGCCCTGTAAATTTATATTGAAAGCAACTTTTAAAAGTCTTGTTTCCGGTTAATAAATTATAACTTTATACTTACAAAGTTTTCAAATTCTTATCAAATTCCTCTAAATCTTTAGATTGGCTGCTAGACATCCGAAGAAAACATTTTCAATTTGGTATTATTGAATTCATTCATTCATTCTAAAAAACCCGCAGCATTCCTTTCAGGTCGCGGTGGGAGGCATGTCACCATGGTACCAGTTAATGCACGCATTGATAATGCGACGATCGAGCGGTAGATCTATTGGCCCATAAGGTAGGTTCACCAAAGTAGATGTCCGTGCCAGCTGAGACTGTAGTTCCATTGGTACGGCTGCGTAAGCACTCCTTCTCAGCATTCTTACTTACTATATTCCTTACTGCCAGTTCTCTTCTCAGTTCTAATGCACTTCTGTATGTTTAAAATGAAACTTTTCTCATCGTTTCACTTTTTCAACTAATTTTTTTGTTTTTCTTCGTCTAGTTTTTCATACATTGGAAACAATTTCCAACAAATTTCATTACCGAATTGGTCATGTCTCTATGATCGTTTTACGTGTACTTTACTCTAGTAATTTGTTACTTCCTCAATGTTTCTCCAAACAGCAAACAAACACAACTTCTCACTGTACCCAAACTAAGTACACAATCACATTACACTCTCGACCAGACCACAAACAAATTTGATTGTTTTCATTGTTTTCGGTTTATTTTTGGTTTAGGTAATAGGGCTAATGTGCATTTTGACTGGAGGCTATGAAGGGATTCAGAAATATTTATTAAAATATTTAATTTGATTAGCCCATTTTTAAAAAGGTTTTTATAAAATTTTTAATTTTGTATTTAATAAAATTATTCTTAAACTTTAAATTTCATTAAATAATTTGTCACTTTATAAGCTACAATTTGTTTGTTTTTATAGATGTAATGTTTTCAAAGATTTCAGAGTGCATTTGTGCAATGTTATTTTAGTTGACCTACAAATAGTAAACAGTTTCACAATAAAAATGTACAGAAAATAGTGTGACTAATACAACAATTTTTAGTTTATTCTTCAATTACAATTTCACTTTGTTTCTTTTGGACTGCAAAACAACAACAAATTACTTATGGAAGCATTAGATTAAGTTGATTAAAACAAAACGAAATAACGTTTTTGGTATGCAAAGCAGAACTACAGTCTCGAAGGCTAAATTAGATTTGTGTTTGTAAATGCACTCGAGGAAAACCCACTGCATTGTATATTCTACTGAAGTGTTGATCGAATTTGGGTTGCAACTCGGTTTTATTACCTTACAGAAAAAATATTATTTTTAGGTAGTTCCGTGGGGAGGAGATGTTTTTTTATAAATATAACTTCTGGTGTCGCTCATTTTACAAATGAACCCACATTATTTGTTTTATTAAAAGTTTTATTGTTCACCATTGTTTGTGTTGCGAACTAATTTAATACAATTGTAATTTCCTATTTGTTTTTAATTCCATTCTTGTGAAATAAATGCCAATTTTGGCTCATTGCTCAACAAAAATTTGCTTCCAAAGAATTTGACATTAATTTAAACGGTAAATCTTTTTAATGAACCATTCTATATGTTTTGAATTTCATAATGTACACTTCATATAATCATATTTACAATCGCCCGCAAATCAGTAAAAATGGTAACTGATTAACTAAACTTTCGACGATTGTTTAAATCTTGAAATCATTTGTTTGTCCAACTGTATCAAACTCATGAACTATTCAGAATTATCTAATGTTTATTCAGCTATCAGTAGTCCATTAGATATCAGAAAAGCTTGTTTTTCTGGTTTTGATGGTGTCTTTTATCATTTTTGCCTCTTAACCATGGTCGCATTAACAAGGGTTTATTTCTAATTTATTTCTAGCTTTTCCTCAAAACAATCACAATGTTTCACAATTAATGTCTAGAAATTAAGTTTGGGTGAATTAATTGTGGTATTAAATTTTGTCTGGGTTGTGTTGCAGTAAGAAGTTTTGTACAATTAATCTAACTATCTGCCACTTTAATTAATTTCACATTTTGCATTGTGTATACCAGCTAATTAACAGACTAATTTACATTTTATTACAGACATTCAAGAAGATTAATTAAAAATTAAAAAGATTGGTTTTGGTTTTTTTTCCTGACTTAAAAGGTTTTTTAAAAATTAGAGAAAAAAATATTTTCCAAATATTTCAAATAAATAAAATTGATGAAATTGTTTTGGTCAATGAAATGTTTTTCTACTACATACAAACATTGGCTTAGGTGAAACAGAAGTGTGAAAATGAAAATAACGAGAACAATTTTTCGTTGTTTAAAGATCTAACAGAGATTGTGAGTTTTGATTTATGTTTTGTTGTGTTGTCGGGACTGTAGGGAAAATGAAGAAATGAAAGTGCACATTCGTGTAGAGGAAATTATTACTGTGTGAGGCTAATTCTAGTTCACACAAACACAATTAATCAACAACTGCAAACGAAATACTTAAATTCCAGAAACAATTCTTTTTATCTCATGTCTGCAATCTCAGATCACAATACGAATTTTGTTATATATTTGTCAATTTATTTAAAGTAATATAATAATGATTGATCGCCTCTAAGTCTTTATTATAATTTTGCAAAGGAAAACTAATATTTACACTTTACAATCATATTTAAAGGAAAATTTCAAGATTCATATAATTAAATTTTAAGATATCTTTGAATTTATATTGATCAAATAGATGATTGAATAGTTACTGGTCATTGACCAGTTGTAAAGCAAACGATATTATAGAAGTTGTGACAAATGTCAATGGACAAAATATAATATACACTTGTCATTGGTTACTGGTTTGTATTTTTCCTTACTCTTCTTAATAATCCTCAATTGAATAGAATTATGACTTATAGGCTTGTGAATTGGAAGAAACCTATTGAATATAGATTGTAATTAATCGATATTTCATGATCTCCAGTTCGGTGTATATTTAACACAAATTGATTAACTAATTAATCATACATTCTGATGTGACACAATGTTAATTAACCAATCAATCATGATGCAGTATAGACTATAGATTTATAATAATAGACTATTTTACGTTTTTCTTTAACGCGTTGAAAAAGGTAAAATTGTGTAATGAAATATACTCTTTTTTAACTATTTATTAAATTTCATTTTTTTACCTTTTCGTTTATTAAATTAAGTTCAATTGATAGATAATTCATTAATGATACATATTAAGTTTTTTTTTACATTACAATTATTCATTCAAACCATATCTTAAAAAATTAATTCTAAACCATTCACAAATTAGTGTTTAAATATCTTTTGAGTTTATATTATGCTTTATTATTCAAGGAATTATCAAAAGGGTTAAAATTTTTTTTATCCAACTCCAAGGTTTGGTTTGCCAACAACAATGTCGATAGTAATGTTGCGACAGTGTAAGTTGACTATCCAAATAGAACGTGCTCGGAGATGTTGTGCACTTTTTCTCTCACTCTCAATTAATCCTCCACAAGCACTTTCATTGAGTACACAGTCTCGAGTACATTGTGCACATAATCAACTTGCTCATTTACATTTTATTAGATCAAACATTAACATTAAAAAGAGTGCACTTTCGTGTTCTCTAGTTTCAATGCAAATAATCCTATTATATTTGAAAAATTATTACAGTGAAAACAACTTTCAGTAAATGAAAAATGTATTTTTTAATCTCTATCCATAATTAGATATTTGTTTGGATGGTACATTGAAGGACAAACTCAGACACAGACACATAACGTCATTATTGCTCACGACTTGATGACTGTCCATTTGTATATTGTGACATTACGAAAGGAAGTGCACATCGATGATCGTACAATAGATATGAATGCATGAGCAGATGATTACAGTGTTTGTGAATGACCGACAATTGAACAGATAGACGGGGATGAGATGGAGTTGGGGGCTCGCACACTAATCAGATTGTGGGTTAATAGTCAAAATAATACAGTTTCGAGTTGTGAACATGATTGACGATCCTGTATTTAGTAGCAAGCCAAATCTTTGACCAAATTTGTAGAATCTCATCATTAGTCTGTGTGCAATAAGGAATATATACTTAGCACAGGACTAATGTGAATTGTATGTATATGTCCGCAGAAGGGGGGCGAAATCATAAATGTCTGGAAGAAATAATCGTTTGCAACGAAACGAAATTACGCTCACATTAGGACAAGGCAAATTGATCTATCATCACAACGCACAGCGAGACTAATGTGACTTAGCACAGACAGAGTGATCACTTGTTTTATTTAATTGAGGAGAAAGTTATTTTCATTCACAATAAGTCGGCCAGTCTGTCGAATTGCCACAAAATGTCTTCCTCACTGTTTTATCAGTTTATTATGTTAATCGTATCGATTCAGGCTAGACAGTTTTTTGTTTGCAAAACTTAATATAATTTAATCTCATATTATGAATAACTTATTTAATTTGTTTTGTTTTTTATATACAGATTCGAATTCGGTTTTATAAAAGGAAATAAAATTTATTAAAATGTTATCATTAACTCAAACTTTTATGTTTAATGAAATGTTTAAAAAAATTAGTTTTTATAGTTATTGAATCAAACAACACACTGCAGTGAAAATGATTGTAACATAAATGCGAAATACTAGATTGAAGATTTTATGTTTATTACTGCTGACATACATTTTAATGAGTTTGCATTCCTAAAGATTCTATTTATTTGAAAACTATTCCATTGAATTACTATTGCAATTGCTTTTCTGTTTCCAAATGCATGAATTTTATCAAAGAGGGAAGGTATTTTATCAATTTTGGAATTCGTTTGTTTTCGGAAGGTTTTTTGCAATACCTCACTGAATTTCTTCATTCGTGACAGTTTAAACTAGGCAAAATTGAAACTGTGTATTTTAGACTTTTTATAACTATAAAATTCACAAATATTTCTTTCGCGCTTTGTTCTTTGTTTTTATTTAGTTATTTTTGCATGGAAAAGTTAAGTTTTCCTAGTTTCTTTCATACTGTGCTTTTAGAATTTGATTCAGTCCATAAACTATCTTTACTTAAGTCAAAGTTAACTTCTCTTTCAGCAACCAGTCTAGAAGTAATTCGATTGTGTCCAACACATTACAATCACTATGTTTCCATTATCATCTTAGGTTGACAGTCCATGTCCAAATGTGTAAGCTAATAATCAAATTATGTCCATCGCACAGTAATCCGATCATAGTCAACACACAACAATCGATCAAAACCACATGACACACAACACGACAGATGTACAATCTAATTTTTCCATTATTCTCGAACGTTGAAATAGATCAAATAAGGAAGAAGAAGACCAATTGTTTCTCTTTTGTCGTATCGGTGCAAACACAAATCAAATGTCTAATAGAAAATAATTCGATCGAATTAATGTAGCAATTAAAGTTGTACACAAACAAATGCCAAATTATTGACTTTATTCATAATCAGATCAACTCAGTCTCTGTAAGATAAAATTTTTTAATAAGCAAGCCAATGTTTACTTTGCTTAAATGTAAATTTTTAAGTTTTACTGAAAATTCAATATTTGATTAATCGATTTCTATTTTCGTTGGAAGATCTGGCCATTGTGGATAGAAAATGGTAAAATTTATTGTTTATTTCTAATAATTCTATAATAATTTTCACATGTTTTATTTACTTTTATATTATTCCCCTTCCATTCAACAATATTTTTCAATCACACGAATGCATGTCAATTTCTTTAAAATTACATTTTCTTTTATATTATTTACTAAACATTGAATAATAAATATGTATTATTTCTATTAATTTCCATATTACGCCATTTTCATTTTTTGAGTACATAGAACTAGACTACTTTCAAGCACATCATAATTTATAATTTACACAAATATTTTTTTCAATTTTTTTAATATTTTTAAATATTAAAGATTCTTTCAACAAAGCCTTTTATTGATTATTATAAATAACTCTTAGAAAATATATTCCGAGTACTAATAAATAAATTATGGTTTCTAATAAAATGCTAAAAGTGGAATTTTAGATCTGAAAACAATGGACTAATGCATTGATTGAGAGTCATTTAGGGGACACACACAAGAAAAGAGTACATTAGCAAATATATTAAAGAAATGTTTTAAGTAGGTGTTGCAAGACAGTTTATTAATTATTGATACTAAATCATAATTTTAAACAACCAATGAGTGTTTTGTGAGTAATTCAAAGAATTTATTTTATGAAACATTATGAAACATTTGCAAGGATATTTTCAAATGGCTTCAGGTTGTGTAAATTTGATTTTTTCTTGTTTTCGCACTGTCATCTCCCAATTTCTCAATAATTTTTAAAGGTTATTATAATTGTTTTATATTTTTTCAAAGTTTCAATTCTCCGCTTTATCTAGTCATGGACATCAATCTGAAGTATTACATAACAAAAACGACAATTGTAATTTGTCTTAATCATCTGATTCTCCATTAATAGTTTATTATGATTTGTCCTTTAGATTATATCAACTAGACCAGATTGGAATCTATTTATGTTGATATTAACAAAAGTAAGTGCGAAGCGGAAATTGGGTTCGCCGGAAAAGTCACAATAGAACCTATCTTAGCTAAATCCTCATCGGTTATCCTCAGATTATTAACTTTTGTTTCAATCACACATTGAACATTACTCTACAACAGGAACACAGATTACTCTCATTGTTACCCTCACAAAGTCATTAGAGTACCAATGCACTTGATTACAGTCCATTTGTGTTATAAGCAAGAACGCAATATATCGATTATAATGATAATATCATATTTGGATGAATCTAAAATCCTTGAACAACCATAATTACAGTGGTTGGGAGTCATTATGTTACTGATGATGGGAATGTGTTAGCTCGTAAATTAATCTCAATATATATTTCAGCTGCAAATCTAAAATCCCGTAACTTAATTCGAAACTAAGATTTAATTCGACACTCTCAGATTTGTTCCTGAACGATATTGATGACAACTTGAATCTTCTAATTCATAATTAAAATCTCATTGAATGTTGAACAAACTAGACACTGACTAGAAATAACGAATTTCCCAAGTGGTCACTGAATAAAAATTTTCTCTTTATCAACTCAGAACGGGAAAACGATTTTTCCGTAATGTAGAATATAAAGATAGCAACTATTCTTTTTGTATCTTTCAAACAGTCAAATGTTTTATTTCTGCCATTTAAATAATAGAAGCCTTACGCGATGATATTAAACAAAAATGATTTCGTGGAAGTGTTTTGTAGAACTCAATTCAACTATAAGGAATGCACATAAAAACAATTATACGCCACAAATTTTTTCTCTTTAATCCCAGTGGGATATAAACAACATTTGAAGAACATCTCATAGAAAAATTCCACTCATTTTGAAATCATCTCAACTCAACTCATTTGAACTGTACATTTTATAACGATCGAGAATATATAGAAAATGATCGAGATGAGATGTAGTGGTCACTGGCGTCATCATCAAAGTCACTTTCCACACTTAATTACAAGTCAGTGACTAAATCGATTAATTTATCAGAAATATTTGATGTGTCAGTATTGGTTTTTTCTCATTTTGATCATTTTTAATTTGATTTAAAAATTAAAGTTTGCATGAACGATTAACTAATTTGCAAAGTAAACAAAGCAGAATTGTGTCAAAGGCAGCAGTCTGGAGTGGAACTTTTAAATACAGCAATCGTATTCTTAAATTATCGGATTTATAAGAATTTTTACAATTCATAAAGACACATACCAAGTAATGGAATAATTGCAATCTAAATTAACGTTTTAAATTCTTTTGATGTGCAGTACCCGATTTTAAAATTGTTTAAACGGTAAATATTTATATTTAATAATTTCAATTACTATATTCTGTCATTTTATTTAAAAACATTATTTTCAGTACATTAAACCTGATATTGGAACAACTGTCTCTTTTATTAGTTAAACAGTACCTCAGTGAATAATTTTTTCAATCAAAAATCTATAGAGTCCAATATCTCTTGCACAATTTGTACAAAATCAATTTCGATAAATGTTTCAAACAAATTAAAGAATCCAATTGAAATCAATATGACTCTAGGGAAAACGTGTTTTATTTGAAATTTTTCGATTTCATGTTTTATTTATTTTTAATAACTCTACTGTACTTAATGTTTTTATTCATAATTATAATACATTGTTTAATAACCATGAAGACTGCTGAAAAGATTAATTTCCCTAGTTAGAGGAGCGAACAAACAAACTCACGCTAAGCGAGCGAAGCGAGCGAGGTGTGAGTTTGTTTGTGAGCGACGTTAACATCCGAGAGAAATTGAGAGAATACGCAATTCTTGTCGGCACAACTCCTCCGAAACCACCGTATGGATCGGTCTAAAAATTTAGCACAATGTTCTGGTGGTGGTGTAGATGTGCATATTGAATTTTGGTTCATATAGGTCAAAGGTCAACGGAGTAGTAATTTTTTGAAAATTGGAAATTTTTGTATTGAAATGTGTAAGAACCAAGTGGGAACACTGACAAGTGTGAGGGTGTGTGTGACTGTATGCACACACTCTGTATCGGACGCCCGCTGTGCGCAAAGGAGATGCGCAGTAGCAGCACACTCGAGCGTCACCTGAAAGCGTTGTCTTTTTGGTGCTCATTGCTTTATTATATTTATTGGAAGTAGTTACTTTTGGTTTATGTTTGGTTTTTTTTTGTTTTTCTATGTCCTGGAAGTAACCTTTTCGTTGTTTATGTCTTCCTATGTCCGTCGCCTGAACAAATATTTTAATGTTTCAAGGACAAGTGTTTCCAGTAGTGCCTGTGTACGAAAATTGGAAACATGGAGATAATTCATGTTCCCGCAAGTAATTTCCATTGTCATTAAGCCATGAATTTTCTATACACAAATCTCAAAGATATACTTTAGATAAGGCAGTGGTTAACATTAGTGACAAAGAGTTATCAGTCGGATTAAGTTACGTCGCTTTTAGTCGGGTAAGAAAGCTATCTGACCTTGTCATTGATGGCTTCTATTCCAAAGAGAGGTTTGAATTTATTGGAAATATGGAAATGCACAAAGACAATATGGCATACATTGACAAATAATGATTGGCCTGATTCAGAGTAATGTGTTTAATCAGAAGGTTTGTGTTTTATATCTTTAATTAATTTTTTAGTTACACTTAAATATACAGTAAAGTCTCTGTAATTGGTAATTCGAATGCAAATTTTGAAAATGAGGTATAATTCGCTAACTATCACTGTACATATGTGCTTTATAATTGGAAAATCGCTCGTTAATTGGTATTTGGAATGCAAAATTGAGGCCAATTCGAACAATTTTCATAATTTTTGAGGGACAAAACATGGTCTAAATTTCGAATTGATTAAATGCATTAAACAAAATTTTTATCAATATTAAGTTGATTGACAATGATTGTTTCACTTAGATAGCCCTGCCAACTCTGATTTGCCGGCGAGATGGGGAATCAGTATAGTACGTGATGAAAAGCAAAAATAATGAACGTTTTGGCTGTGTGACGATGTTCAGTGGGTTGACAGTGCGACTGCTGCCAGTGATAACGCGCTATCTACATTGAATGAGCAATGCATAAGTGAAGAAAAGGTTGGCAATGGTTGGTTCCTAACAAAACATATCCAGACAATTTCATTATCACACAATTGGAAGATCTGCTGTTTTCCAAATGACTAATCTAGATCTTAGATCTTAGCAAGCAATTTTTAGAGGCGAAAATATTCGATGAGTAATAGAATTTATCCAACAATTATTGGTCCTGGAGATTACCTTATATGCAATTTGACTTTCACTTTGAAGTTTAATTTTTTCTTTATTTGGTCGGTTGTTGAAGATTCTCAAATAGTGTCATTGGATCATTTGCTCAAATTTTTTCGTGAAGTTGTTTTGCAAATGATATTTCTACATTTACATGGCAATTCTATGCCAATTCCAGTTGACAAAGTTACTTTGTTAGTATTGCTAAGAATTTCTAAAAATTGGATCCCCGTTATTTAAAACAGTCAGTTGCAAACTATAATCTAAACTATTTTAGGGTGAAAAAATTCTCCCCGCCTCTGATAAGATTTAAAGAATTAATTGGATCTATTATTCGAACTAACAATTTAATTTTGTAAGAAAAAAATTCAAGGACCTATTTGACAAATTCTTCACTCTGAATGTTTAGTTCCACTTCCACTTATTTCCCTGCCATAGAGGGTAGTTCTGACCCAAAGGTCTTGGTTCCAATTGGAACTGGGACACTAAGGTCAGACTATCTTTACATATATTTAATATAATATTATGATTCTAAAATCGTTCGCTCCGACTTTCATGCCAATGGCATTACTTATTTATATTTATAATAGCTATAATGTTTCAAAATTCCAGCTGCTGGTTCAAAAACTAGTGAGAACTAAATAAATGCTCTCAAGTTATCACTTTAGTTATATTTGAGTTGGAATTGATGCCAAAACTATTATATCTTGCATGAATTGTTTTGTTGAGAAGAAAATAGAAATAATTCTTCCTTTTCCTGTGAATCACTTAAGTGTTTCAATGAATGTTTCGGTCATTTAAATAATAAAAGGCTCACATGAGGATATCAACATAATGATTTCTTGAATTTCAGGTAGAAAATAATTTAAGCTCATAAAAATAAATTCAACTATTCTCTTAAAATGGAAAGCCCAAGAAGATTCGATGAACTTCTCATAGCAAAAATTCCACTCATTTTCAAATCATCGCAACTCAGCTTTACTTTATTATTTAACAAGCTCGCTAAGTCAAATTCTTTTTCTTTTATTGCCGAGAATTTATTATTGTGGATTCGAATTGAGTTTATGTTCGGTCTACTTAAAATTTAAGACATTTGAGTTTATGGTCATTGAAATCCAGTGGAATTTTATCAAATGAAAGTGCTAAAATGGAAGCATCAAATTTGGCTCGAATTCAACGACCATTGAGATTACGAGTAGTCACTGGTGAAATCATCAAGTGATTTTCCTTGCTTATTCATCAGTGACTGACCATATCGATTAATTTTAAGATAAAGTTCGATGTGTCATTTTAGGAAATTTCCATTTGATCTCGTTCTGTTTAGAATCACTCAAATTGAGATCAACTATTAAAGTTTGAATGACAATTTACTGATTGCAAGTATAAATGAAATGGAAACTTAAAGTAAAAGGTAAATTTTTAGTTAAAATATTATACATGTATATTGTATAAAATGCAGATTTTTTAAATATTTCAATTCCAAGATATCTTTACGTGAAATTACTAGACTTAATAATTTACTTATTTGTGCTGCCGTTTAAGCAGTTCCTGAAGAATTCACATATAAACAAAAGCTGCCGCTAATAAATTTATTTGTGCGAAACTTTGTTCAATGTCTTTTCATTAAAATATTCACCAAAATTGTTTCTTGTCCTAAAAACGTCTCTATATCTTTGTTTTGTCTTATTATGCACGATTCTCAACAGCCCAGCCTAGCAACAAAATCAACGTACTTCCAAGAACATTTTTATTCATGATCTTCCTGCTTTTGTCTCCAGTTGTCTAGATTATTTGGCGCCTTGAATTATTCATCAAAACGTGTCTAATCCAAAAAGATGGTGCATCATGAAACAAAGCAAATTGACTCATTTTCAAATTACAATTTCCTAGACAACACAAAATTGCATTTAACAAATTGTTTCATGGCGAAAATGCGATTTTAGTTACAACTATTCCAAAAATGAATTAATATCTAATGATAGTCGTTGCTGTCAAATGAAGAATATTGTGTTGTTTAAAAAGATATATAAATTTTACAGTACTATAATTATTCTATACAAATTCCCAGAAGTAATTACATTATATTGTTTTAATAATATTCAAAATAAGTCAATTCTAATTAATTTTACTAAAACAATTTTTCTAATTAAAATTTATTGTTTTAAGCTTCAACCAACAACGAACACGTTCAATTATTTGAGTTCTTTTTAAATTCCTGTTGTATTGTTGGTTTATTTGTCTCTTTTCATAAATTTAATCATTTATATTTTCAATTATATTTTTTCAACGATGGAAGCACAAATGTTTCTTTTAACTTGAATGAAATACTTGGAAAACGGGCTATTCTATTGTGCGTGTGAATTGTTTCAAAATTCATTTTGCTAAAAGAAATATAATTCTGAATATGGAACAATTAAATCTTAAAATTTTCCGTACACAAATTCATTGTTTGCTTGCTTGTCCCAACAATGTCGCTTTGAGTTTCATATTAAATATACTGGAATTATTTATTAATTTAATAATAACAATATTAATACATTTGTTATATTTCAACTGAATTTTTAGGCTATTCAGTAACAAGATATTTAAAACTTAGAACAATTATTATATTGACTAACCAAATAGTTTTATTACTCTATAGTTAACTTTTTTGGTTTTATTTGCTTTTATTAAATGGTATTGCAAAGATATAGTAAAATGTATTTTAGTTCATTGTGGCATTCATGACAAGTATAACAATTTTTCTAAACTAGATATTGTTTGACAAAATTGTGTCAAAAAATTGAGGACAGATTGAACAAATTGATTGATTGAAACTCTATGCTATGTTTTGAGAGTTTAGTCAAATGTTAAGACAACTTAAATTGATGTTGATGTCAATTTGTTACGAGTTGTCACTTGGTTGTTGCAAATCAGATTGGCTCGTGTCCAATATTCATAAAAGGTTTTCAAATATGACCTATCTAAATACCTTTTCTGATTCTAATTTTTTTGTTTAGTATTCTTCAGATAAATACAATTAGGATCGAATGCACGTGGAATATTTTGCTAATAACCTTTCATAATGGTCTGAAAATTTAATTCAAATGTCAATGAAGTTTTGAGTAAAAATCGATTGGTTGAAATGCAACAAGGTTGAGAATTCTTACAAGGTAACATTTTTCCCGAGTGCATTTTATTGCTCTCATATTTCATTTTCTTTCATTAACATATTTTATACATCTACTAGAATTCTAGATGGTTGAAAGTATAAGACGATCTTCATTCACTAAAAGGTAAATTCGGCTAAATTATTATAATCATAAAGAATCGAGGTGGTAAGCGCTTCAAAATTTATGTTAATTCATTGTGAGGTTTTGATTAATTAAAACCCAAGTTTATTGGTTATCCGAAATACATCGTGTTATCAAAAAAGTATAAGAAAGTTATAACAAAAGTTATAGATATAAAAGTCAAAGGTAAGAGTATTACAAATAGTATTGCAATGAGTATTGAGAGAAAATATATAGAGAATATATAAAGCATCTAAGAATAACAATAACAGAATATTGCTAGTTCTAAGGAACATGACCAAAAATTGAAGATTATGATTAATGAAATTGATAATAGTAATAAAAATTGTTATAAAAATAAAATTAAAAGATATATTATTTTAAGAAAAAAAAAGATTATGAGTGAGGTATTAAGGACGACGAGGTCGCAATCCGACTTGTTTTGAGAAAAATTTTAGAATTTTCGACGAGGAGAGAATTCAAGCGCTTCAAAATTTATGTTAATTCATTGTGAGGTTTTGATTAATTTAATTTGGTTTTTATTTAGATTTGAAATATGTATGTGGCAAATAAAATTATAACTTCTAAGCTTACATAAACAAATATATTCACATTTTTGAATTACTAAGTTAATTTTTGTTTTAGAATTGTTTTGAAATATAAGACAAAGGCATAAGTTAATCACACAGACGGACAGACATCCTAGAGTTGCCTTTATAAAAATTAGATGGCGCTGAGGAAAAACTTATGAGAATACCTGATACTACGAATCGGATGTTGGTTTATGAAAATTCTCTTATTTCTTCTCTTGATGTTTGTCCTTTTTAATTTAAAGGTTTTTAATTTATTACTATAAAATTAATTTTTTAAAAGTTTTAATAATACAACTAATTCCATCGAATACAGTTCAAAATGCTAACGATTCTCAACGAGGCTCAACTCGAGTTGATTGATCGAAGGCACTGAAAATGTCAACAGGAGTGCATATTATCATAAGTCATGTCAAGTGCAAACACTCATACATCACCGATTGTGTGTAAATAGTCGTTGGGTGGTTGAGATAAAGGGCATAATATATTTTCAACGGGAATTATATATATCACCAACTTTACAATGTTTAACTGGTAAGTTTTGTTTACAAATGTGTATAAATTTTAGAGAACAAATACACAATTAATGAATGGTCACCATTTATCACCAAAACTTTCTTCGTTTTTTAGCACAAACCAAACATTCAAATTGTGTTCCTTTGATTGTAAACACACGTAATTTGTTTTACCAAGTAATGGAAAGTTTGAATCGGTTGCACGTCACGCCTCAACTAGATTTAAAATTCTTTTCACGTTTTCTAGTAAACTATCTTTAGAAATACTCACTAACTACAATCGATCGATTTTTATATTCACAGAATCAAATTCAAACAACTCACACTAAGCAACATTATAGAATATCGTTTTCAATTTCGCCAATTTATAATTTAAAACTAAACTTTAAGAAGCACGGTATCCTGCTGTATTAAAAAGGTAAAAATAAAAGAAATTATTCTTGTTATGATTTTTAGCGTGTTTTTAGCAGAAATTTGTTTCGTAAAAATGTGCAATGTATCGAATCGAATTGAGTGCAATGAGAATCAGCCGAAATTGTGTTTTGGCGTTGTTGTTGATGTTGTCTGTTATTTACATAGAAAATGATTGTTTCGAAACAAACTAATAAACATTTATTCCCTCCATTAGTTTCCTGTTAGAAAGTGAAAACATCATTGTCGTTGCACCTAAAGAATCACTTTCCGAGTTTTTTTTATGTCAAGTGAAGTATGACAATCATTGTCTGTGTAAATTGATTCAACAACAAAAAGAAACTAGATGACAACATGAGTGAAGCTAGCCATCACCTCTCAATGTTCCCGTCTCCTGTGCCCCACTCAGTGATCGAGTGATTGTGCAAATATTTGTTGGCACATTGTTCGTTGTTTCATTGTGCTGCACTACACACAGACCAGTGCACAAGGAATGAGAGTGTAAATTGACTCAAATGACGACGTTAGACTATTATACATTCCGTGTAATTTTGTCTAGCTTTATTAAATTTAAAAACTACTTGACACTTTTATGAAAAATTCAATCAACAATTCAAGTGCATTTAATATTCGCTGACAAAGTCACAGTCAACCGAAATCTTGAGTGAAGTATTCTTTTTAGCAGGTTAACTAAAAGTTGAATAATTTTTTGAGTCTGTCTTAATGATCTTTAAATGGTTTTCACTTTAATTAAAAATTATTATGTTTAAGATTGTTTTCAGCATTTCATTTGACTTAACATTTAATTTTTTGAGTCTCATTATAAATACTGTTAGGTATTCAAATTTCAAGGAGTTATATTATATTTTCTCATTAAAACATGGCGTGTTTAACATATTTTTTTGCCTTACATCATATTTTTTTCACGTTCATTACTCATATTTCAAAATTGCTCAAAGGTAATTTTCCATGAAGTGTACTTTTTGTCTACTTCTACCTTCACTAAACTTTGATTCATTAATTTTCCTCAATTTTCATCATCTTTTTGTAATACCTCTCAAAAATTAATTAGAGGAGCGAACTGACGAACGAACACCCGAGCGGAGCGAGGGTGTGAGAGAGATAGTGAGTGACGATTCTACCCCAAAAAATTTGGAGAATTGGATTTCTTGTTCGCGCGATAACTCAAAAATGACTTTATGGATCGGTCTGAAAATTTAACACAATGTTCTGGTGGGGGTGTAGATGTGCTGAAAAGGTTTGGAGCCATATAGGTCAAAGGTCAAAGGTACAGCGGAAATACGAATTTTGTATAGAAATGTGTAGGGACCGAGTGTCAACAGTGGCAGTGTGACACAGACAAGCACACACGCAGAGAAGCGCGCCCGCTGTGCGCAATGAGGATGCGCAGTGACAAACACACCCACACTGGAGTGGTGTGATTCACACAGTAGGTGTGATTGTGTTTACCTTGGACCACATTGCATACTGTTTACTATCTGTTCAAAACATTGAACAACTATCCAGACATGTTGCAAGTCTGTGTGATATATTAAATCGAGTCAACACAATTCGAGCTTTCATACCCCCACCATCTAATACTTTCAAGCAAAGTACATCTTCTAATCTACCCAATTTTTGGCAGTGGGCTGTTTTTTTTGTGCATAACTCAAAATAATCTGAAACATAATCAACAACAAATCACTTTTTAAAGTATGTTTACGGGAAAATGTTTTGAGGAATTATTCGAGTAGTGTCACAGCAAAATTGTCAAATACATGGGGAATATTGTTTACATCTGTACTTTATGGAGAATTGAAATTAAAAATTTTGCAGGTTGTGATGATTGACATGTTTATCTACAAGTTGCACAACCTTTGATCGAATTGCCTTTGTGATGTCATTTCATATTTAGTATTTTCTCTAGATAAATTTTTGATAATTTGATTGTTACCGATTTTAAGTATAAAGCTGCAGCTCATAAGATGAAATACTCTAAAAGAAATGGATTTTTTGTTTTATGTTAATGGTAATGTTTAGAATACTCTAATTCTGATGTCTAAAACTTTTTGTTAAATTCTTTTGGATGATTTTGTACTTCACGTCTAAACGTACGAAAATTTTCTCTCACTTCAAGAGAGTAAAGAGATTTCTTTTTTTTAAGAAGCTTTTAAATCATTTTCATTGTTAAAAATATGAGCACCTATACTTTATAGAATTTGTTTATATCTTTAAAGTATCGCACACTTGAAAAATAATAAATAATAATAATAATAATAATAGATAATCTCACAAAAGCATTTTCTATAGTCTATGCCGTTCGCTCCGAGTTTACGCCAACGGCGTTATTTATCTTTACAAAAAATATGAAAGCAAGAGGGCTTCAAAACGCCGGCTGGTTCAAAAATTAATTATAAAATTCACTTTCCAGCGTCAATTTATCTTTGTACAAGACAAGTTCATTCACACACCACAAGCTAATTCCAATGACTTTGAGTTACTTAATAAACGTCAAATTTAGCAATTGAATTCAACTGTCCGTAAAATATCTTTACCTAAGCTTAAATAAACTTATTAGCCTTTTTTATCTCTCGGAATCCGACTACATTATTATCAAAATGTCTCTTTGTGCATTAAATCCATATGGACGGTAGTATTTCTAAGATTAACAGCAGTCTTTATTTCTTAATTTCTCTCTCCGATTCAAATTCTCTTTTTCTCATTTGGCGCTATTTTTTGGGCGAAGATACTCATTCTCAATATTATTTTTGTCCTCTTTCTTCCCAGCATCAGTTCTTTTCTAATATGTTTTGAATTGCGCTACATAGAATTTGCTTTTACTTTCTGTCTGTGGTTTGTTGTTGGTTTTTGCTAGGTATTCAGACTCAAACGCATAGAATCATATTTACATTTGAATGTTATACATTATTTTTATTATTTATATTTACATAAAAAATCTTATCATCCACCTTTGAGTACATTTTTCTATTACTTCCAAGTGAAGAGATGAACGAGATTTACTAACAGTTTCGTGGAGTGTTTGGTTGACATTAATGGAATTCTTTTGAATATTTGAAATCTTATTTTAATTCACAGTTTTGTAAAGGAATCATATTTTTGGAATGTTATCAAATCTTATTTATTTATTAACAGGTTAAAAAATTATTTAACTCCACAAAATTAAAAACATTGAAAATGGATTTTTTATTAAATAGAAATCATATCCTAATATGTATTTTAAGGTTTATCTAATAGTTAATTGTTTATTCGGTTACATCAATCAAAATGTTAGCGGATATAATGAACTATCAATAAATATTTAATTAATTTTCTCATTTGTTTGTTCAACTGTCTCAAGTTCATGTTCAACTATTCAGAATTATCAAATGTTTGTTTATACTGTTTTTTTCAGCTATCAGTTTTCCATTAGAGACAAAAACGTTTTCAATGGTTTTTGTCTTTTATTATTTCTTTTCTCATGCTGGACTCATTAACAAAATTTTTTGTTAAACTTTTTCTTCTAGCGTTTGCCACAAAACAATCTCAATGTTTCACAATTAATGTCTAGAGATAGTGTTGTGGGTGATTAAATGTTGTCTTATGCTGGTAGA
This sequence comes from Rhizoglyphus robini, assembly GCA_023373905.1. Classification (NCBI taxonomy): domain Eukaryota; kingdom Metazoa; phylum Arthropoda; class Arachnida; order Sarcoptiformes; family Acaridae; genus Rhizoglyphus; species Rhizoglyphus robini. The sequence goes on along the minus strand of JAKIJQ010000040.1, from coordinate 1,577,265 downwards.
TTTGTCTGGTTTGTGTTGTAGTAGTTTGTAAGAAGTCTTGAACAATTAATCTCACTAACTGCCACTTTAATTAAGTTCTCATTGTGCATTGTGTAAAAGAGCTAATGAACATACTACATTTGCATTTAATTGCAGACATTCAAATGAATTAACTTAAGTAGCATTTGTATATTTGGTATGACTTGTTTCTGAAGATTTTGAATTTCACAGGAATTTTGCAAAATTTCCCAAATTGTCCTTTATATCACTTTTGCTTCTAAACTGGTATTTATTTTTTATTTTGAATTAGGCAACGCAGTAAAGTTTGTATAGTTGATTCAATGTATAGTGTTTTAAAAACTGTTTTATCTATTTGCAGAAGAAATGTGTTTAGGTGGAATATAATTAATTGTACTCTTTGTCAATCCTGAGTATTCTATCAACGGGTTACTTTGTATTTCGATTTATCAATAGATTTAAATCAAATTACAATAATTGCATTGATTTCTCATTTGACAATTTTCACATCTATTTTAATTACTTGTTCAATTAATAATAAAATAATTCAATAAATCCAAAACTTCAGCATAGTAAAGTGTATAGCCACAGAATTCAATTGTCCACAAACTGGCTTTCCTCAAGTATAAGTAAGCTTTCTGCAGATTCTCGAATTATGTCCATTACATTACATGCGTCTTCTTGTCCAGTACCAATTGCGATCTCTATTAAATAATTTTGACAGTCCATGTCCAAATGTGTAAGCTAATAATCAAATTGTGTCCATTGCACAGTAATCCGATCATAGTCAACACACAACAATTTATCACAACCACATGACACACAACACGACACATGTACAATCTAATTTTGTCGTAATTCTCGAACATTGAAAAAAGCAGACATAAAAAGACAAATTATCTCCCCTTGGTTATTCAAATACTAGCCAATGTAGTTACACATAATATTCGTTAATGTATCAATCCAGCTAAGCACTTTATACTATAAATCATAAATTATAGGTCGCACAAAAGAATACTAATGCAGTATCAATACTGTTTACTTTATTTATAGTCAGATCAAATAAGTCTTTTTGTGAAATAATATATTGAATTAAAATATTCAATGCAACTTGTTTATTGAGCATATTATGCATGAACGGGATATTACAATAAGCAAATTTTTAATGAGCAAGCTAATGCTAACTTTATGTGAATTAATGTATATGTTTGCCTTGAAAATTCAATATTTGACAAATCAAAATCTATTTTTAGAATCTACTCTAGTTTGTTTGTTTTTAATATTTGCCTGTTATCTAATTTTATGTATTAAAAAAGTGCATAACATGTTTACATTTAAACCGAGAAATATAAAATTGCCAAAACTCAAAATTTAAAAGGTAAATCATTCATTTCATTAACATCAGTCATCATCTTTATCTGATCGCCCTGTGAATGTTGTTGAAATTTTGTTTCCGGTTAATGAATTATAACTTTATGTTTACAAAGTTTTTTTTCAAAATTAGTTCTTTTTAGTTTCAGTTAAAGTTAGTTTATATTGAATATATTTATTTAATGGTAAAAGAATAAACTTTTGTTCATTTAAACGGATTTAACAATTTATTTTTAATTTAAAAAAATTTATTTGCTAAAATATTGGCCAATAATATCGATTATTCCGATTAATTCTCATTTTAAAACACCAATTAGTAACAGTTTGGCGGTTCTTCAATTGTAATTGTTTGCTTAACTTGACATAACTCAACTTAATTCGCATCACTGGTAAATTAATTTTTCTATCAAATTTCCTGGTTTTTGTTTATTTCTTGTTTTGAAAGACTTTTCCGATCAAGGTTAATTCATACTTCAACAAATTCATTTTACTTTTGTACTCAACTTTCAAACGAGGTTTCTATGACACTGTTTATTACACTTGTCCAAGCAACTAGATCATAACGACTGGCGAGATATCATTGCTCAAAGTCAAAAGTGTGTCATTATGACTCACCTTGTGTTAACTCTGGTTTATACAAGTTAACTTAAAATCGCCTTAGGTTGAATTGATCGAATGAACAAATATGCTTTGTGACTAGTTGAATTGAATTAACATAAATGCAAATTTGTGAGTAAAGTCAATGTTTGAAGATGTGCCACATTCAATTCTTAAAATCGGATGCAAAAATAAATTCAATTTTACATATGTTTTATGAGTTTTTCATTAAAATTACTTTGGTTTTTGTTCTCGAATAATTGATACTAAATCGAACTGCAGCAGCTGTTTATGAAATTCTTAATTTAAAATTATTATTTCACTAAAGTTTGAACTTATTTTTGTGTTTGAATTTTGTTTTCTTATAATTGGATGTGAAAGTTCAATTTTCGTTTGCGTACAATCGGATAAATTTAAAATTGTAAATTAAATCTAGTAAAACCAGTGAACTGGAATAACAAAGAGGGTGCATTCATTAACATTTTCCAACTGTATTCCATGTAGTAATGAATCTAATCGAATAAATTTAAAATTTGTAGGGTTTTTACATTAACACAAATTCCATTATTTTCAAATCATTTCATCTCATGTGAACTGTACATTTTATAACTTAACATTTGGTAACATATGTATATACTTATCTTAGAAATTAGTTTTAGAATATTCAGGGATTTGAAATAGGTTTCCAAAACAAACTGCAGTGAAGCATCTTTCTGAATTCATTTAAATATTTTTTTGAAAAGTTAAAATAAACATTCGATATGATATATGTGATTTATTATTCTGTTAATTTTTGGTCATTTAATTTACTCATAAAATATTATATAATTATTTAATTCTTGACACAATCACAGTTAATTTTATGTTCCTTATTTTAATCAGGTTCCATATTAATATTTCAACGTGCTACGCCACAATTTCTCAATTAATTTGCTCATTAAAACATGGCGTGTTGAACATATTTCTTTTTGCTTTACCAAACATTACATTACTCTCCACATCGATTAATCATTTTATAACATTCCTTAAAAGTAATTATCCTTGAAGTGTACATTCTGTCTGCATTAACTTCCCGATTAGTTTTGTTTCATTAATTTTACTTATTATTATCATCTTTCAAAACAGCCATATGGATTAATTTTGAAACCAATGTTTTTCAAAAAACATGTATTAATTGTTTGTAACTTAAAACCATTAAAATATATTAAATCCGATTCAATTTAAGGACAACCCAAATGAATAATAAATGTAGTAATTTTCAAATTTATATTTATTAGTAAGGTCATTTGTGGATGTAGTGGATGAGCCATTGCCTGTTTGTTCGTTATAACCACTTTCACTTTCACTAACAATACAATCAAGTGGTGGATTACTCATAGTTGTATTATTTCCATTGTATATTAAGATAATATTAGTTGTTGTTTTGATGGTTGTGTTCGAGTTGAGATTGATGTTGGTGTTTGAGGTTATGAGCGCTTGGTGGGGAGTGGTGCCGTTGTTTGTGGAGGTAAAAGTGGTTTGACGTGATATATCAAACGAATCGGGTAATGCTTTCGGGACTGCAGTCAAGTCATTTTCTGAAGTAGATCGGGAACATGTGGCTAATTTACTAACCGAGGCTGAGGTCTTCAACATTCCGTTCTTATCGCTTCTTGATGGATGATAACCAACAAGTGCACTTGAAGGAGATAAAAAGTCTGACTCCTTTCTTATGATAGTGTTCAGATTCTTAGATGTAGTCAAATTGGAGACGGAAGCACAGTGTTGCATTGAATTTCCAATCGAAAGATAATGCGACGGTCGAGCGGTAGATCTATTGGCCCGTAAAGTTGGTTCTCCAAAGTAGATGTCCGTTCCGGCTGAGACTGTAGTTCCATTGGTACGGTTGCGACTGTAGTGCGAGTAGGAGGATGACTTGCGAGTGCAGGTGAGCATTCGCTTGAATTCACGACGGAACTTGATGCTGCATGCTGAGTAAATGGTCGGGTTGATTGCACTGGGAAATTAAATTTGGGTGGGCGTGGTGAAAAAGTCAATTTATTGTAAATAGTAAATAACGACAAACCTATTGACAAATATCATTGTCTTGGCAAACATAAGGTACCTGTGATTGAACAAGAAACCAATTGAGTTATTGTGTCACGAAATTGATTCAAAACTATAACTCACCACAGTTCCATGTAAGGAGGAAAGGTAAACGAGTTGTACACGACAAGGCCACGATAAGGCAACCAAAGCGTAGCAAACACTGCCACTACCACAGCTAACATTTTCACAACCTATATGAGACAATAGGGAATTAGATAAATTTAACTAGAATAGACGATTTCATTAAATTTGTAAATTCGTTTTTTGATTTCTTAATTGGTTTTTGATATAATTTTTTTAGATTTTCTTTTTAATGCAACAATTCAAAGTTTATTAAATTATTTTAAAATAAATTATTTTCTTATTGCTAAGTTTCATAAAAAAGGTTTTTTACTAAAATTTATGTTTGTGCCTATCAAATTTCGTTTCATTTTCTAGCAAATGATTTAAGATTAGTGCAACAGTTTAAGTAGCAAAGTTTTATGAACATAATGAGCTGGTTGACTCTTGGTTTTGGTTTTAAATAGCATTAAATTAATATTTTTTAGTTATTAAATTTTTTATTTAGATACACTATTTGAAATGTCTATTGAATCATTAAAGCCACAAACATTAGAAGATGACGTTATTTTCTTTGATTTGAAAAAGGTCATTTCAACTAAATTTTTTTGAATGTTTAATTTAATCTTACATTTCTAGTGATTTAATTAATTCTCAAACTTATCAATAGGCTCGACCACATTCCAGAGAAAATTCATTCCGTTCGAGCATATGTGTTCGTGGGTGTTTGTTTAAACACAGACACAAATAAAAATGTTTCAATATGTTTGATCAATTTAAATGTCTGGAACAATTTCGCATATTTCACAGATTGTTCATGTGATGTCTAAGAATTCAAAGGAAGAACAATCGAGCCGCCTGTAATGACTATTTTCGGTTTAGTTAGGTAAACAATCGATTCCAATATGAATGCACTTATGATAATGTAAATCTATTCATGCTGACTTTTATTGCATACTCATTACTTTTTGATTTAATAGACCTTAAACTCATCAATAAACCGCTTTTTTGCTTAAAAGAGTACATATTGTGATTTATGTTATGCTAATGACCAATCAAGGTCCGACCATTCATTACAATGTGCTCGCAAGGTATTTTTTATATTAACTTTGGAATTCCTTGTTTTTCAAAAGGTTTTTTTGCAATACCTCACTGAATATCTTCACAGTTTAAACTCGGTGAAATTGAAACTGTGTATATTAAACTTTTTTTTATAACTATTAAATTTACAAATTATTCTTTCGCACTTTGTTTTTAGTTTTTATTTAGTTATTTTTGCAGGTAAAAAGTAAAGTTTTCCTAGTTTATTTCTGTGCTTTTAGTGTTCAATTCAAATGGTCAGTCCATAAACTAACTTTTAGTTAACTCTAAGTTAACTTCTCTTCCAGCAACCAGTCTAGAATTAATTTGATAGTGTCCAACACATTACAATCACTATGTTCCCATTATCATCTTAGGTTGACATTCCATGTCCAAATGTGTAAGCTAATAATCAAATAATGTCCATCGCACAGTAATCCGATCATAGTCAACACACAACAATTGATCACAACCACATGACACACGACACATGTACAATCTAATTTTGTCATAATTCTACAAGAACATTGAAATAAACCAATCAAGGAAAAAGAAGACAAATTATTTCTCTTTTGTTGTATTTGTGCAAACACAAATCAATGTGTCTAATAGAACATAATTCGATCGTTAATGTAGTAATTGGAGTTGCACACAAACTAATGCCAAATTGTTGATTTTAATAATCAGATCAACTTAGTCACCCTGTAATAAAATTTTTTAATAACAAGTCCATTTCTCACATTTCTTAAAGGTAAAATTTATATGTTTGCATATAAATTCAATTAATCAATTTCTACTTTAATTTTAAGATTAAGATAATATTGGTTATAAATGGTAAAATTTCATGTCTATTTTTAATGATTCAATAGCACTTGTAACACATTCATTTACTTTTATATTATTCTCCTCCCATTTAGTAATATTTCTCAACCACACGAATTCATATAAATTTCTTTAAAATTTCATTTTATTTTATTATTTACTAAACTTTGACTAATAAATATTGATTATGCCGTTTTCATTTCTCGAGTACTTGGAACTAGACAACTTTCAAGCACATCATAAATTATAATTCACACAAATATGTTTTCAATATTTTTAAATATTTAAACAAAGCCTTTTATTGATTATTATAAATAACTCTTATATAAATATATTCCGAGTACTAATAAATAAATTATGGTATCTAACAAAATGGTAAAAGTGCAATTTTGAAAACAATGAATTGAATTGAAAACAATGGACTAATGCATTGATTGAGAGTCCATTTAGGTGACACACACAAGAAAAGAGTACATTAGCAAATATATTTAAGAAATGTTTTAAGTAGGTGTTGCAAGACAGTTTATTAATTATTGATACTTAATCATAATTTTAAACAACCAATGAGTGTTTTGTGAGTAATTAAAGGAATTTTTGTTAGGAATAATATTTCAAGCAGATTTTCATATGGCCTAAGGTGTGATGAATTTTATATTATCTTGTTTTCACATTACAATGTCTATTTTTAGGAATTTTTAAAGGTTATCATAATTGTTTTATTTTTTAAGCTTTAATTCTCTGTTTTGTCTAGTCATGGAACTCCATCGGAAGTATAACATAACATAACAAAAATAACTTATCTTACTTATCTGATTCTCCATTAATAGTTTATCATGGTTGGTTCTGTAGATTACATCGACTAGACGAGATTGGAATCTATTTATGTTGAGATGAACAAAATTAAGTGAGAAACGGAAATTGGGTTCGCCGGAAAAGTCAAAATAGAACTTATCATAGCTAAATCCTCATCGGTTATCCTCAGCTAATTAACTTTTTGTTTCATTCATACTTTGAACATTACACTACAACAGGAACACAGATTACTCTAATAGTTACTGTCACATAGTCATTACAATACCAATGCACTTGATTACTGTCTATTTGTGTTATAAACAAGTAATATATCGATTATAATGATAATATCACATTTTGGATGAATCGAAAATCCTTGTACAAACATGATTACAGTGATTGGGAGTTATTATTTACGTTACTATTTTGTATGAAAAATTAACGATATTTTTTTCAGACATATGTTCCTTTAAAAATATTTGTCAAATTAATTATTCACTGATTTCATATTTTTATTTAATAAACATTTGCTTTAGGTTTTGTTTGTTCCTGGACAACATTACCAACATCTTGGATGTTGTCTTCTAATTCATTATTAAAATCTCATTGAATGTTGAACATACTAAACGCTAGATGTAACCAATTTCCCAAGTGGTTCCTAAATAAATGTTTTCTCATTATCAACTCAGAACGGGAAAACTATTTTTTTGTAGTGTAGAATATAAAAATAGCAAATATTTTTTCTGTATCTTTCAAACAGTCAAATGTTTTATTTTGGTTATTTAAATAATAGAAGCCTTACACGATGATATTAAACAAAATCATTTCGTGAAAGTATTTTGCAGAGCTCCATTCGACAACAAATGATGCACATAAAAACAATTATAAGCCATGAAAAATTTCTTTCTAATCCCAATGGAACATTGACAAGATTTTACGAACATCTCATAGAAAAATTCCACTCATTTTCAAATCATCTCAACTCATGTGAACTGTAGATTTTATTACTTGACAATCTCACTGAGACAAATTCTTCTTTTATGTTGTTGAGTTGAACTTATTATTGTGGATTCGAATTGAGTTTGTGTTCGGTCCACTTAAGCTGAAATGAGGTTTAAGACGTTTGACTTTATTATCCTTGATCTTTGAAATCCAATGGAATTTTTTCAAAAATATCCAAATGAAAGTGTTTAAAAGCTTGTTTGAAAAAAGTTTTACTCTAAGATCGAGATGAGATGGAGTGGTCACTAGCCTCATCATCAAAGTGACTTTCCACACTTATCAAGTGTTCTTATATAAAATGAAAGTGGGGGCCGAGGGTGAGGAGTGAGGGAGGAGGTAAAGTTGTCAGTGAAACAGTCTAGATGGCGTTAGCAGTTATACTGTTCTGAGTTATGGGCTCGCGAGTGCAGCTTTCTTGTTTGGCTGTTGTGTGAGTGTGCTGCTGCGGCACTGTACACAAAACAGTATAACTGCTAACGCCATCTAGATTGTGTCACTGACAACTTCCCCTCCACCTCACTCCTCCACCTCATCGAGCCATTTTATAACTTTTAGGAACACCTGATAATTACAAGTCATTGACTAAATCGATTTATTTATCAAAAAAAATCGATGTGTCAGTATTGGTTTTTTCTCATTTTGATCCTTCTAATTTTGTTTAAAAATTTAAAGTTTGCATGAACGATTAATTAGTTTACAAAGTAAAAAGAGCAGAATTGTATCAAAGGCAGCAGTCTGGAGTGGAACTTTTAAGTACAGCTATCGCATTCTCAAATTATCGGATTAATAATTTTTACAATTCCTAAAAGATACATACCAAGTAATATAAAAATTGCAATATAAATTAACGTTTTAAATTCTTTTGATGTGCAGTACCCGTATTTCCAATTTTTTAAATGGTAAATATTTATATTCAATTATTTCAATTACTGTATTCTGTCATTTTATTTAAAAACATTATTTCCAGTACATTAAAACAGACATTGAAACAACAGTTTTTTATTAGTTAAACAGTACCTCAGGGAATATATTTTTTAATCAAAAATCTAAATAGTTTAATATCTCTTACACAATTTGTACAAAATCAATTTCGATTAATGTTTGAAAACGATCTAAAGAATTCAATTAAAATAAATGTCTCAACGGAAAACGTGTTTTATTTAAAATTTGTCGATTTTCTATTTCATTTATTTTTAATAATCTTAACTTTACTTTACTTAATGTTTTTATTCATTCAGGATAATTATAATACATTGTTTAATAACCATAAAAACTGCCGAGAAGATTAATTTCCCTAGTGAGAACTAAATAAATGCTCTCAAGTTATCACTTTAGTTATATTTGAGTTGGAATTGATGCCAAAACTATTATATCTTGCATGAATTGTTTTGTTGAGAAGAAAATAGAAATAATTCTTCCTTTTCCTGTGAATCACTTAAGTGTTTCAATGAATGTTTCGGTCATTTAAATAATAAAAGGCTCACATGAGGATATCAACATAATGATTTCTTGAATTTCGTGTAGAAAACAATTTAAGCTCATAAAAATAAATTCAAGCTATTCGTTCAAGATGGAAAGCCAAAGAAGATTCGATGAACTTCTCATAGCAAAAATTCCACTCATTTTCAAATCATCTCTACTCAGCTTTACTTTATTACTTGACAAGCTCACTAAGACAAATTCTTTTTGTTTTATTGCCGAGAATTTATTATTGTGGATTCAAATTGAGTTTATGTTCGGTCCACTTGAAATTTATGATATTTGAGTTTATATGGTCATTGAAATCCAGTGGAATTTTATCAAATGAAAGTGCTAAAATGGAAGCATCAAATTTGGCTCAAATTCAACGACCATTGAGATTACGAGTAGTCACTGGTGAAATCATCAAGTGATTTTCCTTTCTTATTCATCAGTGACTGACCATATCGATTAATTTTTAGATAAAGTTCGATGTGTCATTTTAGGAAATCTCCATTTGATCTCGATCTGTTTATAATCACTCAAATTGAGTTCAACCATTAAAGTTTGCATGAACAATTTACTAATTGCAAGTATAAATGAAATGGAAATTTAAAGTAAAAGGTAAATTTTTAGTTAAAATATTATACATGTATAAAATGCAGATTTTTTAAATATTCCAATTTCAAGATATCTTTACGTGAAATTACTAGACTTAATAATTTACTTATTTGTGTTGACGTTTAAGCAGTTCCACAAGAATTCACATATAAACAAAAACTGCCGCTAAGAAAATTTGTTTGTGCGAAACTTTGTTCAATGTCTTTTCATTAAAATATTCACCAAAATTGTTTCTTGTCCAAAAAGCGTCTCTACGTCTTTGTTTTGTCTTATTATGCACGATTCTCAACAGTCCAGCCTAGCAACAAAATGAACGTACTTCCAAGAACATTTCTATTCGTGATCTTCCTTGTTCTGTCTGCAGTTGTCTAGATTATTTGGTGCCTAGAATTATTCACCAAAACGTGCCTAATCCGAAAAGATAGTGAATGGCTTAACAAAGCAAATTGACGCTGTTCGAAATTGCAATTTCATAGACAACCCAAATTTGAATTTAACAAATTGTTTCAATGTGAGAATGCGATTTTAGTTACAACTATCCCAAAAATGAATTAAAATCTAATGATGATCGTTGCAGTCAAATGTAGAATATTGTGTTGTTTAAAAAGGTGTATAAATTTTACAGTATTATAATTATTCTATACAAATTCACAGAAGTAATTAAATTAAATTGTTTTAATAATGTTTAAAATAAGTCAATTCTCATTAATTTAACCAAAACAATTTTTCTAATTAAAATTTATTGTTTTAAGCTTCAACCAACAACGAACACGTTCAATTATTTGAGTTCTTTTTAAATTCCTGTTGTATTGTTGGTTTATTTGTCTCTTTTCATAAATTTAATCATTTATATTTTCAATTATATATTTTCAACGATGGAAGAGCAAATGTTTCTGTTAACTCGAATGAAATACTTGGAAAATGGGCACTACAATTGTGCGTGTGAATTGTTTCAAAATTCATTTTGCCAAAAGAAATATAATTCTGAATATGGAACAATTAAATCTGAAAATTTTCCGTACACAAATTCATTGTTTGCTTGCTTGCTTGTCCCAACAATGTCGCTTTTAGTTTCATGTTAAAAACAATTTTTTTATTAATTTAACATTAACAAGTTAACTGACAAACGCGAGCAGTGAGCGAAGTGAAACGCCGCGAACGCGACGCGTTTGGGTTAACTTGTTAATTTAACATTAACAATATTCACGAATTTGTTATATTTCAATTGAATATTTTGTAGCCTATTCAGTGACAAGACATTTAGAGCGTATAACAATTATTATATTGACTAACCAAATAGTTTCATTATTTGAGAGCTAAATTTTTTGAGACTATTTGCGTTTATTAAATGGTATTGCAAAGATATAATAAAATGTATTTTAATTCATTGACTAGGCATTCATGACAAGTATTACAATTTTTCTAAACTAGATATTGTTTGACACGCATACTAGTCAACATATTTTTTCAATTTATCTAAAAATATCAAAATTGTGCGACAAATTGTGGTCAGATTGAACAAATTGATTGATTGAAACTCTATGCTATGTTTTGGAAGTTTAGTTTAACGGTAAGACAAGTTAAGTTGAGGTTGATGTCAATTTGTTACGAGTTGTAACTTGATTGTTGCTAATCAGGTTGGTTTCTTATCCACCGATGTTCATAAAAGGTTTTCAATTATGACGTACATAAAGAACTTTTTCTGTTTCTATATTTTTTATTTTGTTTTTTTTAATATTTGCTCCGAATAAAAGCCATTAGGATAAAATGCACGTGGAATATTTTTCTTAATATCTCTCTTAATGGTTTGACAAATTAATTTAAATTACAAAATGAAGTTGTGTGTGAAAATCACTTGATAGAGAATTTCCTTCTCGAAAATCTTATAAGTCTTACAAGGTAACATTTATCCCGAGTGCATTTTATTGCTCTCATATTTCTTTTTCCTTTCATTAGCATACTTTATGCATCAACTAGAATTCTAGATGGTTGAAAGGTAAATTCTGTTAAATTATTTTAATCATAGAGAACCGAGATGGTTGGCGCTTCAAAATTTATGGTAATAAAATTCGATAAAAAATTCTTTATTGTGAGGTTTTGATTAATTTAATGTGGTTTCTATTCAGATTTGAAATATGTGTGTGGCAAATAAAAGTATAACTTCTAAGCTTACCTAAACAAATATATTCACATTTTTTGAATTACTAAATTAATTTTTGTTTTGAGAAGTGATTGGTAAAACTACCAATCAGATGTTTGTTTATGAAAATTTTCTTATTTTTTCTTTTTATTTCTCATCTTTAAAAAGGTTTTATATTTATTATTATAAAAAAGATTTTTAAAAGTTTTAATAATATAAGTAAATCCATCAAATACAGTTCAAAAGTTCTCTAACGATTGGCTCAACTCGAGTTGATTGATCGAAGGCACTGAAAATGTCAACAGAAGTGCATATTATCATAAGTCATGTCAAGTGCAAACACTCATACATCACGGATTGTGTGTAAATAGTCGTTGGGCGGTTGAGATAAAGGGCATATTATATTTATACGGTAAATTCATATCACCAAATTAACAATGCTGAACTGGTAAGTTTTGTTGAATTATAAGAACAAATACACAACTAACTAGTATAGAACCAGCCGCTGGCATTATGAAACCTTTTAGCTATCGTAAATCAAAATAAGTAATGCCATTGGCATAAAAGTCGGAGCGAGAGTATGTAAAACATTTGTTTCTCGTTTGATCAGTTGTGTTCCAAATCTGTTCCAAATCAGTTCATGTACAACAAAGTTGGGCAACTATTTTCTGCTTCTGGCCATAGTAAAATAACCATTGCGTTTTTTTAAATAGACACCTAGATCTTTACCCATCCGAACAATTTCATAATCTTCAATTACCAATTGACATGGGATTTTAAAAATCCGGTTAAAAAAAATAAAAGCCGAGATATTTTTGTGCTTATTGTGGAATTGTGAAATTATGCCTAAAACATGTTCAATATAAAATCAATTTTGTTACTGCATCATTAAGAAATATTTTAATGGCTAATTGGCATTTGAGTTTTGGAAATTGGGTCATTTAGCCATTGGTAGCCTACCTCTGATACATTAAAAAATATAATTTTTATTATTAAATATTATTAAATGACATCGAAGAATCGATCAACAACTGATTCTCTCTAAATTCACTATGGGCAATGTACTCTAAATTTAGTTTAATCGGGGTTGGGTTATATTGGGAATAAATTAATGTTTTTAATTTAAATCTAATTTATCATATTTTTATATTTTAAAATTTTTAGATATAAACTCCTTGTACATTTTTCTACTTTTTCTTCTACCATTTGCCACAAAACAATCTCAATATTTCATGTTTCAATTAATGTCTAGAGATAGTGTTGTAGCTGAATTAAATGTTTTTTTTTTTTTTGATTTATTTTATTAACCTTTAACATTAAAGAATACAATAAAGGTATAGATAGATACAAGATTGAGTATTTACATTGAAATTATGAGTATATCAATGTTCTATGAAATGAGATAATGAATGATATGAGTAATTATGATAAATATGAATAAAAATGAATAATAATTATATTACTAAGTTAACCTCTTGGTAGAGGTAATTGATTGAATATGTTAGTTACAAATTTATGAAATTCATTGTAGCACTTGTCAGTGCAGTAGAGATTCAACGAGATTTGATTCGAGTTGGTGATCTCGTTGATTCGGCTCTCAAAGACTTGCCTTTGTCTAGCGAACGCGGGACAGTCCTTGATGAGATGAATTGGTGTTTGTTCAGCCTCACCACAGTGACACAGTGCATTGTGTTCAATGTGGTACTTAGTCAGGTACTGGTGAACTTACCGTGACCTGACAAGAACTGAGTCATGACAAAGTCCGGTATGTTCGAGCACTTTTTCCTGTCGAGAATTGTTGGGAAAAATTGGCTTGTTTTTCTTCCGTCTCTTGTTGTCATCCACCGTTGATTCCAATTCGAATACATCCACTCTCTCAATATTCCCCAATAAGCCGAGAGCGGTTTCATGTTGTAGGATACTGTAGGCAAACAGGTTGCTTCCTTCGCGAGTTTGTCTGCTTCTTCGTTGCCATCAATACCGGCGTGGGCTTTGACCCATTTCAGACAAATGTGGCCCGGGTGTTGGCGAAGCAGATTCCGGATTTCAACAGCGAATTTGTTTCGACTCGTTCGATTTGCGATGGCCTTCAATGAGGATTCTGAATCGCTGCAGATTATCGCACTTCTCCTGTTTTCGAGGCACCAACAGACCGCTCTCTTGATGGCTAGAAGTTCGGCTTGAAAGACACTACATTCGTCACCCAAACGAGTTGGCTCACGATGATAGAGAGTCTTTTCTTGATGTACCACGAAAGCGCATCCTGTCTGTTTTCTGTTTGTCAGAGGATTCTCCTTCTTCGAGCCATCCGTGTAGATTGTAAAATGGTGATTGTTTCGGCAGTTTTGATGCACAAAATTAGATTTCAGTGCAGGGTGACCATTTTCCATAAAGTGGGCAGGTCTTTGGTATTCTGATGATAGATTCTGTAGAGATCCAGGCATAGTACCACGACGGATGAAGTATCGCTTTGACCACATTTCCAGTTTCAAGTCAATTGGTTCAATGTTCGCCAGAACCAACGAAGCTTCAAGTGACACAGTGCAGTAGCCCTTAGTGATCAGTAGTGCGAATGTTCGTTGTGTTGATAGCAGTTTAGTTCTGTATACCTGATGTTTGAGTGCTTCAGACCAAGCAGAACACGAATATGAGAGCAATGGTTCGATTGCACCGATGTAGATTATCCGAAGCAACTTTCCCGACAGTCCCCAATTCTTTCCCGTTGTGCGAGCGATTCGATGAACAATCTTTTCCGCTTTGTCGCAGATGTAGTCGATATGTTCCTTCCACGACTGTCTCGTATCGAAAATCACTCCAAGATACTTCAATTTCGGAACTAGATCGATCTCGGTTCCATTCATTCGGATAGAAGGAGTCCGATACTTGTATCGTGTCGTTACACACATTGCCTGAGTTTTGTTTGCATTGAATTTGAGCTTGTTGTCGTTTCCCCATTTGGCAATCATATCGAGCACATGATTAGTTTTCGTCTCGCAATCATCTTCGTCAACTCCCTCAACAGCGAGAAAACCGTCATCTGCAAACGCTTGGAGGTAGCAACCAGCCGGCATTTTCAATCGAAGAAAGTTGCTATACAGGACATTCCAAAGTAACGGAGAACACTTGGCGCCTTGAGGGCAACCACGGTTTAGGGGTTTTGGTGACTGTGACTTTACCTCCGAGGGTAAGTTCGGCGTGTCGATCTGAAAGATAGTCACAGATGACACGAAACAGATTTCCCGGTATCTGGTATCGCTTTAGAGTTGCAAGAATCTGGTTCCACCATGCTGTATCGAATGCTGCCGAAATGTCCAGGGATATGAACACACCAAATTTTCCCTGGGCCAATATTTGCTTTTGTCTTTCAGCAATTTCATTGATAGCGTCTTCTGCCGATTTCTGAGGCGTGAATCCATATTGTCGATCAGCAAAACCAGTATGCGAACGATGAAGCCAGTAGGTCAGCCTGTCGGTCAATAGTCGTTCAAATATTTTGCCCATTACAGGCAAAAGGCTAATTGGACGGTAGGATTTCGCAGTAGAATCGTTGTTTCCTGATGGTTTTGGCACGAGCTTGATTACTGGAGTTTTCCAAGTGGATGTTTCGGCGTATTGCAAACACTTGTTGTACAAGTTCCAAAATAGATTGGGAAAGATGGCGTCAACATGTTTGATCATATTGGCCGATATGCCATCTTTTCCCGGACTCTTCGAGTCGTCCTCGGCCCGGATTGCGGCTCGAACTTCCTCTCTTGTGAAGAGACAGTCGTCTGGTTCATCATAAGGCTGGTTGGCAAAATCAGAAATCCTTTGTTGGCTTTCGTTGTTTTCTGTGTCACCAGGAAAGAACTGGTCCAACAGTGCACTTGCAGTTTCCTCCAAAGTATGAGTCCAACCATTTTCAGTTCGGATTTGTTTCAGTTCGTTGTTCACATTTGAGGGAGTTTTGCACCACTTGTACACTTTGTCCCACACTCTTTCTCGGTTTTGTACAGAGTAGAATTTCCTCATGGCTTCTTCCTTCGTACTTTCGAGTAGGCGTTCGTATGGGTACTTGACCCGGAGATACTCTTCCCAACAGGAAGGTTCGCGTGAATCATTTCTGTGACGATACCACTTTCTGCGCAATCTGTTCTTTTCGCGTCTCATTTCGCGAAGTTCATCTGTGAAAAATTCTATTTCTCTTTTCGGTGGCTTGGATAGAGGAAGTGATTCGGTACCAATTTCGGTTATAAGGTTTGTTAGAGCGGCTGTGGACACTTTCGTTTCATGTTTGGAGTTTACATTCACAATGTCACGGTCGAGATGTTGAATTCTCTGTTTTACACATCTGTCGAATTTGTGCCACTTTACGTTCTGAGTGCGGAATTGTCGGGTGATGGAAGCGGGCAGAGTTTCTTTGGTTGACAACCACTTGAATGAAATCGGGTTGTGGTCGGCGTTTGAGTCCAAACGGGTTACAACTTCCCAGTCACTGATGAAAGGGAGAGCGAGATTGTTGACGAAAGTGATGTCGATATGGCTTTTGCCGAGTGCCGAAGGCTGAATTGGAAACGAATGTGGGTGTAGAGCCTCTGTTTTGCAGGATCATTCGATTGGTGATGATAAATTTGTGAATTCGAAGTCCGCGCAGGTTTGTTGAAACACTTGACCAAGTGTGATGCCAACCGTTTAAGTCGCCCGTGATGACTATGGGTTTGTTTGAATATGTTGTGACGATGTTTTGGAGATTTTCGAGTTCAAGTTCGAGGTTTCCGGTTCTGAGAGAGAAGTAAACACTGCACAAAATGAATGGGTTGCTGGAGTTCACCAGAACGCAAGTGCAGTTTGAGTTTGTGAATCGAGGGATGAGCATGATGTTGGGTTGAGTGGCTGAATTAAATGTTGTCTTATGCTGGTATGATTAATTTTAATGTACATTAACGACATAAGATATTTTTTACACTTGACGTTGCTTACAGGTTAGTATTCTTCCTTTCCTTTCTTAATTATTCTCAAATGAATAGAATTTTTGATAGATGTACTGATGAATGAAACAGAACCGATTGAATATTGATTGTAATTAATAAACGTCATATCCTTCATCAATGCAAAGTATTGTCCATACAAATTTATTAACAAATTAATCATTAAATTGAATGATCAATCATGAAATAGTCAATAGTATTATAATACCTGCTTTATTAATTGAATTTTTTCATTATGAGAATAAGTGTTCGCTTAGTGTTGTGAATGGTAAACAAAATATATTTTTGATGTAAATTTCATTAAGAAGTTAATAATTTGCTTTTCTTTGCGCTTATTAATTAAAGAAAATGTGTTTTTAACAATTATATATTATTTAATTCAATTGTCTACAAACTGGCTTTTCTCAAGTCTAAGTAAACTTTCTCCTGACTCGCGAATTAATTCGATTGTATCAAACACATTATTATCAATTTGCTTCTTCTTGACCATTACCCAGTGCGATCTATATTAAACAGTCCATGTCCAAGCTGTGTAAGCTAATAATCAAATTATGTCCACAGTAATCCCATCATATATATGTAGTCAACACACAACAATTGATCACAACCACATGACACACAACACAACACATGTACAATCGTACAATCTAATTTTGTCATAATTCTCGAACATTGAAATAAAGCAGACAAAGAAAAAGAAGACAAATTATCTCTCCTCTATTTGTTCAAATACCAACCAATGTAGTTACACATAATAGTCGTTAATGATGAAATTCGAATGACGCACTTAATAGGTCCCACAAAATAATACCAATGCAGTATCAATGCTGTTGACTTTATTTATAGTCAGATCTAATGAGTCTTTTTTTATGAAATAATATATTAAATTAAAATATTGAATGCAGCTTGTTTATTGATCATTTATTATGCATGAAAGGGATATTATAATAAGCAAATTTTTAATGAACAAGCCAATGCTAGCTTTACGTGAATTAATTTATAAGTTTGCTTTAAAAATTCAATATTTGAAAAATCAAAATCAATTTTTAGAATCTACTCTAGTTTGTTTATTTTTTTAATAGTTGGCTGTTTTCTAATTTTGGATATTTAAAAAAGTGCATAACATGTTTACATTTATAAACCGAGAGATATAAAATTGCCAAAACTCAAAATTTAAAAGGTAAATATTTATTTCATTAACATAAAACAACTTTGACCGTATATTGGGTCGCGGTTTTAGCCTTATATAAACATTTGCTTCCACAAGAGTCTGTCCGTGCCCCTTTGTGTCCGAGTTTACGCTAAAACGTCACAAGAGAGCTTCATAGGTAAATTATGACCAACTCGTATAATCATTATCTGATCGCCCTGTAAATATGAATCTTGAAATGTTTCTTCCCGTTAATAAATTATTAATTTATGTTTACAAAGTTTTTTTTCAAAAGAAGTTCTTTTTAGTTTCAGCAAAAGTTGGTTTATGTTGACTACTATTTATTTAAAGGTAAAAGAAAGAATTCCTTGTTTATTTATACGGATTTTACAATTTAGCATTAGCAAATATATTAAAGAAATGTTTTAAAGATGTGGTGGAAGAATGGAAAACGTAAGTTTTATTAATTAATTAATGATTATACATCTTTATTTGCATGCACTGGAGCGTGTTTTGTAAGTAGTTCCGTGAATTTATTTTAAGAATAAAGAGAGTTGACTTGGCCTCAGGTTTGACGATTATAATTCTTTGTATAGCATTAGAATCTGGTGACTTTACAGTGCGAGTCATTATTGGTATTCAATTGCCATGCATCTAATTCGATTGTCGCTTTCGTCCTGGTCGCATCAATCGTCTCGAGTATATTAAATCATATGACATTTTCATCGACACATTATTGGATTTATTCGACTTTTTGCATTTGTTCACATATGTCGAAAAATATTTATTTATTGGTTAATAGATGAAATGGAAATGGTACAACTGGAGGTGCTCGCTAGTTTATCCTTTCCAAAGTATGAACTATTTAGAAACTTTGGGGGCATCCTTAAATCACGTAGTCAGCAATTTGGGCCCTAACAACCTACCTCCCTCACAATGATCACATCCTAGAGCATAGAAATGTATTTTCTCAAAACATTTCAATTTGCACTCAAATAATTGATACTGAATCGAACTGTCGCTGCTGTTTATAAAATTCTTAATTTCAAAATATTAGCTGAGCGAAGTGAACAAACGAACGAACGCACGAGCGATAGCGAGTGCGTGAGTGAGTGAGTGAACGTAGCGAAGCACTTCTGCATCAACTTGAGAAAACCGTTTCGACTTTTCAATGGGATAAAACGGAAGCATTGTAACAGAGGGGGAAATGCTTGAAAACAAAAAGGCTTTTTAACGGATACAAAAAATTTGCTAAATGAGGCTTCGGATGATTCACCTACTAATGAAGATGCTAAATTGAGTTGAGTTGAGAAAATCCATGAATGTTTAGGTAACTTCCGGTGAGATAATGTCGGATTTTAATGTATTCTCTATGGGAAATAGCGATTATCACCTCTATTTTACAGAAGCTGTAGAGAATTGATTCTGTTGAGCATTGACATGTGTGACACATCAAATTAATCGTTGGACTATGTAGATTATTTCCCGCCATTAAAAACTTAGAAATAACTCTTATCTTGATAGCAATCTACAATCAAACACAAACATTCAGAGTGTGACCAAATGTCGGTAATGCAATGTATTTCCTATGGAGGTTTTGTCCATAGGAAATGTACATGAACAATATGTACACAAATTGCACTTGTGCACTGAAAGAAGAGAGCAAAAGAAGTCAATTGAACAGTGTCCACTATACGACACTGTCCAGTATACGAGTGATGCTATTGATAGGGGACCATTGGTGGTGTAATCGATCCAAATGGATCAAATAAGGTCGTTTCATAAGTTTGTCAACACTATTTTCCAAACAACATACAATTAGGTCCTATTGCTATTGATGGCAATGTAATCGATCCAAATGGATCAAATAAAGTCGTTTCATAAGTTTCACAACACTATTTCCCAAACAACATACAATTAGGTCCTATTGCTATTGATGGCAATGTAATCGATCCAAATGGATCAAATAAGGTCGTTTCATAAGTTTGTCAACACTATTTCCCAAACAACATACAATTAGGTCCTATTGCTATTGATGTCAATGTAATCGATCCAAATGGATCAAATAATGTCGTTTCATAAGTTTGTCAACACTATTTCCCAAACAACATACATTTAGGTCCTATTGCTATTGATGGCAATGTAATCGATCCAAATGGATCAAATAAGGTCGTTTCATAAGTTTGTCAACACTATTTCCCAAACAACATACAATTAGGTCCTATTGCTATTGATGGCAATGTAATCGATCCAAATGGATCAAATAAGGTCGTTTCATAAGTTTGTCAACACTATTTCCCAAACAACATACAATTAGGTCCTATTGCTATTGATGGCAATGTAATCGATCCAAATGGATCAAATAAAGTCGTTTCATAAGTTTCACAACACTATTTCCCAAACAACATACAATTAGGTCCTATTTCTATTGATGGCAATGTAAGTAATCCACATAGATCAAATAAGGTCATTTCATAAGTTTCACAACACTTATCTCAAATCGCTCAGTTATACTGCTAGCAGTAAATTCTAGTTATTTCCCCAAAGTTCAAACTTATTTTTGTGTTTTAATTTTGCCTTCTTATAATTGGATGTGAAAGTGGAATTTTCATTTGCGTACAATCGGATAAATTTAAAATTGTAAATTAAATCTAGTAAAACCCGTGAACTGGAAATAACAGCGAGTGAATGCATTGGTGCATTCATTAACATTTTCCAACTGTATTCCATGTAGTAATGAATCTAATCGAATAAATTTAAAATTTGTAGGGTTTTTACATTAACACAAATTCCATTATTTTCAAATCATTTCATCTCATGTGAACTGTACATTTTATAACTTAACATTTGGTAACATATATATTCTGTACTTTTCTTAGAAATTAGCTTTAGAATGTTCATGGATTTGAAATAGGTTTCCAAAATAAACTGCAGTGAAGCATCTTTCTGAATTCATTTAAATACTCTTTGAAAAGTTAAAATAAACATTCGATATGATATATGTGATTTATTATTCTGTTAATTTTTGGTCATTTAATTTACTCATAAAATATTATATAATTATTTAATTTTGGACACAATCACAGTTAATTCTATATTTCTTTTCATTAATCAGGTTACATATTAATATTTCAACGTGTTACGCCACATTTTCTCAATTAATTTACTCATTAAAACATGGCGTGTTGAGCATATTTCTTTTTGCTTTACCTAACATTACATTACCACTCTTCACATTCATTAATCATTTTACAACATTCCTCAAAAGTAATTATCCTTGAAATGTACTTTTTGTCTGCATTAACATCCCCACTAGCTTTGATTCATTTATTTTAATTAATATTATCATCTTTCAAAACAGTCCTTTGGATTAAATTTGAAACCAATGTTTAAAAACATGTATTAATTGTTTGTAACTTAAAACCATTAAAATATATTAAATCCGATTCAATTTAAGGACAACCCCAAATGAATAATAAATGTAATAACTTTCAAATTTATATTTATTAATAAGGTCATTTGCGGATGTTATACATGAGCGATTGACTGTTTCTTCATCATTACAACTGTCACTTATAAAATGGGTTAAATTATTTATAACATCACAATCAAGTGGTGGTTTACTTTTAGTTATATCATTTTCATTGTAAAACAAGATAATGTTTGTTGAGGTTTTAATGGTTGTGTTCGAGTTGAGATTGATGTTCGTGTTTGTGGTGATGAGCGCTTGGTGGGGAGTGGTGCCGTTGTTTGTGGAGGTAAAAGTGGTTTGACGTGATATATCAAACGAATTGAGTAATTTATCGGGGACAGTAGTGTTGTCATTGGGAGAAGTATTGAGGGAACAAGTGACTAATTTACTAACCGAGGCTGAGGTCTTCAACATTCCGTTCTTATCGCTTCTTGATGGATGATAACCAACAAGTGCACTTGAAGGAGATAAAAAGTCTGACTCCTTTCTTATGATAGTGTTCAGATTCTTAGATGTAGTCAAATTGGAGACCGAAGCACAGTGTTGCATGGAATGTCCCGTCGAAAGATAATGCGACGGTGGAGCGTTAGATCTATTGGCCCGTAAAGTAGTCTCTCCAATGTAGATGTCCGTGCCAGCTGAGACAGTAGTTCCATTGGTACGGCTGCGACTGTAGTGCGAGTAGGAGGATGACTTGCGAGTGCAGGTGAGCATTCGCTTGAATTCACGACGAAACTTGATGCTGCACGCTGAGTAGATGATGGGGTTGATTGCACTGAGGAGTTTGGTTGGGCGTTGTGAAAGGTTAACCGATTGTAAATAGTAAATTACGACAAACCTATTGACAAATATCATAGTCTTGGCGAACATAAGGTACCTATTATTGGGCAAAAAGTCAATTGAGTTATTCTGTCACTGAATCACTATAAACGATCACGCACCACAGTTCCATGTAAGGAGGAAAGGTAAATGAGTTGTACACGACGAGTCCACGATAAGGCAACCAGAGCGTGGCAAACACTGCCACTACCACAGCTAACATTTTCACAACCTATAAAAGACAATTCGGAATTAGATAAACTAGCATAGAGGAATTCAGTAAATTCGTAAATCATTTTTTAATAAATTTTTTAAATTTTCATTTTAGTGCAGTTTACAGTACAATTCTAAATTTATTGAATTATTAAAAAAATTATTTCACCATTTTGATGTTCCTTTAAAAGGTTTTTTACTAAAATTTGTGTTTGTGATTATCGAAGTTTGTTTAATTTTTTTTAAATGATTTACTAGCAAAGTTTTGTGGACAAACTGTGCTGCTAGATGTTTGGTTTTGGTTTAAAATGGGTTTAAAATAATATTTTTAGTTATTAAAAATTTTATTTACAAATAATTCAAAATGTTTATTTAAGCCAAAAACATTCATTATTGTTGGATTTTTCATGTTGGTTTGAAAATGGTCTTTTCAACAAGATTTCTTTGAACGTCTAATTTAATCTTACACTTTCTAATTTTATAATTAAACTAATCAACAAACTTATCCACAGGCTCGAGCCCATTCCAGAGAAAACTCATCTACGTTCGAGCATATGTGTTCGTGTGTGTCTGTTCAAACACAGACACAAATCAAAATGTTTCAATATGTTCGATCATTTTAAATGTCTGGAACAATTTAAATTTCGCATATTTCACAGATTGCTCATGTGATGTCTAAGGAAGAACAATCGAGCCGCATGTAATGACTATTTTCGGTAATGTTAGGTAAACAATCTCTCCAATATGTATGCACTTATGATAATGTAAATCAATTCATGCTGAATTTTATTGCTTACTCATTACTTTTCCCTTTATAGACCTTAAACCATTCTCATCAATAAGTCGCTTTGTAACTACGTTTCGCTTAAGTGAGTACATATTGTGATTTATGTTATGCTACTGACCGATCTGTTCTTGACCATTCATTACAATGTCCTTGCAAGAATTCCCTTTAATGGCACAATTTTGCATTATTACACTGCAGAGCAGTGAATTTCCGCGATTACGTGTTTGATGAATGCATGTACATGCGTATTACCTTAGAAAGTTCAATAAGTGCTTGTTCCTACATGAATTTTATTATTTCGATTCAAGGAAATATTCTTTTTCTAGAATTTTATTTATACTAGAAATTTTGGGAGCAATTTAAAAATAGTTTTTCCCACTAACCGCAATCATTATTTTAATACAACATACCAGAATCGATTTATTATTCGCACTAAACCTCAGTGTTTTCCATTATTTTTGTCATAATCATTACAACACTAGCAATGTCTATGAGGCTTTGTGTTGTTAGCATAATATCGATCGATTTATTTAAAATGTTGTTTGTTTCTAAATCCACAAGGACACTTAAAAGTTTCTATTAAATTCGTTTTTTTTCATCTAGGTCATTATATGGCTAGAACTTTTAGTTTATTGTTTTTACTAAATTTTTGAAAATTTTTTATTGTTGTTTTCTCTTAAATCAACCAATTTCACTTTCAGGGATTCTTAATCAGAAATGGAACAATGGTCAATTGGTTTTGGTTTGTTGAAAGATCGAATTCAATTTGATTGATTGAAAATGTGATTGCTGTTGTGAAACATTTTTGGGTCATATTTGACATTTGATTTGTCATGGTTTGTCAATTGGGTTTTGGGTGTCATGTTGAAAGTGAATTTTGTTCGCATTTCTTTTTATTTATTTCTGTCTGAATCAGATATCTCTACTTCTGTAAGTATGTCTGCAAGTCTGTATTATGCAATCTAGTAATGCTAGTCTAAAAATGGTCAAAACATTACAATTTGTTTGCATTTAATCTTATTTTTTTATGTCAGACAAAATGCAAATGAAATTGATATTTCCAATCTGTTCCAGACGTAAAAAAGCAAAACAAATTGCATAACTTGTTTTTAGATTTTTTGCATGACTGATTTATAATATTTCTTTTACTACACTTATATTAATACTGTATCTTAAAATTAAAACTCTAAATCTGGCAATTTTTCTACTTTAACTGTCAATTACAAAATTGTGCTTACCTGCACTCGACTCGCATCACTACTTGACTGATTCTTTTTGATTTGACATTTGCTGTAGAGTTGGTGACGGGCGATGGCTGGCGATGATGCAACGAAGTTGAGGTTGCCACTGTTGCTCTCATTGGTGACTGGTTTGACTGCATTGGAAGTAGTCATGTGACAGGGATTGTCACTCTTCCTGAGCATATTGTTTTGGTAGAGTATGCGCGCAATGAGCGCGTAGAGCACACAGGAGACGAGCAGGGGCAGTATGTAGAAGAGGACCATGTCGGTGAGGAAGTAGCCCTTGTAGTGTTCCCGGTTGAGCTTGAACTTGCAGGTCAGCACCTCCTCCTCCACCCCGATGTAGTACAGTCGCTCCACCTTGGTGAGCAACAGCCAGGGGGCGCAGTAGGTGGTGGCAAACATCCACACGTACATGATGATCCGCTTGGCACGTCGCACCGTGCACAGCTTGTGGGCCAACATTGGGTGACAGATGGCGATGTACCTGCATTGGGATAATTGTTTTTAGTTAATTATTGATTGATTTTAATTTAATTATAAGTTATCATTTCCGCACATCCAGCTATCTATTTAAAGGTATATGATTTTTAAAAGCTTATTTTGCAATTTTAATATTAACAAATAATCATTATCAAACTATCTCACCTTTCCACTGTGAATGCCGCAATTGAGAGTGATGAAGCATTGATTCCGAGGTACTGGAAGAAGATGAAGAGCGCACAACCGACACGACCCCAAATCCACTTGTCCCCGAGCATGTAGTAAGCGATGATTCCGTTGGGTACCGAGGCCAGCAGCACCATACTATCTGCAATGGCCAAGCTCATCAAGTAACAGTTGGTCGGAGTGCGCATGCCTCGACTTCGTAGCACTACCATCACGACCATCACATTTCCTAACACACCTATAAGAAAATCAAACAGTTTCTTAAATTATATCAATTTGAATACTGTATTTAATAAAAGGTTAAAAACAAATTTGATTAAATTCTTTTTAATTGTTATTATTTTTATATTTTTAATAATCACAATTCTTAATTCTATGCAGCTTTGTTTTTTGGAGATTTCTCAAGTTGATTGATCGAATGCAATAAAAGTTGAAAATGTCAAATAGAACCATTATCATAAGTCATGTCAAGTACACAAGCAAACATGTATGAAAATGGGTTTTGGTATGTTTAAAAGACATTCTATATATGTCCAATGACCAGCTTTACAATGCTGAAATCGTGAGTTATAACATTTGTTTACAAATTAACTTTGTACAAATTTTATCACAACAAAACAGAACTAACTTTACCAGTGAATGATTGTGTCCAATTAATCGTGACTTGAATCGTATTTGAAAATGAAAACTTTTACAAACGATAGTTTGTAAAAGTTTGTTTAACAAAACGACGGAAAGTTTTGTTTCTTTTTGTAATATCAACCCAAAGTAAATTTTGAACTTAAATTTCAACGCTTTTCATTTTGTTAAAGTTTAAACTCATCCCTTCCTTTCAATTCCTCTTTATTGATCTTTCCATACACAAAATCAAATCGACTCAATCAGCACACACCACCACATGACACATCAGCAAATATCGTTTTCTATGGAATTCTTTTTGTTCCTCTGTTTGTAATGTTTGACTTAACTTTTGAGTAAAATTGGAAGAAAGTGTCAAGTCTGTTAAATGAATCGATCGACAATGATTCTTTGATTTTTCGTAGCGGTTATTCCTTAAATAAATGGTTATTAAATTAAATTTCTTTTATATTAATATTTTAAATTACTGTAAATTTATTTCGAGTTCTTCAATTGTACAGAGCAGGCTTTTACAGAGAGCCTAGAACAAGCAACTCTTTGATGGTCTAAAAAGTGAAGTCAACAACAAACCGTTCCTGGATGCATTCCTTTAACAGTTTTATTTGATGTTCTATTTACACAAGTTCGGTCTAGTAGACACTAGTAGGACTAATAGAACAATTCTTGTCAGGGAAAATCGATTCAAATGATAAAATGAAAGGAAAGGCCAAGACCTAACAAGGTGTACGAGTCCTTTGTGCAAATATTTGTTTGTTCACCTAAATTGTCTTGCATTGTTTGTTCTGTTAGACTATTTTAGCAATGCTGGACTTCGGACAAATGAAGTTGATAAGAGGACTGTATTTGCACAAAATTTGTTTATTGTATTAATTTGGGTCAATATTTAATAAAAAGTTTTAAATAATCAAAACTTTGTTTAATTTTTCAGTAGTTTATTGACTTTTTGAATACAGATAGCTAATTTTTATGCATTATTAAACATAATTGTTTGATCAAATATATTTGACCATCAAACAGCTTTTAAGGCACTGTAGTGGTCGCGGATGCGCACGCATTCGCATTCCACATCCACGCAGTGATCATGTACAGGTACATCACAGATGCATTCTCTGCATTGCATCACTGCTGATTCGATAACTGTACGAGAGCTCACTCGAACACTCACGCACAATTGAGATTGAGCTCAAGTGATCTCGATTGTGTTTGATTACATTCGATTACATCTAGATCATTCTAGATGTACAAACAGATTAGTATAAAAGCGCGCACGTGTTCGCACTCACTTCATTGTATTTAAAACTACCTCTTCTCTCTCTAATATTTTTTTTCGCATACGAGATAAGATGTTTTTGTGTTTTTCCACCTACCAACAATGAAGATGATTGCCTGGAAGAGTGTGCCAATGATCTGGTAAGGCAGTGAGTAGTACTCAGGTATCCTCCAGTCGTACTTTGGATCGAGGCCATACTGTCGGATCATTGACATCCACAAATCTGATGTTGAAGTACTGCTGGTCACTGCATCTGAGACATTGCTATAAGCAGAATTCCACATGGAATCGCCCACTGCCACTGCATCACTACCATCACTTGCCATCACGGAAATACCCGACAATTCACCACCTTGGATTGGGTTGAGATAATCACGGGAAGGGAGTGAAGTGCTCAGATTGGAAGGCAAAGATGGCGATGGCGTGGAAGTGGACCAAATCGATTCGAACAAATCTGTATTTTCCATCATGATGAGAAATGTTAAAGCATAATAAAGTTGACATGGAAAATTTTCAGGGAATTGATACGAGAGGAAAAACATCAAACACCAATCACAAAACACTCCAAAGCATCATTTTTAATTAACGAACAACACAAAACACATTTTTTGAATGGCCAAAATCCTCTTGCAGACTAATGACTAATTAATTTGTTATTAATTTCACAAAAACTTAGCTTCGGAATTTATTCTTGTTATTAATTTAATATGTTCGTCGTTAAATTCTTTATTAAATCGATAAAATTTGAATTAAAAATTGTAGTACAAAACACAATCCATTTGAAACAGGAATTTTTGAGTTAACCCATTTTTAACGAAAACATATTTTATGAAAAAAATTTAAAATAATTATTTTTAGATTATTTTTTAGATTATGGTGCTCTAACGAAAAATTTCCTTGAATATAATGTTAATGTTAATTTGTGCACAAACTAATATTTTATTTTAAATATTGTCTTGATAAATAGTTTTAAAAAGGGTAAAATCACAAATCTTTTATCACTTGCATTATAACTCACACCAATCGATGTGTCCTCAGTGAGACTCACAGGCAGACTGACTCAGTGTGAAAGTGAGTCCAAGTGCAGTTCATGTCTCTACTCCTCACTTTCTCTCTCAGTTTCAAAATCTCTTTCACTCATTTTGCGCCGTTTTGAGTGCACATGCGGAGGCACTCCTTCTCAACATTCATCTTTACCCCTAGTACACTTTTCAATTTCTAATGCACTTCTGTATGTTTAAAATGGAATTTTTCTCATCGTTTCACTTTTCAACTAATTTTTCTTTTTTCGTCGAGTTTTTCCTTCATTTGAAACAATTTCCAACAAATTTCATTACCGAATTGGTCATGTCTCTATGTGGGTTTTACGTGTATCTTACACACAGGAAACTTGGTACTATCTCAATGTCTCTCTAAACAGCAAACAAACACAACTTCCCACTGTACCCACACAAAGTACACAATCACATTACACTCTCGACCAGACCACAAACAAATTTAATTGTTTTCATTGTTTTCTGTTTATTTTTGGTTTAGGTAATTTGGCTAATGTGCATTCTGACTGGAGGTTATGAAAAGCTTCAGAAATTTTTATCAAAAAAAATTGTGTTGATACATTTCTACAGATCAAAAAGGTTTTTATAAAAAATATTTTTTTATTCCATAAAATTATATTTTAACTTTAAATTTCATCAATTAATCTGTCACATTATGAACTACTATTCTTTTGCATTTATATTTATTTTGTTTTCACAGATTTCTGAGTGCATTTGGGCAATGTTTTAGTTGGTATACCAAGTATAGTTAACAGTTTAACAATAAAAATGCACAGAAAATAGTGCGACTAATACGACAACTTTTAGTTTATTCTTCAATTACACTTTTACTTTGTTTCTTTTTGGACAACAAAACAACAACAAATTACGTATGGAAGCATTAGATTAACTTGATTAAAAACAAAACGAAATAACTTTTTGGTATGCAAAGCAGAACTACAGAGTTGAATGCTAAATTGGATTTTTGTTTGTAAATGCACTCGAGGAAAGCCCACTGCGTTGTACATTCTGCTGTAGTGTTGATCGAATTTTGGCTGCAACTCGGTTTTATTACCTTCCAGGAAAACTATTATTTTTAAGTAGTTTCATGGGGGAGGAGTTATTTTTATATAAATATAACCTTTCTGATTTTGCTTTTTTTTACAAAGGAACCTTCATTGTTTTATTAAAAGTTTTATTGTTCACCATTGTTTGTATGGTGGACAAATTTAATAAACATTATGAATTTAAGTTTATATTGCTCTTTCCTATCTGTTTTAAATTCCATTCTTGTGAAATAAATTCCAATTTTGACTTATTGCTCGACAAATTAAAAAATATTTAAAGCGATTTTGTAAGTTTTTTGCTAACCTCGAATTTAAAAGGTAAATCAACAAAAGATGTAAATAACAACTTTTGATTACATGTAAACGAACAAAATCATATTTTCCTCTTTTGACTTGAATGGAATTCTATTGAAAACTGAGAAATCCAATTTTCGAGCAAACGTATTTTAAATTTATACTAGTGAATATATTTTGATCTGCACCATAATATAAAAATAATATTTAATATTTAGCCAACTATATATAAGAATACTCAAATCCTACTGTATATTAACGGTTATATTTATATACTTTGATTTGACAACCTTAAAATTTTCTAACACGACTATTAAAAAATTTAAAAGTTTTAAATCATACAAGTACACTTTCTAAAGTATATTAAAAGGTTTGTGCAATAACAATAGTTTAATGTATTCAAATTGCATCCAGAATTTCTTGTAAATCATTTAAAATGGTAACTGATTAAATTAATTTTAGGCAATTGTTTAATTCTCTAAGTCTTTTGTTTGTCCAACTGTCTCGAACTCATGAACTATTCAGTATTTTCAAATGTTTGTTCATTCATGTTTATTCAGCTATCATTAGTCAATTAGAAACGAAAACTTGCTTTTCTGGTATTGATGGTGACTTTTATTATTTTCTCTCCACTGTTGGTCTCATTAACAACGTTTCATGCTAAACTTTTTCTTCTATTGTTTCCACAAAACAATCACAATGTTTCACAATTAATGTCTAGAGATTGTGTTGTGGGTGAATTAAATGTTGTCTTAGAATTGTCTGGTTTGTGTTGTAGTAAGAAGTTTTGTACAATTAATCTCGCAAACTTTAATTAATTCAAGATTGTGCATGATGTATTCGCGCTAATGAACATCCTAATTTGCATTTAATTACAAACATTCGAGATGATTAACTAAAACTTTAAAAAATTTCTTCAATATTGTATGCTGATTTATGAAAAGGTTTTATTTTAAAAAAAATGCAGAAATAAGTTATTTTTCAAACATTTCAAATAAACGAAATTGTTTTATTCAATATAATTTTGTTTTTCTATTACACAAAAACATTACTTTAGATTAAACGGTTAAATGGCCAAAAATAAAGAAATTGAACAATTTTCTGTATTTAACGATCGAACAGAGATTGCGAGTTTTGATTTATGTTTTCTTGTGCGGTCGGGAATTGGAAGAAAGGGAAAAATGCGATTCCACACTTTTGTATAGCAATTATTTTTAGACCAATTCTAGTTCACACAAGCACAATTAATCAGCAACAGCAATCGAAATACTGAAATTCCAACAACAATTCTTTATCTCATGTCTGCAATCTCAAATTCGAATTTCCTTCTATACATTTAAAGTCACATGTTTTGATTGATCGCCTCTCCGTTTTTATTTCAATTTCATGAAGGCAAACTATTACTGGATTACACATTGCTCTAAGGTTTCATTAAAATTTTCAACATTTCCAAAAAATTTTATTAAGATATCTCTGAATTGATATAGGAATCAAATAAATCTATGAATAGTTACTGGTCATAGACCAGTTGTCAAGCAAACGATACTCTATAGATGTTGTAATCAATGTCAATGGGTGGCATATAATATTCTTTACATTCGTAATTGGTAACTGGTTTGTATTTTTAGTTACTTTTGTTGATTATTCTCAAATGAATCTAATTTTCTTAGAGATGCGCTGATGAAATGAATACGAAAAACCAATCTATTATACTAGATTGTAATTAGTCGATATTGTCTGATCACTAGTTCGGTATATTGCCAGCACAAATTGATTAACTAATTAATCATATATTTTGGAGTAACAAAATATTAATAAAACGATCAATCATGATGCAGTCTAATATATTAAAATTACATTCTACATTTATTTCGCTTTCTGATTTGTAAAAGGTAAATTGTGTAATGAAATATATTTTTTGAATAGAAATTAATTAAATTGTTCTCTACATTCTCGTTTATTGTCATTTTTGATTGTTTATAATAATAAATTACTTATATACTTAAGAATTTGGTACCAAAAAAATTAATTCTTTAGCTTATTTTATGCTTTATTATTTGTGGAATTAAAAGAAGGGTTGAAAACTTTTTCGATTTAATTTGCAGACACATCATCGATTGTAATGTAACGACAGTGTAAGTTGACTATCCAAATAGAACGTGCTCTGAGATGTTGTGCACTTTGTCTCTCACTCTCAATTAATCCTCCACAAGCACTTTCATTGAGTACACAGTCTCGAGTACATTGTGCACATAATCAACTTGCTCATTTACATTTTATTACACCAATCATAAACACTAAAAGGGTTGCACTTTAACTTCTCAATTTTTACTGTAAATAATCCCCACATATACCAAAAAGTACTACAGTGAAAACAACTTTCAGTAAATGAAAATGCATTTTTTTTAATCTTTATCCATAATTATATATTTTTTTAAATGGCACATTAAACGATACGTTCCAATTGGAACACATACTCGGACACAGACACATAACGTCATTATTGCTCACGACTTGATGACTGTCCATTTGTATATTGTGACATTACGAAAGGAAGTGCACATCGATGATCGTACAATAGATATGAATGCATGAGCAGATGATTACAGTGTTTGTGAATGACCGACAATTGAACTAATAGACTGGGATGAGATGGAGTTGGGGGCTGGCACACTAATCAGATTGTGGGCTAATTGTCAAAATAATACAGTTTCGAGGGGAAACATTATTGACGATCCTGTTTTTAGTAGCAAGCCAAATCTTTGACCAAATTCACAGACCCTTCATCATTAGTTTGTTTGAAATAAAGAAATATACTTAGTAAAGGACTAATGTGAATTGTATGTATATGTCCCCCGAAGGAGGGCGAAATCATAAAAGTCTTCTAGAAAGAAACCTTTACAACAAATTCCCAATTGCGCACACATTAGGACAGGGCAAATTGATCTATCATCACAACACACAGCGAGACTAATGTGACTTGGTACAGACAGAGTGATCACTTGTTTCACTTAATTGAGGAGAAAGTTATTTTCAATCAAACTAAAAAGGGATTTCCAGTCTGTCTATTCAACCAAATTGCCACAAAATGTCTTCCTCACTGTTTGATCAGTTTATTATGTTAATAAGATCGATTCAGGCTAGACATTTTTGTTTTTCCTTGGAAGTGATACAATTTAATCTTATATTCTAAATAACATTTTAAATTAATTTTGTTTTTAAATTAAATAATATATACAATATTGAGTTTTATTAAAGGTAATGTTAATCAAATTTATTAAATTTCTATCTTAAAACCACTTTTGATATCTCTGGAAACATATTAAAAGTTTATTTATTGAAACAAATTAAACATTTCTTTGTAATAATGGCAACAGTAAAACATATGCAGACCAAGATTTCAAATGTAATTATTGTTGATATTCATTTCTATATGTTTTCATTTCTACTTTCTATTTATTTTGAAACACTTTTATTAAATAACTATTAAATTTTTTTACTAAGCAAGATCTATTTCAAGTGGTTTGAATTTTACAAAAGTTATGTGTTGGACAATAACTGTGCCTGTGTATTTTCAAAAGGTTTTTTGTTATCTGAGTGTCTTCTTTTTGGACTGTTTAAATTTGCTTAATTTAAAATTATGGATTTACCAGGATTTTATTAAATTCAAATGCTGCCGAGTTTTTGTGCACTTTTTTCAAACTCTTATTTTCATTTTTGTAGCGAATGTGTTCATGTTGAATTCATGTAACTTGCTTTAAAATGTCTTTCACAAACATATTAGTTTTAGTCAAGCTCTTCGTATCAAAGGTTTATTTTTTGAAAATCTAGCAAAACCAAGAACTTAGTTATGCTATTCGAAATGTGAATGGACATGTTGCAAAATAAAATTTCATCCTCCTTTATCCGTTTTACTCACACTTTAAAATAACTTGTTTCATTAATATGCTAAACTTTAATGCTATAACTTTACTTTCAAATGTGAATTTTGACTTGAGGTTATAAGGGCAATAGAAGGGCTTCAGAATTTTTGTACACTTCTCAGTGCTCAGTTTAAAAAGGTTTTTTTTTATAAAATTATGTTTTTATTTAATAAAATCTTCTCTTAAAATTTTAAATTTCTTAAAATATATTCCATAGTTTGAATTTAAATTAAAATATACACCTTTTTGTTTTAAAAGAAACTTTGTAAACTACTATTCGTTTGCTTTTATCATTTGTTTTCTCAGTACATTTGTGCAATATTACTTTAGTTGGCAGTTTGCAGGTTTACCCAATAAAAATGCGCCGAAAACAGTGTGACCAATAAAATAACTTTTTTCTTTTTCAATTACACTTTTACTTTGTTTCTCTAGTACGAAAAACAACAAAGTACGTATGGGGGCATTAGATTAAGTTGATTAAAACAAAACAAAACAACTTTTTTGGTATGCAAAGCAGAACTACAGACTCGGATGCTAAATTAGATTTGTGTTTGTAAATGCACTCGAAGAAAGCCCACTGCATTGTACATTCTGCTGTAGTGTTGATCGAATTTTAGTTGCAACTAGATTTTTTACCTTCCAGGAAAACTATTATTTTGTAGTCGGTAGTTCCATGTGGGAGGGGATATTTTTATGTAAATATAACTTCTGAAATCGTTTTTTTTTCAAAGGTACATTACACTAATTGTTTTTTTTGTCTAAATTGGCTACATTTTTTAATCTAATTAACTTCAATTGTTCTTTGGTTCATTACATTTTGACAAAATAAAAATACTTTAAAAAGAAATTGTAGAATTTGTAAAGGAATTCAATTAAAAGGTAAATCGCCGCAAAAGTACATAATAACACTTCATTATGTACGTTTTACTTCAATCAAGTTTACAGGGCATCTTTCTAATGAACTATTTTATATGTAAAGTATTTGAAGTTGTGAAAATTTCTTATTAATCTCGTACTTTCTGTCTGAATTTTACTTGGCTTATTTTTTTTAACGTTCTTTATAATAAATGCATTAAACTATATTTAGTGACTTTTTCCATGAATTTATAAGAATGGTAAATGATTATATTAATTTTCCACAGTTGTTTAATTCTTTCAGTCTTTTGTTTGTCCAACTGTCTTGAGCTCATGAACTAGAATCAGAATTATCAAATGTTTGTTCATTCATGTTTATTCAGCTATCATTAGTCCATTGGATAACAAAAACTTGCTTTTCTAGTTTTGATGGCGTCTTTGTTTACTTTCTTTCCCTTGTTGGTGTCATTAACAATGTTTCATGTTAAATATTTTCTTCTAGTGTTTCCGCATAGCAATCACAATGTTTCACAATTAATGTCGAATGTCTAGACTCTAGAGATAGTGTTGTGGGTGAATTAAATGTGATCTTAGAATTGTCTGATTTGTGGTGTAGAAAAAGTTTTGCACAATTAATCTCACTAACTGCCACTTTAATTAAGTTCAGATTGTACATTGTGTATTCGCGCTAATGACCAGACTTATTTGCATTTAATTACAGAGATTCAAGAAGATTGACTAAAGTTTCGAAGTTGTTTTATTCAAAAAAGGTTTTACGCGGTTTTAATGGAAAATTACAAGATTCAAATAATTATATTTACAGATATCTTTAAATTAATATGTATTAAATAGATCAAAGAATAGTTACTCGCCATTGACCAGTTGTCAAATAAACGATAATATATGTGTTGCAATCAAATGTCGATGTCTGACCCTTTCATCAAATATTCTTTACACATTCCATTAGTTACTAGTTTGTATTTTTCCTTACTCATCTTAATTATTCTCAAATGAATAGAATATTTTGATGAATGATTAATTGAATACAAAGAACTGATCGAATATATTAAATTGTAATTAATCGTAATTGCATGTTCACCAGTTCGGTACATAGTCAACCCAAATTGATTAACTAACTAATCATACATTTTGACATTGGGACACAATGTA
Source organism: Rhizoglyphus robini (assembly GCA_023373905.1). Taxonomy (NCBI): domain Eukaryota; kingdom Metazoa; phylum Arthropoda; class Arachnida; order Sarcoptiformes; family Acaridae; genus Rhizoglyphus; species Rhizoglyphus robini. Next base: position 1,541,667 of record JAKIJQ010000040.1, on the reverse strand, counting down.
AATTACACGATCAATCATGGAGCAGTCTATGATATTAGAATTTCTTTTCTTACGATAGGACTTCTTCAACTGATTTGCCAAAGGTAAAATTTTATTAACTTATTCTTTACCTATTCGTTTATTGATTTTTAAATTAGGTTTTTAACAATATATTAATGAATATAATGTTATTTTCACATAAAGAATATCTCTATAAATTCTATTTTAATAATTTATTATTTATATTACTTTATAGAATTGTGTTCCAAACAAAGATTAATTCATGTTTTTATATCATATTATATTTACCTTTAGAATTAACTCAAGGATTGAAAACTTATTCTCCTCGGTTTGTCAATAGCAATGTGATAGCAAATGAGCAACTGTCCCACTATTACGACAAGAGATAATAAAACCCAATTTGGCTTTGTCGACCCTGGCAATTTTGTATCAAAATTTACATTTCTAAATTCAAGATTTATCTTGGGAAGGCAACATGACTCCCAAGAGGCATTGGCAGCAATCTCTAATGGTATACATGATCAAACAGAAGATGTGCACGCCACTCCTTTTCTTGGCCAACCAAGTAACAATAACGAAGCCTTAATGGCATTTGAAACAGCAAATGGAAAGTCAAAATTTCAAGATCTTTTCTTGATACAGACAGAGCTAAAACGAGTTTGTTCATTCTGCAACCGCACGAATTTGGCATACGAACATACGAATCATTTGCGTTTGGTGATCAATCAAGACACAACATTGCTGAATGCAATTAGAAATGCGTTGTCGGCCGAGGTGAGCAATTCAATGTTAAATTTATTTGCAACGAAATCTAATCTTTATCAACAGACTGTTTCTGGCCCCACTGAAGCACCGTGTCCACAATGTGCCAACAGGTCCTTCACAATTTTAAAAAAGATCATTAAAGCACCGACTTATTTAGTCTTATGGATTAATAAGGCAAAACAAAGTCAAACATCTGCCTCACCTAGAGTTTCATTCTCAGAGTCGCTCACTGTTGGCCCTGCTTTCTATGATATTGCTAACGCAATTCTATATAGAGGCAACCAACAAAGTGGCCATTACCGAACCATTATCCATGAAAAGCGAGGAGTTTATTCGGTAATCGACGATGCATTGATACATAAATTGTCAAACCTAAACGCGTTAGACACTCTCGCAAACCAAGCATGTTTGGCAATTTACAGGGCAGTGGACATATTTACACTATCAAACGAAAGACCGACATCATTAATAATGTCGTATGTTTCAAGAGAAAACATTAACCATTCAATTGGTCTATCTCAATCGACATCAAACGGCACACAAGTTGGTGGAGTTAATGACTCAAACTCGAGTTTGGCTCCTAAAGAAACTAACAATTCACATCAACAAGCCTTTGCTCAGGTGGCCAATTCTGGCACTGAGCTGTCTCACTGCGCCAGTTGCCTTGTCTCTCGACAATTCTTCCCTGTTGTTCCCTGCCGTTCCTGTTCAAGTCAACTTTACTGCAGCGAACCGTGCGAATCTCAATTTTGGTCTTGGTGCCATCAATTCAAGTGCGGCAGTGAGGACAATCGTTCGGTGTGGGACCATTTGGACTTGACTGCCAAGTTGACTGCTCGGGTGTTGCTCCGATTTGGCACTTTCTGGCATCATGTGGCCGATTTCACTCGTGAATTTATCTGTGCCAATGATGATCGATTTGGCCCGCAACAGTCAGACCAACTGGCCACTAAGCCCACCGAGTTGCATCGTTCGTTGTGTGAGTGGTTTCTCGGCCAGGCAAGTGCCTCTGAACACTTGGAAATGCCAATGGACAAGTTCTCCACTCTTCTCGGTCAGTGCTATGGCGTATTAGCCGTTGTTGACCAATGCAGGTAATTTGACATTTCTCGAGTGATTGGGAAATATTGAAACATGAAATGTAAAGTGTGTCTCGACTTAATTTGATTTCACTTTGACAGCAACACCTACGACGAGGTGCGCCTGTCCGCAGACTACCGAGCCAAAATACTTCACGGCAGCATCTTGTGCCGACTGGTCCTGGAATGTGCACTGCGGACTCAGATTGCAGAGCCAATTCAAGGTGGAGGACTGATTGGACAACAGCAACTGCTTCGACAGTGCACCGTCAGGGCTCGAGTACACCAACTGATGCTGATGGACAAAGAGCAACTAACTGGCGGCAAACAAGACAACGCCGATGGGGACAATAATTTCCGAGCTGATTCGGCAAAGCTGTTTCGCCGTTTGTTGCAGCAGGTGAAACAACAAGAACAGGACGGACAGGAGAGCCAATTACCGGATGGCACAATCGGCATTGCTTTGTATCCGGGAAATGTTTGCCTCAAACTTAATTCAAGTTCAATTATTGAATTGAATAAATGGTAATACGATTTATTAAAATGTTATCATTCCTTCGTAATTTGATATTTGATGAAATGTTTCAAAAAATCTTGTTTTTAATGTTATTGAATCAAATAACACACTGCATTGCAAATGATTGCAACGCAAATAGTCTATAGATTGAAGATTCTATATTCGATTACTACTGTAATTCATTTTAATGCTTTTAAAATTCCTACATTCAATTTATTTATTTTATTTCATTGAATTACTATTGAAATTGCTTTTTTATTCACAAATTATTTCCAAAAGCATGAATTTAATCAAAGAGAGAAGGTATTTGAATCTGTTTCATATGTTGGTTTCTTCGTTTGTGATTAGTCATTTTAAAAAAAGGTTTTTATGAAATAACCTCACTGAATGTTTTCATTGGGGAAAGTTTAAAGTAAGCGAAATTGAAATTGTATATCATAGATTTTTACATTTAAATTTACAAATGGTTATTTCGCACTATAGCTTTTATTTTTTTAATTTTTTATATAAAAAGTCAAGTTTTTCTAATTGCTTCCTTCAAAAGTTAACTTTTCTTCCAGTAACCAGTCTGGAATTAATTCGATTGTGTCCCACACATTATAATCAATATATGTTTCCTTGTTCCCATTATTATCCTAGGTTGGCAGTCCATGTTCAAATGTGTAAGCTAATAATCAAATAATGTCCATCGCACAGTAATCCGATCATAGTTAACACACAACAATTGATCAAAACCACATGACACACAACACGACACATGTACAATCTAATTTTGTCTCAATTCTCAAACATTGAAATAAACCAAACAAGGAGAAAACAAATTGTTTCTCTTTTTTGTCATTGTGCAAATAAGAAAACACAAATTAGTCTTGTATGCAGTCTTCTAATGAACATAATTCGTTCATTAATGTATTTTTGTTAATGCAACAAATAGAGTTGCGCACAAACTAATGCAAAATTGTTGACTTTATTCATAATCAAATCAACTCAGTCTCTCTGTGGTATAATTTTTGATAAGCTATTAGTCCTGACTTTGCTTAAAGGTAATTTTATATATTTTCATAAACATTCAATAATTGATTAATCAATTTCTGTTTTGTATGAAGATAGTGTTGGTCATAAAATGGTACAATTTCTTGTCTATTTCTAATAATTCTTTAGCAGTTTTAACACATTTATTTACTTTTATATTATTCTCCTTCTATTTAGTAATATTTCTCAACCACACGAATGAGTGTCAATTTCTCTAAAAATTCATTTTTTATTATTTACTAAACATAGACTAATAAATATTGATTATTTCTATTAATTTCCATTTTACGTCGTAAATTTCATTTCTCGAGTACTTAGAACTAGACTACTTTCAAGCACATCTTAAATTATAATTTACGCAAATATGTTTTCAATATTTTTAAATATTAAAGAATCTTTCAACAAAGCCTTTTATTGATTATTATAAATAGCTCTTATATGAATATATTCAGAGTATTAATAAATATAATATGGTTTATAATAAAATGGTAAAAGTGGAATTTTACATCTGAAAACAAAGGACTAATGCATGAATTGAGAGCACATTTAAGTGACAAGCCCAAGTGTACATTAGCAAATATATTAAAGAAATGTTTTAAGTAGAAAGACAGTAGATTTATTAATTATTGATACTAAATCATAATTTTAAAAACTAAAATGTGTTTTGAGAGTGATTCAAGGAATTAATCTTATGAATAATATTGAAAGGATATTTCAAATAGCCTCAGGTTGGATGAATTTGATTTTTCTCTTGTTTTCGCATTAACTTTTCTATGGTTACTCCCTAATATTTAAAGGTTATCTTAATCTTGTTTTATTTCGTTTCAAAGATTCAATTCTCTGCATTATCTAGTCATGGACATCCATCGGAAGTATAACAACAAAAACAACAATTGTAATTTGTCTTAATTATCTGATTTTCCATTAATAGTTTATTATTATGATTTGTTCTTATGATTACATCGACTAAACGAGATTGCTATCTATTAATGTTTAGATGAACAAAAGTATTTTAAGAGTGCGAGGCGGAAATTGGGCTCGTTGTGAAAGTCATATTCGAACTTATCTTTGCAGAATCCCTATCGGTTATCCTCAACTAATTAACTTTTTGTTTTAATCATACATTGAACATTATATTCCAAACGAAACACAGAATACTACTCTCATGGTTACTCTCTCACATAGTCATTAGAGTAGCACTGCACTTGATTACTGTCTATTTTAGGTTATAAGTCATATATCGATTATAGTAATAATATCATAATTGGATGAATGCGAAATCCTTGTACAAACATAATTACAGTCGTTTTAAGTTATTATGGCACAGATAGAGATGGGAATAGGTAAGCTCGTCAACTAATCTTGATATTTATGTCAACTAATATTCCGTAACTTGGCAAATTTTAATTCAATATTCTTTGACACAAGGCTCCTTACAATGAGATTTATATTCAAGTTGATTTATTAAATTGCAAATTTCTACTTTGTTTTGAAAAACTAACCGTATTTTATCAAACATATGTTATTTGAAAAATATTTATCAAATTAATTATTTACTGATTTCGTATTTTTATTTATTAAACATTTTTTTATGTTTTATTTGTTCCTGGACTACATACATGGTCAACATCTTGAAACTTCTAATTCATAATTAAAACCTCACTGAATGTTGAGCAAACTAAACACTAGAAATAGACAATTTCCCAAGTGATTACTGAATAAATGTTTCTCTCTTTATCAACTTTACCAACTCAGAAGGGGAAAACGATTTTTTCGTAGTGTAGAATATAAAGATAGTGAATATACTTTCTGTGTTTTTCAAAAAATTAAATGTTTTATTTCCGCCATTTAAATAATAGAAGCCTTACACGATGATAATAAAAAAATGATTTCGTGAAAGTATTTTGCAGAAAACAATTCAACAACAACAAATGATGCACATAAAAACAATTATACGTAATAAAAATTTTCTCTTTAATCCCAATGGAATATAAACAAGATTTTAAGAACATCTCATAGAAAAAAAATTCCATTCATTTTCAAATCAAGTGAACTGTACATTTTATTACTTGACAATCTCACAGAGACAAATTCCTCTTCTTTTATGTTGTTGAGAATTCGAATTGAATTAATGTTCGGTCCACTTGAGCTGAAATGAGGTTTAAGACTTTTCAGTTTATGGTTCTTGATCTTTGAAATCCAATGGAATTTTTTTTCAAATAGGTCCAAATGAAAGTGCTTAAATGATTGCTTGAAAAGAGGTCTAATCCAATATCGAGATGAGATGGAGTGGTAACTTTGTATTTGTAACCGGACTGCGATTTTGTAAACGGTAAATATTTATATTTAATTATTTCAATTACTATATTCTATCTTTTTATTTAAAAAACATTATTTCTTAAACACATTAATCCCAACATTGGTACAACCGTCTCTTTTATTAGTTAAATGGTACCTCAGGGAATAATTTTTTACAAAAATCTAAACAGTCTAATATCTCTTATGTACAAAAGTCAGTTTCGATAAATGTTTCAAACGACCTAAAGAATCCAATTAAAATCAACATGACTCTAGGGTGAAGCGTGTCTTATTTGAAACTCGTCAATTTTTAAATTTTATTTATTTTTACTATTTTTAACACTATTGTAATGTTTTTTATTCATACAGAATATTTAAAATACATAAGAAGATAAACTTCCTTAGTGACAACTAAATAAACGCTCTTTAGTTATCACATTTCGTTGATATTTTGTGGAGGAGAAAATAGAAATAATTCTCTTTGTTTCTGTAAGTCACTTAAGGGTTTCAATGAATGTTTCGGTCATTTAAATAATAAAAGACTCACATGCGGATATCAACATAATGATTTCTTGAATTTTATGTAGAAAACAGATGATTCTCATAAAAACAATTCTAAACTATTCATTTCCCAATATAAAATCAAAGTAGATTTGAAGAACATCTTATAGAAAAATTCCACTCATTTTCAAATCATCTCAACTCAAATGAACTGTACATTTTATTACTTGACAATCTCACTAAGACAAATTCTTCTTCTTTTATGTTGTTGAGAATTTATTATTGTGAATTCGAATTGAGTTTATGTTTGGTCCACTTGAGATTTAAGACCTTTGAGTTTAATGGTCATCCAGTGGAATTTTATCAAATGAAAGTGCTAAAATGGAAGTGCATCTCTTCAAAGATCAAATTTGAATCGAATTCGACGACCATTGAGATTACGAGTAGTCACTGGTGAAAACATCAAGTGATTTTCCATTCTTATTCACCATTGACTGACCATATCGATTAATTTTTAGATAATGTTAGATGTGTCATTTTCGGAATTTTTTTACAATCTCGATCTGTTTAGGATCACTCAAATTGAGCTTAAAAATCAAAGTTCATTTGAACGATTGACTAATTATCATGATAAATAAAAGTTGAAACAAAGTAGAATGTAATTTTTATAAAAAAAAGTAGCGAATAAAGTAAAGGTCTTTTCATAAAAAACATCCACAAAATTGTTTCTAGTCCAAAAAGAGTTTCTGTGTTTTTTTTCGTTGTCTTATTATTCAAGATTCTCAACAGTCCAACCTAGCAACACAATGGACATACTTCCAAGAACATTTTTATTCATGATTTTCCTAATTTTCTATTGTTGTCTAGATTATTTGTTGCCTAGAATTATTCAAGAAAAACGTGTTTAATCCAAAATGATGGTACATGATGAAACGAAACAAATTGACGCAGTTCCAAATTACAATTTCCTAGACAACCCAAATTTGCATTTAACAAATTGTTTCAATGCGAGAATGCCATTTTAGTTACAACTTTTCGAGAAATGAATTAATTTCAAATTGAATCGACTTGTTGTTTGTTTCTAAAAAGGTAAATAAAAATTACTTTATTATAAACATTTTATATAAAAATTCCAAGAGATAATTAAATAAATGTTGTTTTAATATAATATTTAAATTAACACAATTCTCATTAATTTAATAAAAGCAATTTTTAGCGAGACTCTTTTAGAGTCGTAAGCTTATGCTATTGCCATCGTGTCCGTCTGTCTGTCTGTCTGTCTGTTAACCTTTGACCATATTCTGAGAGAACCATTGACCCTAGAATTGCCATATTTAGCACGCATATACTTGGTAGCATATGTAATCGACTAGTAAGACCAAAACTTGGCGCCATGGATCATGACGCCCATTCTGGTGACAAATGTATTCTGATAGAACCGAAGACCCTAAAATTATCAAATTTGGGATACATACACTAGGGAGTAAATGTAATCGATCAGCCAAACCAAAACTTGGCGCCATGGATCATGACGCCTATTCTGATGACAAATGATACATCTTAGAAAACCGTACAACCTAGAATTGAAAAATTTTGGATAGATAAATTTGTGAGCATATGTAATCAAATAGTCAAAATTAACTTGGGCGCCATAGAACATTACGCCCAATTCTGGTAGCACTAAGTTTTTTTTGTGGTCACTACGTGGAAAATGATGAACAAATCCATTGCACATTTTAAATAAAAATATTGGTCCCAATACACCTGTTTAGTGATCCAAATGGATCAAATAAAGTCGTTTTAAAAGTTTCTCAGTTGATAGTTCAAGTTTCTATTTTATTTTTAAGAGTCTCGCACTTTGCCTGGCTTGCCAGACAATCTTATTCTAATTAAAATTTATCTTTCCAAGCTTCAACAAACAGCACACATGTCAAATTATTCGGTTTCTTTTTAAATTGCTGTAGTATTGTTGGTTTATCTGTTTCTTTTCAAGCATTTAATCATTTATATTTTCAATTATTAATTGTTTCAACTAGGCAGCCATAAATATTTCTGTTAACTTGAATGAAATACTTAGAAAATGGACACTTTTATTGTGTGTGTGTGTGAATTGTTTCAAAATTCAATTTGATGGAAGAAAGATAATTCTGAATATGGAACAATTAATTCTGAAAATATTCCTTACACAAATTCATTGTTTGCTTGATTGTCCCAACAATGTCGCATTGAGTTTCATTTTAAAAACACTCGAATTTTTTATAATTAATTTAATCATAACAATATTCATGAATTTGTTATATTTCAATTGAATTTTTTAGTCTATTCAATGAAAAGATATTTAGAAATTAAGACAATTATCATCTTGTCAAACCAAATACGAGTTTCATTATTAGAGAACTAAATTTTTTTGCTATTAAATTCGTTTATTAAATAGTATTGCAAATATATAATTAAATTCATTATATTCATTTACTAGACATTCATGACAAGTATAACAAAATTTCTAAACTAGATATTGTTTAACGCGAATACTAGTCAACATTTATTTGCAATTTATGCAACAAGATCAAAATTTTTAGTCAAATTGATTTATTGAAACATTGTACCGGGCTTACCAATTAAATTGTGGTTGGTATCAATTTGTTACGAGTTGTCACTTTTGGTTTTAAGATAATTTTCAGATGTCACTGTTCATAAAAGGTTTCAATTATGACGTACCTAAAGTACTTTTTTCTTTTTATATATATTTTATTTAGTATTTTTAATATTTGTCTTCAAATGAAAGCAGTTAGGATAAAATGCACGTGGAATATTTTTCTAATAGCCTTTTTTAATGGTCTGTCAAATTAATTCAAATGACAATGAAGTTGTGAGTAAAAAATAGATTGTTGAGAACTTGCATCGACTGTTCTTATGAAAAAGGTAACATTTTTTTCGAGTGCATTTTATTGCTCTCATATTTCTTCTTTTTAGCGAGACTCTTTTAGAGTCGTAAGCTTATGCTATTGCCATCGTGTCCGTCTGTCTGTCTGTCTGTCTGTAAACCTTTGACCATATTCTGAGAGAACCGTAGACCTTAAAATTATCAAATTTGGCATACATACACTTGGGAATATATGTAATCGAATAGTCAGACCAAAACTGGGCGCCATGGATCATGACGCCCATTCTGGTGACAAATGTATTCTGAGAGAACCGTAGACCCTAAAATTATCAAATTTGGCATACATACACTTGGGAATATATGTAATCGAATAGTCAGACCAAAACTGGGCGCCATGGATCATGACGCCCATTCTGGTGACAAATGTATTCTGAGAGAACCGTAGACCCTAAAATTATCAAATTTGGCATACATACACTTGGGAATATATGTAATCGAATAGTCAGACCAAAACTGGGCGCCATGGATCATGACGCCCATTCTGGTGACAAATGTATTCTGAGAGAACCGTAGACCCTAAAATTATCAAATTTGGCATACATACACTAGGGAGTATATGTAATCGAATAGTCAGACCAAAACTGGGCGCCATGGATCATGACGCCCATTCTGGTGACAAATGTATTCTGAGAGAACCGTAGACCCTAAAATTATCAAATTTGGCATACATACACTAGGGAGTATATGTAATCGAATAGTCAGACCAAAACTGGGCGCCATGGATCATGACGCCCATTCTGGTGACAAATGTATTCTGAGAGAACCGTAGACCCTAAAATTATCAAATTTGGCATACATACACTTGGGAATATATGTAATCGAATAGTCAGACCAAAACTGGGCGCCATGGATCATGACGCCCAATTTTGGTAGCGCCAAGTTTTAAAAAATGTCACTATGTTGAAAATGATGAATAAATGTGTTGCACATTTTAAATAAAAATATTGGTCCCAATACAGCTCTTTAGTGATCCAAATGGATCAAATAAAGTCGTTTTAAAAGTTTCTCAGTTGATAGTTCAAGTTTCTATTTTTTAAGAGTCTCGCACTTTGCCTGGCTTGCCAGACAATCTTATTTTTCATTAACATACTTTATTCATCAACTAGAATTCTTGGTTGGAAGTAAGACATAATAATTCAATAAAAGGTAAATTCTGTCGAATTATTTTAATCATATTGAATTGAGATTGTTAGCGCTTCAAAATTTATGGTAATTTATTTATAGGTTTTTGATTAATTTAATGTTGTTTAAATTTATATTCTGCATAAATGTGGCAAATAAAATTATAAATTCTAATTTACCTAAACAAATATATTCGCTTATATTTGAATTACTAAATTAATTTTTGTTGGTTTTGAGAAGTTATTTGATAAACTACGAATCGGATGTTGGTTTATGAAAATTTTCTTTTTTCTTTTGCATCTGTTTTAGTTTTAAAAAGGTTTTATATTTATCAGTATAAAATAAAATAAACAAACAGTTCAAAATCCCATACCCTCTAATAGAATCCTAACAATTGGCTCAACTCGAGTTGATTGATCGAAGGCACTGAAAATGTCAACTGAAGTGAACATTATTCTTAAGTCATGTCAAGTGCAAACACTCATACATCACCGATTGTGTGTAAATATTTGTTGAATGGTTGAGTTAAAGGACATATTTTATTGTCGACGACAAATTTAGATCACCAACTTTACATTGTTTAACTGGCAAGTTTTGTTTACAAATTACAAACTATCACTAACAAAACAGAAACTAACATGAACTAATGAACGGTCACAATTAATCAGCAAAACCAAACATTCGAATTGTATTACTTTGAGTGTAAACACACGAATTTGTTTTACTAAGTAATAGAAAGTTTGCATCCCGTGAACGTCACTCAACTAAATTTAAAATGCTTTTCACGTTTTATAGTATTCTATCTTTAGAAATACTCACCAACTACAATCGATTAATTTTTATTTTTGTATTTAAAGAATAATTTTCAAACAACTCACAGCGAACAACATTATTGAATATCAATTTCAATTATATCAATTTATAAATTTAAAACTAAACTTTTGGAATAGCATTTCACGTTTGTTTTAAAAAGGTAAGATTAATAATTTAATAATTCTAGTTTAAAGTTTTTAAAGTCTTTTTAGCATAAATTTCCTTCCTAAAAATGTGGCGTTTTTTATTTACTTTTACTTCAATTTTATGAAAAATTCAATCAACAATTCAAGTGCATTTTATTTTCACTGACAAAATGAAAATAGAAAAAATCGTTTTCAGATATTTGAAACATACGAAATTTGTAAGTTGAAATCACCAGTGTTCCTAAAGGTGTTTAAATTAAAACGTACATAAAGTACTTTTTCAGTGTTTTTCTATTTTATTTAGTATTTTTAATTTATTTCTTGGGATAAAGCAATTAGGATAAAATGCACATGGAATGTTTTGCTAATAGTCTTTCTTAATGGTTTAACAAATAAATGCAAATGACAATGCATTTTTGAGTAAAAAATAGATGGTTGAGAACTTGCATCGACTGTTCTTATGAATAAGGTAACATTTTTCCCTAGTGCATTTTATTGCTCTCATATTTCTTTTTTTATCATTAACATACTTTTTCATCAACTAGAATTCTAGATGGTGGAAAATATAAGACAATTTTAATTCCCTAAAAAGGTAAATTCTGTTAAATTATTTTAATCATTAACAATTGAAAGTCACCGAAAATGTCAACATATACCAACAATGAAGATGATTGCCTGGAAGAGTGTGCCAATGATCTGGTAAGGCAGTGAGTAGTACTCAGGTATCCTCCAGTCGTACTTTGGATTGAGGCCATACTGTCGGATCATTGACATCCACAAATCTGATGTTGAAGTACTGCTGGTAACTGCATCTGAGACATTGCTATAAGCAGAATTCCACATGGAATCGCCCACTGCCACTGCATCACTACCATCACTTGCCATCACGGAAATACCCGACAAGTCACCACCTTGGATTGGGTTGAGATAATCACGGGAAGGGAATGAAGTGCCCTGATTGGAAGGCTAAGATGGTGATGTCAGTGATGATGACGCGGAAGTGGACAGAACCGAATCGAACAAATCTGTGTTGTCCATTATGATGTTGATTAATGTGAAGGGATAATAAAGTTGGCATGGAAAATTTGTTGGAGATTAAACAAGAGGAATAAACACAAAACACCAATCACCAAACACTCCACAGCATCATTTTTAATTAACAAACACAAAATACATTTTTCAATTAGCCAAAATCCTCTTGCTGACTAATCACTAATTAATTTGTTATTAATATCAAACAAATTATTCAGCAGAATTTAATACTGTCATTAATTAAATATTTTGTTATTAAATTTTTTATTAGATCAAAAGAAGTAACACACTACATACTGACTCAGAATTACTGAGGCAGAAAACATAACCATTTGAAAACTTAAATTTTGCTCATTTTAACACTAAACATATTTGATGAAAAAAGAAAATTGCAAAATAATTATTTTTCAGTTATTTTCAGATATTTTCAGTTCAATTATACTTGTTTACTGTTTTTGCTACTCATTCTTCTAAAAAAGGTTAAAACCCCAAATTTTCTTTATTTTCTGTACAACTCACACCAATCGATATGTCCTCAGTGAGATTCACAAGCTGACTGACTCAGTGCAAAAGTGAGTCCAGCTTATGTCTCTACTCATCACTTTCTCTCTCCGATTCAAATTTACTGACTCTCTTTTTGCGCAGTTTGGTATGCGCATGCTTAGACACTCCTTTTCAATATTCTTCATTGTCTTTGAAATTCTTACTAATACACTTATGTATGTTTTTCTAGTGATCATTTTTTACCTCATTGAGTTTTTCGTAAATTTCAAAACATTTGCAACAATTTTCATTTCTCTACGTTTTACGTGTGCTATCCACATAGCAAATCCAGCTTCCTCATTGTCTCCCCAAACACAACTTCCTACTGTACCCATACAAAGTACACAATCACATTACACTCTCGACCAGACCACAAACAAATTTGATTGTTTTCATTGGTTTGGTTCATTTTTGGTTTAGATAATTTAGCTAATGTGAATTCTGACTGAAGATTATGAATTGAAAAGAGGGATTCGGAAATTTCTGAAAATTCATATAAGCACCTGATTGGGTTTTAAAAAGGTTTCATATTAAAATATGTTTTTTGAACTTGTTTAGTAATGTACGGTAATAGTAAATTTCAACAGATTCATTGTTTTTATTTAGGTAATTCAGCTAATGTGCAATTTTTTGACTGGAAGAAAAACGGAAAAGAGGGTTTTACAAAATTATTATTTTTATCAATACTTACTTTTAGTTTTCTGCTCGGCTTTAAAAATGGTTTCATGTGAAATTTAATTTTTTAAACAAAATTATTACATTTATATTTAAATTTCTTTAATATCTGTTTCAGATTTTAAAATTAATGACTAAGCAAAACAATTTATTGAAACTTTATGAATTTGTTTTTGTTTGTTTTCAGAAGTTCAGAACTGAATCAGAAGCTCACTAGGTGTTATGTTTTTCGTTGAATGTATGCAGGCTGAATGAAACGGTTCTACAGTAAAATGCACTGAAAACAGTGTGACCAACATTATAACTTTTATTTTATCTTCAATATTACTCTTTTACTTTGTTTCTCACTGGCGACAAAACAACAAAAATTACGTGTATGGAAGCATTAGATTAAGTTGATCATAACAAAACAGAATGTGAAGTCCGAGTCGAAACAACTTTTTTGGTATGCAAAGCAAAACTACAGACCCCGAATGCTAAATTGGATTTGTGTTTGTAAATGCACTCGAGGAAAGCCCAATTGCATTGTACATTCTGCTGTGGTGTTGATCGAATTTGGGTTGCAACTAGCTTTTATTACCTTTTGATAAAAAAAAATTATTTTGCAGTAGGTAGTTCCGTGAGGGAGGAGAAATATTTTAGATTAATGAACATTAATCGGTACGCCAATGGTTTTCAAAAAGGTAGCCACATCAATTGTTTTAGTATACTACATTGTTCGTGGGAGTGCACTAAATTAACAACAGTTTATTTATTACAGTGAATCTAATTTATTATACTAAATACTCTATCTTGACTGTTTAGCATACAAATTTCTGCGAATTAAATGACAAGTTTTTGGTGATCTGTTAGAAAAAATAAAAACATTTCAATGCATTTTTCGTGTAATTTAAAAGGTAAATAACCGAAAGATGTCCGTTTTAACTTTTCATTAAAAATTTTCTCATTAAAACTTTTTAATACATTATTTCTTTATATATTTTGAATTACTTTTAGTTGGATTTACTTTTTACTTTCTGTCTGAGGTTTGTTGTTGTTTTTCTCTAACGGTAAATACTCAAGCGCATTAAATCATATTTACATTTGAATGTTATACATCAGATATATTATTCGACTTCTAACATAAAATCATATTTTCCACATTTGAGTAAATTTTTCTATTACTTCCAAGTGAAAAGATGGATGAGATTGACTGGCGGTTTCGTGGAGTGTTCGGTTGACATGAATGGAAATCTTTAAAATTTGTGAAATCTTTTTAAATGGTTTTTTTCTTTTCGAAATTTTAAAATTCTTTAAAATTCCAATAGTTCAACATATTTTATATTTAATTTAATTTTGAATTGAATTCATATTTTAGAATTCTAGAAAGCACACTGTGCTAAGCATAGTCAATTTAACCAGATATTCGACATATTAGACATATTTGATTTTACAGGTTAAAAATTATTCAAAGTTATAAATTATAAACTCTAAGACTGTCTGCCAAACAAGTGTAGTGATACAATAGAAATAGGACATAATTCTGTGATTACAATTACAAATTATAAAATTATAATAACAAAAATTATTACACTGGAAACATATCAAAAATACATTTTAGAGTTTTCTTGTGAGTGTGGTTAAAAAGGTAACTACTTTCATGAACTAACAAGAATAGTTTTATTTTTCAGTTTTGTTCAGTTTGTTCAACTGTCGCATGAACTATTCAAAATTATCCAATGTGTTTCTAGCTATTAATACTCCATTAGAACTAAAATCATGATATTCTTGTTTTCATTTTCTTTCATTTTGGTCTCATTACCTCAAAGTTTTTTTTGTTAAACTTTTTCTTCTAGAGTTTCAGCGAAACAATTACATATTGAAAATTATATTTATCTCATGTCTTAAACAAAGACATTCGTGTATTTCATTTTAATTCAAGTTTATTTTATTATTATTATCATTTATTCGTGGAATTAACTCAAGGATTGAAAGCTTATTCTCTTTGGTTTCTCATTCACAATGTCGATTTCAATGTAACGAAAGTGTAAATTTGCAAGACAAATAGAACGTGCTCTGAGATGTTGTGCACTTTGTCTCTCACTCTCAATTAATCCTCTACAAGCACTTTCATTGAGTACACAGTCTCGAGTACATCGTGCACATAATCAACTTGCTCATTTACATTTTATTACACCAAACATAAACATTCAAAGAGTGCACTTTCAAGTTCTCAAGTATCAATGAATATAATCCTCATTAAACACAAAAAAGTACTGCAGTGAAAGCAACTTTCAGTGCATAAAAAATCCATTTATATTAATCTTTATTCATAATTATATATTTGTTTGAGTGGTATATTGAACGATGCGTTCTAATTGGAACACATACTCGGACATAGACACATTACGTCATTATGTTCATTTGTATATTGTGACATTACGAAAGGAAGTGCACATCGATGATGGTACAATAGATATGAATGCATGATCAGATGATTACAGTGTTTGTGAATGACCGACAATTGAACTGATAGACGGGGATGAGATGGAGTTGGGGGCTCGCACACTAATCAAATTGTGGGTTAATAGTCAAATAATACAGTTTGGAGGGGGAACAATTTTGACGATCCTGTATTTAGTCTCAAGCCAAGGCATTAGACACACACTCTTCATCATTAGTCTGTGTGCAATAAGTGAATTATTCTAATGTGGATTGTATGTCTACTAAAGGAGAGCGAAATCATAAAAGTCTGGAAGAAAAAAAAGTTTCTAACGAATTTCAATTACGCACACATTTGGACAAGACAAATGTATCATCACAATGCACAACGAGACTAATGTGATTTACACAGACAGAGTGATACCAATCTGTTTACTTGTTTTCCTTAATTGAGGGAAAAATTATTTTCAATCACACTAAAAAAGAATTCCCATTCTTACTATTCAAGCAAATTTTCACAAAATGTCTTCCTCACTGTTTTATCAGTTTATTATGATAATCAGATCGATTAAGGCTAGACTGTTTGTTTTTAAAGCCTAATATAATTAAATCTTAAATGACAAACAATTTATCAAATTTGCTTTTGCTAATTACGTAAAAGGTAATAGAAACTTTTATAAAACTATTTTTAAGCAGATTTTAATATTTGTGAAAATTTGCGAGAGTTATGGTTTTTAAATTATTGAAATAAACAAAAATTGCACTGATTTCAACATAAAAGAATAAGCGATTGAAAATTTCAAGTTTTGTTAATATTGAAATGCATTTCTACTTTTTTTATATTTGAAAACTATTCTATGGAATTTCTAGTGCACTTGCATTTTTTACAATTTATTTCATAACGTATAATTTTATCAAACAAAAGTTATTTTTAGCCGTATTGGTTCTCTATTGTTTGCCGCTTTTCAAAAGGTTTTTGTTGTTTCAAACCTTCAATGAATTCTTCATTCGTGACAATATAAATTCATTGAATTTAAAATTCTTGATTTCACAAGAATTTTGTCAAATTTCCCAAATGACCTTTCTTTCACTTTTGCTTTTAAACTCACATTTAATTTTTATTTTGAATGAACCAACAAAGTGAAGTTTGTATAGTTGAAAACTTTGTTTTATTTATTTGTAGAATGCAATTCGTTTATGTGGAATTTATTTTTCCTTTTATTCAATCTTTTAAAACGGTTTTCACTCTATCTATCAATCGATGAAATAAATTTATAACTAGTTTTTGAACCAGCCGGCATTATGGAGCCCTCTTGCTTTCTTATTTTTAAAAGATAAATAACACCGTTGGCGTAAATTCGGAGCGAACGGTATAGTCTATTGAAAATGTTTTGTGAGATTATCTATTATTATTATTATTTTCACTCGCTTCAAGTGAGCGATATTTTAAGTGCATATATTTTTAACAATTAAAAAGATTTAAAAGCTTCTTTCGAACAAATAAGAAATCTTATTACTCTCTTGAATTTTCGTACGTTTAGTTGTGAAGTAAAAAATCATCCAAAAGAACTTTACAGAAAGTTCTAGACATCACAAATAGAGTATTCTGAATATTACCATTAACATAAAACAAAAAATTTATTTCTTTTGGAGTATTCCATCTCATGAGCTGCAGCTTTATTAGCCCTGCCAACTCTGATTTCGCGGCACGGTGGGGCATCAGTATAGTACGTGATAATACGCAAATAAAATGAACGCGTTTGCTGTGTGACGATTGTCAATGCATTGACAATGAACGGCTGGCAGTGATAACGCGCTATCTACATCGAGTGATAAGAGCAGAAGGAAAGAAAAGGGCAAGCAATGTTTTTATAAATTCACAATTTTCAATTGGTTCCTAACCTAACATGTTCAAACAACTTTAGTATCCTACAATTGGTGCCTAGTGTTGGATTTCAATGGGGATAATGGATTTTATTCCCTAATTAGGCAATTGGATTTTTTTAAAATGAATTTCTGCAACTAGGTAGATTCTTCTTGTTCCGAAATTGGTTCACCATAAGAAATTAACCAATTGGATTAATTGATAACGCTCAATTGTTGGACCACAAAGTTTTTTCAATTAATATTTTTATCTCTTTGCAGAAACGAATGATTCGTTATCAAATCTCTCAAATATCCCACAATAGTTTTCAAATGATTGTTTTGCTAAACGCAGATCCAATTGAAAGATATTTATGGTATACCCACATCATATTGTGATCATTTTTTTGAGGTAGTTATGGAGCTATCCTACGAGGTTGTTTTGGGGAATTCTCTGGGTCAATCAATTTTGGTATATGTAACATATAATATAATATGTTCCTGTCATCCAACCAGGGTAAAATCCAATGGCACTATTATGCAAAGAAACTATTTAGAAATTTTAAATACACCTTTTCGGTCAATATTTTCTAGAAACCACCAACCCAATCGGGGAATCATTATTTTCCTCATTTTTGAGATATCATTTATCCACCAAATCGAGGATAATATCCAACTTGTCAATAGAGAAAAGGATTTTTTTGTCTAATTGGAGAACCACTCGATCCACCATTTGTGGAATACTACAATTGTTTGAACATGTTTGGAAAGGAACAAGTTTGAAATTATGAATTTATAAAAAAACATTGCTTGCCCTTTTCTTTCCTTCTGCTCTTATCGCTCGATGTAGATAGCGCGCTATCACTGCCATCCGTTCACTGTCAATGCATTTACCATCGTCACACAACAAAAGCGGTCATATTATTTGCGTTTAATCACGTACTATACTGATGCCCCACCGTGCCGCGAAATTAGAGTTGGCAGGCCTAAGCTTTATAATCGGCCATAATCGAATTATCTAAAATCTATCTATAGAAAATACTAAATATGACATGACATCACGAGGGCCATTTAAAGGTTGTACAACTTGTAGGTAAACATATCCAACATTGTCCATCATCACAACCAGCAAAATCTATTATTTTCACAAGTTTTATGCTACATAATTTAATATTTTATATTCTCCATAAAGTACAGATTTAAACAATATTCCCCCGTATTTGACAATTTCGAATAACTTCGTCAAAACATTTTCCCAGTAAACATAATTTGTTGTTGTTATTATTTCAGATTACTTTGAGTTACGGACAAAAACAGTGCTGTGACAAAAATTGGGTTGATTAGAAAATGTATTTTGTTGGAAAGTGTATTAGATGGCAGGGAAAGAAAACTCGAATTGTTTTGACTCGATTTAATAGATCACACAGACTTGAAACATATCTTGACAGTGATGAATGTTTTAAACAGATACAGTCAACAGTATTCAATGTGGTCCAAGATTGACACAATCACACCCACAATGTGAATCACAGCCCTCAGTGTGGGTGTGTTTGTCACTGCGTATATTCTTAGCGCACAGCGGGCGCCCTGCTCGGCGTGTGTGCTTGACTGTGTCACACTGCCACTGTTGACACTCGGTTCCTACACATTTCTATACAAAATTCGCATTTCCGCTATACCTTTGACCTTTGACCTATAGGGCCTCAAAACTATACAGCACATTTACACCCCCACCCGAACACTGTGTTAAATTTTCAGACCGATCCATGCAGTCGTTTTCGGTGAGTCGTGCGGACAAGAAATACCATTCTCCTAAATTTTTGGGGTAGAATCGTCACTCACTATCTCTCTCACACCCTCGCTCCGCTCGGGTGTTCGTTCGTCAGTTCGCTCCTCTAATTACAATAATTCAATTCAATTTGCAATTTTTTAATTTTTTAATTGCAATTCAATAACTCAAATTAATTCGATTGTTCCGAACACATTATTATCAATATGTCTTTTTGTTCATTACCAAGTGCAATCTCAATTTGACAGGCCGAATGTCAAAATATGTAAGCTAATAATCAAATAATGACCATCGGGCTGTAATTCGATCATATAATCCTCACACAACAATTGATCACAGCCAGATGACACACAACACATGTACAATCTAATTTTGTCATTATTCCCAAACATTGAAATAAACCAGACCATGAAAAAGAAGACAAATCATCCCTCCTCTGTTGTATTTATGCAAATACGAGCCAATGTATTTAGTTGCTCACAATGTTTGTAACTTTATGTTTACATGTTAGGGGCCATACATTAATGACGTCATCAGGAAAGGGTGTGTGTGTGTATTTGAGTGTTGATGACGCTTTGATGACGGTGAGGGTGTGTGTGTTTAGCTTTCGATGACGTCATCAAGGCATTTTTTAATAGTCAAACATTAAAACTCAGTAAAATACAAATTTTAAATTTTTGTATTCAGATAATCGAAAACGTCATGTCAACTCAGTTCTAGTCAAACTAGCTAAAGCAACCAATACTGGACGCTAGGAGCATAAGGATTTTAATTTTGCGATTGCAACTGTAAAGTTCCTGAAAGATCTTCCAACCATCATGGGACCTTGATCAGTCTTTTACTTGAGTCAGGATAATCCTTTCATAGAATCATAGGAGTTTCAATTGGATAGAAAGTCCAGGCGAAGTCCAATCCAGACGAACCAAAACCAACAGTACAGTTGCAAAATGAGAAGTGGAAAGCAGACAAGACATCCAGACAAGTGTTGTAAGCCATTTCGAAGAAACATCCATAGAGTGCCCGTTTTTTGCCAATTCCAGTTCTGTTTACTCAAAGAGAAGAAGGGCCATTTGCATCTACTGACATCGAATTAGAAACAGCACGACTTTTCTCTCTTCAACAAAGAATGTGCTGGTCCTCAAATCTACAGATTTCAATTCTCTACCATTTGATTACTACTGTCCATCGGTTCATCACAAAATTAAATCTTAGGTCTGCAAAAAGTGTCATGTCTATTTTTATTCACAGAAAGCAATGAAGTTGCATACCCCGAAATATGATCTTGATGAATCAATGTCAGATTCAGATCCAGAAACTGACGAGGAATCGAAGATAATATTGACTTTGATGAGACAGATGGTTATCACCTCATCGAGGTACCAATTTTGACGATTGACCAAATTACGACTCCGTTTTATATGAAAAATAATCCTAACTAAGCATCTGTTCCTGGACCTCAACCGCTAGTTCTTGTTTTAGATGAGGATTCTATCTGACAGTAAACCGTCCCACCCGTGGACTCGAATTTTTCGATGGTTTTTTTCAGTAACATTAGGGGTCACCCCAAGGATCAACTTCGCATAATTAAAATTTTTCAATGGGCCCTAGGAACCCAGGAAATGGGGTGCTAAACCGTGATTGTACTGTTCACAGTACAGTAGATTGGAGTGTACACTGTACACAAACCGAACTGCTTAACAATGAGTGCGTGTGTTGTCATTGTATGATAATATCTGATGCCTTTTTGAGCCAAAGATGAAATTTGTTCAATTTCTCAATTTCTTCACTATTTGTAGTTATCAAAGATACCCCCGAAAGTATCGTTAAGAATTATTTTATTTGTACCTTCAACGGAAATATTAATTAAATAAAAACATTAACGGCAAGCCTTTTGAGTAGATAACAGAATTGTAGGTAGTGTAAATTGATGATGATTAAAATGAATGTTTTTTATGGCGATAGAATAAAGTGAATTTTAAAGGTTATTTCTTAAAAACAATTATATTTAGATGAAAATTGTTAAACATGTGTTACATTGAGCAAAAATCACAAATACAAAGAGTGCTGTAATGTAATTGATGACACATCTGCCATGTACAGTCAAAGAGCAAGTATGTACGTATATACAGTACAGTGATAGTAGGATTTTGTAATCAATTTACCTAGATTATTTGTGCCCATTGACAAAATATAATTATGCATAATTGATCCTTGAGGTGAACCATAATGTTACTGAAAAAATCATTAAAAAATTCGAGTCCACGGGTGGGACGGTCTACTGTGAGATAACTTGTTTGATTGTTAATATGTATCATCAATTCATTAACTAAATACTAAATAAGGTATAATATGTTTGTCTATGATGACGTCATTTTTAGGGGTGTGTGTATGGGTATGTCAGATGATGACAGTTTGATGACGAGGGTGTATGGGTGTATCGAAAAACCCAATTTTGTGATGACGTCATTAAAGTATGGCCCCTTACATGTTGTTAAATCGTTTTTTAGTTTTTTGTTAAAGTTAGTTAACATGCTAGATTGTTTTCACGTTATCAATGGTAAATAAAAATAATTTTTCGTTTATTTATACAAAGTTTACAATTAATTTTTTATTTTAAAAGAATTTATTTACTAAAACATTGGTCAACAATACCGAATATTTCTATTAATTTTCATGTTAAAACACCAACTTTATAACACTTAGAAGTAGAATACTTTCAATCACTTCATAAATTATAATACCTCTCTGAAATATGTTTTGAATAGTAAAAACTTTTATCAAAACCTTTTATTGATTATTATAAATGACCTTACTTGAATTTATTCCGAGTATTAATAAATTATGGTTTCTAATAAAATGCTAATAGAGGAATTTTACATTTCAAAAACAAATGAACTAATGCATAGATTGAGAGCACATTTGTTATACTTTGGTGACACAAACAAGAAAAGAGAGACATTAGCAAATATATTAAAGGAATGTTTTAAGTAGGTGTTCGAAGAATGAAAGGTGGTTGTAAGGTTTATTAATTATTGGTTATAAATCTTTATTTGCATGTACTGGAGAGTGTTTTGTAAGTGTTTCCTGGAATTTATTTTATGAATAAAATTACAAAGAGAGTTTATATAGTCTTAGAGTTGGTGATCAGATTTTTTCTTTGATTGCATTGGAATATGGGAATATCTAAAGGTTAAATTAAAATTTATTTCCGCTTTTTAAAAATTTCCTTTCTTCATTGCTTTTTTCTTTCACTTCTTTTGGATTCATCAATCTATCGGAAGTATTACATCGCAAAAACACAAAACAACGATTGCATTTTGTCTTAATTATTCGTTTATACTAAATACATTTATTTTATCTTCAAATATCCTCAAAATTAAATCGGATTTAGAGAAGAATATTAAATCGGTTAAAAATCGCCATTATGAATATGGTTCCCTTATTATCAACATTACAATTAGTCTCTCGGCCTAATTGCAATAAATTATCTTCCAAAATAAGAAAAAATATATTTCCGTTTTTACAATAACGTGTACAATAATGTATATACTCTAAATTTTCTAAATTCTAAATTGGTTTCTTACCTACTAGACAATGGAACATTAGCATAATCTGTCCAACTTAAAAAGAATAATTTGATAATTCTTCCCTCGTTTATTCTGTCTTGCTTTTGGCATTTCCGTCAATATATTTAATAATCTGTATGATTTACTCACACAAGGACAACCTTAAGAACATATTCGATAAAGTACATTCGATTTATTATATTTTGTTTAATGTTAAAATTATTTTTTAGTCTCATGTTCCCCTTCATATCAAATTCACCCAAATCTTTAGATTGCCTCCTCGACACCAGAACGAAACATTTTCAATTTGGTAATCTTGAATAACAATGCTAAGTGCAATGTCCAAGTAGATTTATTGAATTGAATTAGCAATTTAATGGAAAATTAGATTTCGCAATTCGTTCAAGTTTAAAAACAAAATTTAATTCAATGAGTTTATTCTTAAATTTCATTATTATAATTAAATTTCATTTTTTGGTATCACAGAAATAATTTTATTATACTGTCTTCTTTTAGCAATTCTTTAAATTGAGCTCATTGACAAGACAAAAAAATCTGCTTCAAGTTCTTTTTATGGATTTTAAGGTCTCTTTAGATGAAACTCCTCTGAAATGTTGATTTTTTATGATTTAAAATGGCAAAGACAGAAAGTCATTCTGAACTTTGTTTTGCAATTATTTTATTCACTTTATTCTTATATAACTTATTCCTACACTTATTGTATTTAATTGGAACACATCTAATTCGATTGTCTCTCTCGGTCTGGTCGCGTCAATCGTCACGAGTATACTAAGTCATATTACAATTTAATCGGCACATTATTCGATTTATTTGACCTATTGCAACAAACAAAACCTTCACATTTATCAATATATGTCGAAATATATTTATTTGTTGGATTATTGATGAGATGGAAATAGCACAAATGGAGGGGCTCGAAAGTTTTTTTTATACAAAGTGCAAACTATTCAGTAACTTTTCAGTTTGGGGGTTCTTTATCATAAATATCAAATAAATATTAAATATAAAAAATGGCACGAATCCGAGGATAGGCCCTCAGCAGGCATCTCCTCTGCACATACAATGTGGACCCAATTTATCTTATCAAAAATAACACGAATCCGAGGTATAGGTCCTCTGCAGGCATCTCCTCTGCACGTACAATGTGGACCCAATTTATCTTATCAAAAATAACACGAATCCGAGGTATAGGTCCTCTGCAGGCATCTCCTCTGCACATACAATGTGGACCCAATTTATCTTATCAAAAATAACACGAATCCGAGGATAGGCCCTCAGCAGGCATCTCCTCTGCACATACAATGTGGACCCAATTTATCTTATCAAAAATAACACGAATCCGAGGTATAGGTCCTCTGCAGGCATCTCCTCTGCACATACAATGTGGACCCAATTTATCTTATCAAAAATAACACGAATCCGAGGTATAGGTCCTCTGCAGGCATCTCCTCTGCACGTACAATGTGAACCCAATTTAACATATCGAAAATGACGCAAATCCGTGAAGGTGTCCTCTGCAGGCATCGTCCCCGAAAGTACAATGTGGAACTAATTGATCATATCTAAAATGACGCGAATCCGTGAAGGTGTCCTCACCAGGCATCGTCCCCGAAAGTACAATGTGGAACTAATTGATCATATCTAAAATGACGCGAATCCGTGAAGGTGTCCTCACCAGGCATCGTCCCCGAAAGTACAATGTGGAACTAATTGATCATATCTAAAATGACGCGAATCCGTGAAGGTGTCCTCTGCAGGCATCGTCCCCGAAAGTACAATGTGGAACTAATTGATCATATCGAAAATGACGCAAATCCGTGAAGGTGTCCTCACCAGGCATCGTCCCCGAAAGTACAATGTGGAACTAATTGATCATATCGAAAATGACGCAAATCCGTGAAGGTGTCCTCACCAGGCATCGTCCCCGAAAGTACAATGTGGAACTAATTGATCATATCGAAAATGACGCAAATCCGTGAAGGTGTCCTCTGCAGGCATCGTCCCCGAAAGTACAATGTGGAACTAATTGATCATATCGAAAATGACGCAAATCCGTGAAGGTGTCCTCACCAGGCGGTTACAGGACATTACTGCTAAATCCATTACTGCTAAACGCATTTTTTGCATTGGGGGCGGGGCTTATGAAAAATGTAAAATACCGTCAGACATTACTGCTAAAAGACATTACTGCTAAACAATATTTGCTATTCATAATTAAATGATTAAATATGTTTCTTAAACCACGAACCATATGAACCAATAAAGTTTTTGCATTTTAATATCTTCTTTTTACCTACCCCAAATGATTAAAAATTTTGCCTTTATTCATTCTTTACCTGTACAGATTAAATTAATTTGCTGCCGTCTCACAAATCAGTAATATCCAAAACATTAAATTCCCGACTTTCAAAATGATTTCTAAAGAAATCAAAACAAAGCACCGGAAAATGCGAATCAAATGCAACATGTTACAAATAATCTGAATGAGCTCACAATCACTTTGCATTTGTGAGTATGCACGTGCTGTGTGCACTCACAATGTCAGTTCAATGGAAAAGTCAATACATTGAGTAAACTTGTGAGGGTGTAAAGGAGTTTGAGTTAGAGCAAGGGTGAGTGTACACATGTGCTGTCTCGATTGTTGGTCGCCGTCTTGACGTAGTCTGCACGGTAGACTCAACCTCGTTGTCCCCCTCTCATATGTTGGGCAAAATTCACTCTGTCTGCATTTGACTTCTTCAAAACTATGAAGAACTTTTAGTCGTTGGCTGTATATACTGCATAAGGGATGGAACATTGGGACTAGTCCTGGACAGGTAGTCTACACCAGCCATTCCAAATTAGTCCCAAAGTGTCCGAACTTGTCTGAACGCGACGGGGCGATTGTAATTTTTTGCTTTCAAAGTTTGACGGCGTTTTCTAGGTTCCTCAGGTTATTTTGGACACGTTCTATTCCGACAATTTTAATTGAGACAATTGAAGAAACCCCTAATATTACATTCACTGTTAATCCAAATCCAATCCGTAACACAATAAGCTAAATCCGTTAAGTGAAGTCGACCCGCACGGAATCTTCTCCCCCTTATTCTGGAGGCCTACTGTGGGCGTTTTCAGTGGATTCCGAATTGTGTTTGAAAGAACTGGAGCAATGGCTATTTTTAAGTAATTTGTATTTTGTGGTTTTCCTTACGCCATAATTAACTTGGGTGCATCGAGTACCAAGATATCTAGATACTGGTGGCATGGTTCATGGATAGTAATTTCCATTTTATCGACCACCGTTCGACTTCGCACAGGGTGACTTTGCACCGGTGACCTATTCTAGCCAATTTCATCACTTAATGTTTTACCTAAACAAAGTCATTATCAAGTTGTATGTAGCAACGATGATTTACATTGAGTAATTCAGTTTGTTCTAAAAGTATTAATGAATGTCACACAGTGTCACACTCTTGTTTAACACATGTGACAAATCTCATGTCTGAAGAATTGTTTGTTAGTAATATATTATTATATTTAATTATGCTTAGGAAGAATTACTCAGTTTCTACCTGAATTCTATTGAGTAATTTCGCTAATTTTCAAAATTGGACATTACTGCTAAAAAGTGTTTCAGTGCGCAAGCGCACCACTTGCAAACAGGCACACTCACGTCGGCATTTGCTTTGATCTCTGTGAGTGCGCTAATTGACGCGTGCCACAAAGCATTGTTGTGATGAGTGTGCCAGTTGTGCGCTTGCGCACTGTGGCACTTTTTAGCAGTAATGTCCAGTTTTAGCTGTAATGTCCAATTTCACGCCAAATTGGAAAATACAATTTCCAACACTTTCTAATTGAATTTGATTATTTGCCAACGGTAAATAATCATTTTCCAAGGAGAAAACAGTGAATGGAGATTGTTAGAATGTAGTTTCTGTTCCCAAATATGACTTTCAAGTTTTAAAGTTTGAACACGATTAAGCAATAAGCAAAAGCAAGTTATCAATTCTAACTTGGATCAATGTAGCATGCCATTTAAAAGGCTAACTAATTTAGAAGGCTCGTTATCCAGGCTTGATGGAAGACTCCTTTGATGAGAAAAGGATGATCATCTTTAATCAACCTTTTCAATTGTATCAATTCTTTTACACTACAGTAAAACATTTCATCTAATATCCGTCTAAATTTGGTGAACGCTGTTCAAAGATCATCTTAAAATTCACGTTGTAGAATGACAATCGTACAATACTTCCACATCGCCTCAACCAATGAACACTTTCATCACAACGAGTAGTCCCAAAATGTATCGGTCTCGTTTGACCCTGTCAGAAACAAAGATACAACGAAAATACTAAGAAGCATTTTCAACGTTTGTCCAAGTGAAAGTAAACAAACAAGATAAGATAAATGATGATTCGGTATGCGATGAAACATGATTACTTCTGAAATGAAGACAGTATGCGATTGTTAAATTGTCTGGGACAAGCTCTACTTGTAGAGTTTGAAACCATTAGAAATTATACAATGGACTAAAACAATGTTAATACAATTCTTATTAAATCGACATAATAATTGAAAAATTTAGAAGGAATGTCTTTTAGCAGTAATGTCCGACAATGTTTTAGATTTTGAATAAGCCCCGCCCTCAATGCAAAATATGCGTTTAGCAGTAATGGATTTAGCAGTTATGTCCGGAGACCCACCAGGCATCGTCCCCGAAAGTACAATGTGGAACTAATTGATTATATCGAAAATGACGCGAATCCTAGAAGGGGGCCTCAGCAGGCATCGTCCCCGAAAGTACAATGTGGAACTAATTGATTATATCGAAAATGACGCGAATCCTAGAAGGGGGCCTCAGCAGGCATCGTCCCCGAAAGTACAATGTGGAACTAATTGATTATATCGAAAATGACGCGAATCCGTGAAGGTGTCCTCTGCAGGCATCGTCCCCGAAAGTACAATGTGGAACTAATTGATTATATCGAAAATGACGCGAATCCGTGAAGGTGTCCTCTGCAGGCATCGTCCCCGAAAGTACAATGTGGAACTAATTGATTATATCGAAAATGACGCGAATCCTAGAAGGGGGCCTCAGCAGGCATCGTCCCCGAAAGTACAATGTGGAACTAATTGATTATATCGAAAATGACGCGAATCCGTGAAGGTGTCCTCTGCAGGCATCGTCCCCGAAAGTACAATGTGGAACTAATTGATTATATCGAAAATGACGCGAATCCGTGAAGGTGTCCTCTGCAGGCATCGTCCCCGAAAGTACAATGTGGAACTAATTGATTATATCGAAAATGACGCGAATCCGTGAAGGTGTCCTCTGCAGGCATCTCCTCTGCACATACAATGTGGAACTAATTGATTATATCGAAAATGACGCGAATCCGTGAAGGTGTCCTCTGAAGGCATCTCCTCTGCACATACAATGTGGACCTAATAAAAACGGTTATAAGCCCGACAAAATTACCTTTCTGCTCTAAATGGAATAAACGAATTAAACCTCAGAGTAGACGAAACAGAATTGTGTCGAAGGCAGCAGTCTACTGTAAGATTTAAAGTACCGTATTTTTCCGAATATAGCCCGCATCCATGTATTGCCCGCAGCCGTGTATAACCCGCAGAAAAATTCACTTTGGTAAATAGTTCCGTATATAAACCGCATCCGTGTATTACCCGCACTTTTTATTAAATGCCTTAAAATGACAAACAACGTACAACTATAGGTTAGATTAGGAGATAATATATTCCATATTTGAAAATGTTGTTTCATAAAAGTATATTTCCGTGTATAGTCCGCACCCGAATATAACCCGCAGAACACCTCGAAAAAAAGTTTTTTCGTGTATAACCCGCGGGGTATATTCGGAAAAATACGGTACAACTATCGGATTAATAAAGATCAATAATTTTTAATATATCTCTATGACAACACGACCACAACATTAGTTTGGAATTATGGATTGTCTTTAAAAAGCCCCACAGAAATCATATTTATTTGCAGAACTGCTCAAACTTTTGATGCACACTGCACTTTTTTCTTAAGTCAAAATGTGTCTACAACACTGTCTAGTCAAAAAATTTGTTTAAATTCTATTTTTATGTTCTATGATGCACTATTCTCAAATGGTTCTCAAAATTTAATCTAGCAACAAAATCTACTTCCGCGTAAAGAATATTTTTTATGTTCGGATTTAATCTTACTCGACTCTTCTAGATTATTTGGCGTTGAGAATAATTAACCGAAGCGTTCTCAATCCAAACGATTGTGCTCGAAGAAACAAAACAAATTTGTGAATTCCAACTCAACTCTAATTTGGTTTTAAGTAAGTTTCGTTTATATATAAGTTTTTATTAAAATTTTTTGAAATCAGCTGATGGAATGCACAATACTAGTTATCAGATTTTACTATGGTTCAAAAATTAAAAGGTAAATACATGTAGTTATATTTATAACCACTTTCCAAAAGTTTAAACTTAAATAATCTTACACCAATTGGCCAAATTTATTTTTTCTACAAGTTTCAAGTTTTTGGGACAACTATTTTAAACATTTCACATATTAAATTTAATTACTGTAAACTTCTACCATTTTATGCTCAACATCAAGATTTATAATACTGGAAATCATTTTTACAAAAAAGAACACTTACTGTAGAGTTCTGTGCTGTCCAATATCTCTTATGTTATTTATCAAGTACTCGTCGATTTAATCAGAAAACAGGTTTTATTTTAAAAATTTTGGTGGTAAAAATAGTGTTTTTTATTGAAATATTAACTTGTTTTTAATAAAGATTCGAAATTTAAATTTGAAAAAAAATTTATATTTAAGATTTAGTTCCTTTCGAAGCTTTTTCTCCAAACAGAATTGTATAAGCATGTCTTAACATTTATGATAGAAAACTATAGAAGTAAACTTATAATGTTTTTTTTATTGTCATTAGTTTTAACCTCAATTTATTTTAGTTATTCGTCAGGGAATATTCATTAATGCAAACAGAACAAAACCGGAGAACTAGAAAACAACATGACCAAAAACACTTTTGTTTTAGCCAGAGACATACAAGGAAGTCGAAGATGAAGTCAAATATTTGTTCACTCATTGTTTGCTCGTTATTTCATTGTCTTGTACGAAGTAGTAACTGAAATGTTGGCAGATGAATCTGACGAACGAGAATCAAACGAGAACTTACTGGTAAAACGATGAATTTAATACTTTTAATAAAATTAACCAAGCAAACTTATTTATAAACTTATTAATGTTGTTAAGTTACATTACAATATACAAACATGCAAATAATAAGTCTCTGACGCCATCATAAAGTATATTTTTAAAAAAATGTTTTTAATTTAAGTTTTAAATTATAATTTATTCAAATAGAAAAACATGTTTCCTTTTACTTGAACTCAAATAAAAAATTTAACAAATATACAAAAATTATTGTGCCGTTATTTGTTTTAGGATTATATTTCTAAAAGAATAAAATTTCTGAAAAGAAAAAAATTAAAACTGAAAATATTCCATACACAAATTCATTGTTCGTTCGATTATATTGTCCCAACATTGTAGAATTTAGTTTTATGCTGAAACCTATGGAATTTTTATTATTAATTTAATTGCATATTCATGTATTTGTTATATTTCAATTGTATTTTTTCATCTATTCAATAACAAGTTCTTTAGAACCAAGAGTAATGAATATATTGACTAACAAAAATGAGTTTCATTATCATGCTTTCAATGACCATGCTTAAATAATTTATAAATGGTATTTCTACAATATTCTTTTTAAGATATTTCACTCAATGGCTAAACAATTTTGGAATGCATAACAACCATCTAAACTATACATTGAACACTTAACTATTTTTAAAAGATTAAAATGATTTTTTTTAATATTTCAAATTATTTTAATTCATTATTTTAAGTCAAGACATTATTTCCACTATCCGACTAAAATATTTTTATCATTATTCGATGTATATCCTATAGGTTAAATTCACTTCTGTAAATTGCAAAAATTCATATGCTTTCAGTTTCACACCAATTCTTTTTTGTACCTCATTATATTCTTTGTGCATTTTGACCAATTCCCAAAAATTTTCCCAAATCAAATTTCCTGTATCCCCATTATCTTTCCAAACAGTAAACAAACACAACTTCCCACTGTACCCAAATTAAGTACACAATCACATTACACTCTCGACCAGACCACAAACAAATTTGATTGTTCTAATTGTTATTGGTATATTTTTGGTTTAGGTAATTTGGCTAATGTGCATTTTGACTGGAGGTTTTGTGTATACTTTTGACAGAGTTTAAAAGGTTTCTTATAAAAATATGTTTTTAAACTAAATTATTTTTAAAATATGATTTCTGAAATACTATTCCCAATTCTTAAAACAAAATATATTTTGATCGATTATTAATCTTAATAAACTAATTTTCAGAATTTTCATGAACGATTATTTATTTGTTTTCCCCTTGTTTTTTAACTTCTGAATTGTTTAGAATTTTATTTAATCGTTCACTGTGTTACAGAAAAAAATGTACTGAAACAGTGGGACTAATATGCTAACTTTTATTAGGTTTTTCAATTAAACTTTTACTTTCTTTCTCTCTGACTACTAAACAACAAAGTACGCATGGAA
Organism: Rhizoglyphus robini; assembly: GCA_023373905.1. Classification (NCBI taxonomy): domain Eukaryota; kingdom Metazoa; phylum Arthropoda; class Arachnida; order Sarcoptiformes; family Acaridae; genus Rhizoglyphus; species Rhizoglyphus robini. The sequence goes on along the minus strand of JAKIJQ010000040.1, from coordinate 1,509,900 downwards.
GCATTAGATTAACTTGATTAAAACAACTCATAAAACAAAGTGAACTTTTTGGTATACAAAGCAGAACTACAGACTCGAATGTCAAATTGGATTTGTGTTTGTAAATGAGGCATCATGTAGGCTGACCCCATTGTCAGAATGCTTAAGGGCTGTTTGTTATCTGTGTCCCCAAAATGGGCGTCATGATCCGTGCCGCCCAGTTTTGGTAATTGGAGGAGGCGAATGAACAAACTCACGCTCGAGCGAAGCGAGAGTGTGAGTTTGTGAGTGAACGAGTCCTCTGGCGCTCGCTTGATAGGAAAAGGCTTGTGCAGAGGATTACGTCTACATGGTTCAATGGATCGGTCTGAAAATTTTACACAATATTCTGGTTGGGGTGAAGTTGTGCCTTTTGCCCAATAGTTCACTATTGGTCAAAGGTCACCGGAGATAAAAAATAATTAGTGATATTTTACATAGATCTGTATTGAGAATGGAGTTGATGTGTGTGTCTGTCGCACTTTTATGACTCATCGATGACTGAACTGATAAGTACGAGTGCTCGCGATACTCCCGCTCCGACTTCACGCCCACGGCGTCACTTATGACTAGTTTTAGGGTTTACGGTTCTCTCAGCATATGGACAAAGGTTTACAGACGGACGGTCAGACAGACAGACACGATGGCAATAGCATAAGCTTACGACTCTAAAAGAGTCTCGCTAAAAAGGAATTCTGAAAATTCTTGTATGCATTCGATTCGACAAGATTTTAAAAGGTTTCGTATTAAAATATTATTCCCAATTCTCAAAACGAAATATATTTTAATCGATTATTAATCTTAGTAAACTAATTTTCAGAATCTTCATGATCGTCTATTAGTTTGTTTCCCACTAGTTTTTACATGAACTTCGAAATCATATATAATTTTTTAAATCTGTCACTGTTTTACAGTAAAAATGCACTGAAACAGTGGGACTAATATGCTAACTTTCATTTAATTTTTCAATTAATCTTTCAATTAAGCATTTACTTTGTTTCTATCTGACTAAACAACAACATATGAAAGCATTAGATTAAGTTGATTAAAACAATAAACAAAACGAAGCAATCTTTTTTTTTATGCAAAGCAGAACTACAGACTCGAATGCTAAATTGGATTTGTGTTTATAAATGCACTCGAACAAATGATTCAAATAGGTTTTATTACCTGATGATTGAAATTATTTTTTTTGTAAGTAGTTCCGTGTTGAAGGAAAGTATTTTTAGATTTTTGAACATTGTCCCACTTTTGCTTTGCACCAAGGTATCCACAATATACTATCTGTACATCTTAACATATTGTATCTTTACAATGAATGTATAGAATCTATTATGGTACGTAAATTAATTGTGGTCTTATAATTGTCTAGTTTGTGTTGAAGTAAGAAAAAGTTCTGCACAATTAATCCCACTTACTGTCACTTTAATTAAGTTCACACTGTGCAGACGCGCTAATGAACATAGTAATTTGCATTTAATCACTGACATTAGAGAAAATTGCCATTGAACTCAATGAGCATTTAAAAGGCGTTTCTTAAATTGTAGAATTTTATAAAAACCTTTTTGAACAAAAAAAATCTGAATAGTTTTGGTCAATAAATGCTTTTCACAGTGCTTTTAGTTTTGCTACAGAAATGGGAAAAGATCTACAAATTCACTTCTATATCTGAATTCTAATAAAAGGTAAATTTGCTTAATCAAATAATTATCTACTTTCTATCTTAGCGATTTTTTTTCTGAATCGGTATATCATAATCTATTAAAAATGCATGTTAAGTTCATTAAGAATATTAAACTTCAATCAACTGATCTTAAAAGAATTATGTTCCATGCAGAAACTAAGAATTTATTTTATGTTAATATTTGTTTAAATTATTATTTGTGGAATTAACTAAAGGTTTGAAAACTTATTCTATTTGGTTTGCCAACATCAATGTAGATTGTAACGTAACGATAGTGTAAATTGACTATCCAAATAGAACGTGCTCGGTGATGTTGTGCACTTTCTCTCTCACTCTCAATTAATCCTCCACAAGCACTTTCATTGAGTACACAGTCTCGAGTACATCGAGCACATAATCAACTTGCTCATTTACATTTTATTACACCAAACACTAACATTAAAAATAGTGCACTTTCTAATTCTCAACTTTCACTGCAAATAATCCTAATGCAACAAAATAAAAGTGCTACAGTGAAAACAACTTTCAGTAAATGAAAATGCATTTTTTAAATCTCCATCCATAATTATATATTTGTTTGAGTGGTACATTGAACGATGCGTTCCAATTGGAACACATACTCGGACACAGACACATAACGTCATTATTGCTCACGACTTGATGACTGTCCATTTGTATATTGTGACATTACGAAAGGAAGTGCACATCGATGATCGTACAATAGATATGAATGCATGAGCAGATGATTACAGGGCTTGGTGAATGACCGACAATTGAACAGATAGACGGGAATGAGATGAAGGTGGTGGCTCGCAAACTAATCAGATTGTGGGTTAATAGTCAAAATAATACAGTTTAGAGGGAAAACATTATTGACGATCCTGTATTTAGTCTCAAGCCAAATCATTAGACACACACTCTTCATCATTAGTCTGTGTGCAATAAGGAAAATATACTTAGTAGGGGACTAATGTGATTTGTATGTATATGTCCACTAAAAGAGGGAGAATTCATAAAAGTCTGAGAGAAAACCCAGTTCCCAACGAATCTCAATTGCGCAAACATTACGTACAAGCAAATTAATTTATCATCAGAATACACAGCGAGACTAATGAGACTTACGCAGACAGAGTGGCAACAAAGTATTCCTTTCCTATGTTGAGTTAATTTTAAATGGGGAAATCATTATGGATCACACTAAAAGGGAATTTCCAGTCTGTCTATTCTACCAAATTGCCACAAAATATCTTCCTCACTGTTTCATCAGTTTATTATGCTAATGTGTATCCGATGGCTAGACAATGTTGTTTTGTTTTCTGAGACGACAGACAATTGAATTGCAATCATTACGAAGGTTTTATTTTTGTTTTCATTTTTTTAACACAGCATACAGATTCAAGAAATTGATTCTACAATTTTAATTCGTTGAAATAAATAAAACCATTCAAGATTTAATTATCTAAAATGATTGATTTAAACTGGTATTTACAAAATTTGATGCGTTTACATAGAGTTTCAAAATTTCATGTTTTGCAAACTTTTCTAGCGAATTTCATCACAATTTTATTTTCTTTTTAAACTTTCAAAAAGTCATTAGTCTATAAACAGTTTTTCGTTCACATTTTTTCAAATTCCACACCGAATAGCATGCATTCATGACAGTTTCCAGTTGCTGAATTTAAAGTTGTTGAATTCACAGGAAATTTTGTGAAATTTAAAATTATCAAATTCTTCTTTCGCATTTTAGCTTTAAAACTCTTGTTTTTGTTAAATGTTTAAGTGTGTAAAATACAGCAAACAAAGTTAATTTCAAACAATTCTTTAAAATACAGAAACAGAAAGTGTTCTATATTAAACTTTATTTTATTTTTCTATAAAATGGAATTGTTAGTTTCGATTTTGGTTTGATACAATTTGTCTCCGTGTATTTCGACAAAATGTGTTTAAAAAATAATTTCAAATTACTTTCATCGTGTTAGTGCTTATTAAAAGGTTTAATATTTATTAAATTGTGAAATTTGAAAGTAGTGATCGAGCATTAGCTGAAAATGATTAATGGTCATTATTGTGCGTGTCCTCTTTGGAATATTTCAGAATTGATGTTCATGTTGAAAGAGTTTCCTCATATTATTGTTCAAATCAGAGTAACTTAAACCAGTTGAAACTATGACAGAATGCTATGCGTACAAAGTGAAGAGTGGGATCGATTTGTCGATTTGCAAACGAATTTGTGTTTTGTACCAAACAGTTTTTACATAAATATCGATCAAATTGTAATACGATATGATAAATTGTCACAAAGTGAGTTTGATCGTTAAATCGAGTTAAATCGTATTCGCACGAATGCAGAAGAAAGTCGAGTGGAAATTCAAATTTGTATTTCAAGCTACTTATTTTTTTATGAATAGAGATGAAATGGTTTTTGTGCATTTTTTTGTGATTCATTGTTTTTCTTTCGAACCGTTTGGAAATTAATGGTTATATTGATTTTTATTTTATTTTGAATATTGAATATTGAAAATTAATGATTTGTTTTAAAAATTGGCATCATTTGTATGCTTTTATTATGATTAGAATTGTCTTTTTACGAGTTAGATGAACAGCATTATTTTTTAAATCAAAAAATATCTTTCTCGATTGTTGTAGGGTTTATCAAAATTTTTACATATGAATCATTGTCAAAACTTTGAAATGAGTTTTATACTACTAGTGAGATAATTTAACAAATGTCATTTACTCAGACTTTTGAATAATTAGCTTTATTAATCACAATAATACGTTCTTTTTAGCGAGACTCTTTTAGAGTCGTAAGCTTATGCTATTGCCATCGTGTCCGTCTGTCTGTCTGTCTGTCTGTCTGTTAACCTTTGACCATATCCTGAGAGAACCATTGACCCTAGAATTGCCATATTTAGCACACATATACTTGGTAGCATATGTAATCGACTAGTAAGACCAAAACTGGGCGCCATGGATCATGACGCCCATTCTGGTGACAAATGTATTCTGAGAGAACCATTGACCCTAAAATTACCAAATTTGGCACACATATACTTGGTAGCATATGTAATCGACTAGTCAAACCAAAACTGGGCGCCATGGATCATGACGCCCAATTCTGGTAGCGCCAAGTTTAAAAAAGATTTTTTGTGGTCACTACGTGGAAAATGATGAATAAATGTGTTGCACATTTTAAATAAAAATATTGGTCCCAATACACCTCTTTAGTGATCCAAATGGATCAAATAAAGTCGTTTTAAAAGTTTCTCAGTTGATAGTTCAAGTTTCTATTTTATTTTTTAAGAGTCTCGCACTTTGCCTGGCTTGCCAGACAATCTTATTATTTAATTCTACTTTACTCTTTCAAAGTGGGCTCAAATTTAAATTCTACAATATTCCTTGAATAATTAACAGATATATTACGTACAACATTGACTGTGTGCATTATTACTTTGATTTCCATTTGTCAGCCAACAAAGTGCACTATTCACTTATAATGTCATGTAATACTAGGAAGCTTTTAAAATTTGTTGAATTTAAGCGTAGGCCTGTGTAATAAATGCTGAGTGGGTTTTATACTATGCTTCTGACTATGTTTTCAGGTTTAACGAACTTTAAAATAGAATATTTTATATTTGTGTTGAATTATTGATTCACTTGGTGCTCAAATTGATAGACTGTACTCGTAATTAGATAAATTATTCCGTAATCCTCTCACTCAATAAAAGGTAAAAACATTATTTTCAATTAATTTTTTCGTTGAACTAATTCTGCCTTCGATTGGAATCCCTATCACACAACTTATTGGAGCTAATAAAGGCTTCAATTTTTAAAATAATTTTTAAAATAATAAAAATTTAGAATTTCTATTTCTTTAAATTTTTTATCCTGTATCATATACGAAATTTCTTTGCATTCGAAATCATTACCTCACATTTGGTTATTCTTCAAGAACAAATCTCATCAAGACATGCAAATTGTCCTATTCCAAGGTAACACAACATCCTTCTGAATCACTCTCTGTTCAATTTCAAAAATGGTTTTCAATTTAAATTATCATGTATTATCTGATAATAATTCATTTCTTTCACTTATTTCTAAGCTAACCACCACCACTACAGAACGAACATCAAACGCACAAGAGAGCACAAAAGCATAATGGCGGCCATTGCTGAGTTGCGTCGACACTCGGCACTACCACCAACCATTACCACTACCTTCGTCAAATGACCTTGTTGTCGTACAATGAGACACTCAAGAGTATTACCATCTGTACACATTCAATTGCGTAATCGAGTGACACACCTTTTTGACGCCAGTCACAAACGGCGCAGTGTTGGCCATCAGCAGATCGGTGACGGTGTTCACTCGCCAATCGCGAGTCGCCATACGGCACACAATGCACATTCCTCTCTGTGGCACGCACTCGCCTGATCGAACTTGTGGTCACGTTCGGAGGTGGGCGAACGACTCGCTTGCTGTCCACTGTCCACTAGACAGTCACGATAACTTTCAAATCATATGATTCGATTAGCAAGTTCGGTCCTGTGATCGGTCCTCTGTTCAGTTGTCAGTGATCGCCTACAGTAATCACTCTAACCCAATCATTCACCAAACAAACTAGAGATACAATCAGAGATAGTAAAAGTTTATTAGTTTCCTTGTCAGTTGTTGTAACCCGATTATAGTTACAGTTTGATTCAAGGCATCAACAGATTTGTACTTGTTGTGGTGTGTTGGTGTGTGTTGTGTCAATCGACAATAACAAATCAGTTGACTATTATTTAAGATAATAATAATAAATTAATAAAATATTAATTATAATAAAACATAATAAAACACATGTGTTGATCATGGCTTTGTACGTATAAAGTGATCAGTTCAAGGTAAATGGGTGTGTGTGTGGGTGTGTGTCAAGAGATTGGGTTTGGATTATAAGTTTCCAAAAGGATTTCTAATGTTGGTTGGAAAGAGAAATAGAGGACAAATTGGGTGCTCTTCTCGGGTAAACAAAATAATGAATGAATCGAAACATACGTACATTTAAATCTTACAATTACAATTCAATATCTACTTGGAGTACTATTTTTACATTAACAACCAGTATTTTTTTTGGTGCAAACTCTGAGATTGAGCCCAAATTTTAACCAGATAATTAGCATCCCTAGACAAGGTGCCTGACCTGTTTTGGTTGGCGTATAGCCATTGGAACGGGTTTTATGGAGGTCAAAAGTCATATCAAAAGTACAGGTAGCTACGTACTATGTGGTATATTGAAGATACTTGTGCTATTGAATGTTCGTTTGAAGCATGTTTTTGTTTTTATTTATGAATATGTTAGTATTGTATGATCATTTGTTATTATTGAATTCTTAGAATGTACATTTTGAATCACAAAAGTGCTTATTGGCTTTAAAATAGGCAAACTTTCAATATTTTAGTAACTGTCCATATATTGTTCATCATGTTACTTGTTTTCATAGCTTAACATTTAGCTTTATATTTATTTAACTTTTTTATTATTTTGAACATGATCAAATTAATTTTAGACTAGGAACATCAAAATTAATTAATTTCCAGTCCGATTGATTGTCTCAAAAAATAATATATAGCTTTTGTTTGAAAATGTTTAGTCGTTTAACAAAACTAACTCACTACGATCAATTCATATAAAAATATTTAAGATTTTGTCGTAAATTATGTTATAAAGCTATTGTTAACTAAAATATAAACTTAAAATTGAAAATACAAACAAATAATTAAATATATTAAATTAAAATTAATACTGTCCAAATATATAACGTACTGTAATAGCATATATAGTGAGCCTGCAATACCACGTATACCTACACGTTCACGAAATCGATTTGACTTTTTGACCTTTATAAAATCCGTTCCTATGGCCATAGGCCAACTAAAACAGGTCAGGCACCTTGCCTAGGGATGCTAATTATCTGCTTAAAATTTGGGCTCAATCTCAGAGTTTGCACCAAAAAATACTGGTTGTAAATTCAATATTGTTCAAAGAATTTGTTAAAATTTGTCCAATTTTTGACCAACTTTGAACTGGCAAAGCGACCATAGCAAAATTAGATAGATCGTTTAACGACAGATTTGTTTTTGTTCATTAAAAAAATTGCACAAATTTTTATGTCACCGTATTACTAATCAAATCCTTGCATGCAATGTACAGATTCAGTAATTTGACTAGTAAATTTGAATTCATAAGTTATGAATCATAACAATAGTTTATCTTAGAAAATTTGTCAGAAAAATTTGGTTTAATCTTATGTCAAATGTCGTTGGAGAGTTTGTTAATGTTCAACTTTTATTTCGGGTTTCTAAAAAATGTAAATTCTATTCCGCACTATTTTCACCTAAAAAATAAAAAATTCGTAATTGTTTTATTATGATTTTAAAAACAGGCATACCATCCTGGATAGCAATTCTAGTATATTCTTAATATCATTTGTTTATGTGTCAGGTTTCGGGATTTTAAACACAGGTATTTTATTTTTATTTCTTTTTCTATAAGGAATCCATTTTTCTTTAATTGTTTACCGAGATTCCGATCTGCGAAGAAAAATAGGCCAGACTATCTGCTTCTTTGGCAATTCATTTCAAAGATTTGTACTTTTCTTACTGAATCTCTTCAATAAAGGTAATACTGTTTTTATTTACATTTAAATCTTTCGAATATTTTAAATTTTCTACCACACTTTCATACAATCTATTTTTTGACATTTTCTAGTACATTATCAGTGTGTTATAACTAACATTAGTATAGAATATAGACCCGACTACATATTTTATATGTTTAATTAATATTCGCATATAATAAATCATAGCATAAATTCACAAAATTACAAATTGAGTTATTTCAACATTGCGAACATTCCAATAGTAGTACACGTTTACATTGGTCCAGGACCCTCGTCAATAAAGGTGACACAGTTTTTATTTGTCATTTAAATTTTTTTATTATATTATCAAGGTTGTTATTTTTAAGATATTTAAATCAATTCTGTTGCCTTGTATTTTCAAAACAGACGCTTTCAAATTGGTTGAATTAGAGTATTATTTTACAGTAAATCTATCATGATAATAACGGTTTCATTCATTCATTCATTCTCAAGACGCAACCACCATTGCTGGTGGACTTGACCGAGCCCTGATTACAGGTCAAGTTTCATCATTGTTTAATTTAAAATTACCCTCAAGTTTTCTATTGTGTCCTATTTATATTCTCTTGAAGTTAATCACTAACAACAATCAAGTCTTTTATTGGATTTATTCACAGAATCAACTCGACACATTCACAAACACACCACACGACATTATCGAATATTGTTTTTAAAAGTGGAATTAACCCTCAAACCATCGCCTTACATTAAACTTTCATATTAAATACAAGTTCATAGTTTAAGTTCAAGTTTCATAACTTGAAATACATAAATTAAAAAATTATTTTTAAACATTTTTAAAAATAAAACTGATTTTTTGATATTTATATATTTTAAGAAATTGGTTAGAACAGATTTAAACTTTTGAATCCATTTCATATCCTGATTATATGTTGGTTATTATTTCTTATTGTAATTTGTCAGGTTTCATGACTCCAACTATTAACAATGAATAAGTTCTTTCAATGTAATGCGAGATGCAAACACGTTTCAAATATATATTTGACTCTATATAGTAATTTTAATAACAAGTTCGATTGCCTTAAAGAATGTTTGCGCACTTCCTATGTACATTGTACTGCATCTTTTATATCAAATTATATTTTTATCTCTTAGATGTCTTATTTTATTAGTTGATCCGTAGTACCAGATTTTAACCCTTAATCGCACGACGTGAGATTCGGAATCTCACATTGATTTTTGAAAGGCTGTCGCCAGTAATCTATAAAGAATATAGCATAAGGCTCTTGGATATGTGTTAAGAATATATCTAAGTAACATTTGAGTCACTTAAAATGCCCAAGTGCCCAGTGGTTTGTTCCTGGAACTTCAAAAACCAAAGCATAGTCGCGTTAGCTGTACCTTCAGTCTATGCTTCTCCTCCAAAGCATGCTGCGAGCGTGTGGTGTGAGCGTGGTGTGTGCGGATAGCAAGAGGAGAACTGCAATGTGTTAGCGCGCTGTAGCACAGTAGAAGGTGAGATTGCGAATCTCACGTTGTGAATGCCGCCTTCTTTTTGAGGTCGTGCGATTAAGGGTTAAAAAGGTTACTTTTTCAATTAAACTATGAAAGTATAATTTCATCACCATCATTTATCAATCATTTAACTTGAATAAAATGTAAGAATAATTAAATATTTTTTAAGAAGTGTTTTGTTTTAAGGAAATGAGTTTTGAATTTAAGTAATTTAAACGAATAAAACATTTCAACATTAAATCTTTACCACATGCTCACTTTTTAAATGGTACCAGAGAAAACTTTTATATGCTTTTACATTGCGTTTTTTCTTTTTATTTTTTTAAACTTTTCTTGGGCTAACTGAGATCAAATTAAATTTAAATTCTACTGAATCCTTTGGATAATTAACAGATAGATTGCATCATAGACTGAGCATTATGACTTTGATTTCAATGTTCCAACTAGCGAAGTACACTATTCACTTTCACATTTAATGTCATGTAATACTAGGAAGCTTTTAAAACTTGTTCAATTTAAACGTAGACTTTTGAAATAAATGTTAAGTTGGTTGCATACTATGCTATTTTGTCTATGTCTTCAGGTTTAATTAACTTTAAAATAGTATATTTTATATTTTTGTTGAATTATTTATTCACTTTGTCTCTAATTGATAGACTGAACTAGGAAATAAATAAATTAGATGGTAAACTACTTACTTTTATAATAAAAAGGTAAAACATTATTTTCAAAACGACATTTTTAATTAATTTTTTAATCTGTCTGCTTAGAAGTAGACTACTTTCAATCATATTATAAATTACAAATTCACACAAATAAGTTTTATAAATATATTTTTTTAAGAAGCATTCAACAAAAGTTTTTATTGGTAATTGTAAGTAGCTCAAGGCATTCCTAGTATTAAAAGGAGAGATCAAATGGTTTCAAGTTAGCTTATTTCGCTTAAGTTTTATGCATTCATATTGAATTACAATTCTATGGTCTTTGGAACTGTTTTAATTTAAAGGTTATTATAATATTTTAAATGTTCGTCTTTCTTATTTATCTGGTCATTTAGTCATCAATCGGGAAAATGTAATTCTCCATCGAAAGTATGGCACAATAATAACAACAAATACAATTTGTCTTAATTATCCGCCTCCCCATTTATTATTGATTTGTGCAAATGATTACATTGTCTAGACGAGATCTATTAATGTTTAGATGGGCCCATTAGTGAGTGTGAAGCGAAAATCATGTTTGTAGAGAAAGTCACAATATAACTTTCCTTGGCTGAATCTTCACCTAATTAACTTTTTGTTTGGATCATACATTGAACATTACATTCCAAATGGAACATAGATTACTCTCATAGTTACTCTCGGACAGTCATTAGAGTGTGATTGCACTTGATTATGCCTTTGCTCGTGGTGTTAAAGTCAATACAGATTTCTTTATACTAGAAATACTCAAGGTTATCTCAAAAAAGTTAATTTCACCTCCATACACCCATATTAAAGGTTTCAATATTTTAAGTAATTTGTCATATTCAGAAAAACATCGCCATCTATCGGAAGTATTACACAACAATAACTACAATATCAATTTTTCTCAATTATCTCATTATATTCAAGTTTAACAATACAATCTCATCCTCTACTTGACTCTACTTGTTTATGCAATCTCGTTTTGAAAAACCCAAAAGCAATTGTTGTAACTTTCCTGCAGACCTGGTATTATGATGATAATGGTGTGGATTGTCAAAGTGAAAAATTTCTAGATTTTTCAATTAACATTTCTATGATTGGTTTATGGTTTGGTGTTGATGAAGAAATTGAGTTTCAAACACTGCAAAGATTATAAATTGTCCATATAAAAGGTTAATTCACAATTTCGCAATATTTTATGTTTCAACTTTAATTTCCAGCCTATAAGGTTTGATGTTCATAATACAATAACACTTTATATAACTAGATTTAGATATTTCAATTAAATCTAATGAATCACAACAATTCAATTTTGTTTTTTTATTTAGTTCTTTTAAATTAAATTTGTTAAAATTCTTAAATAGGTAAGTTCTTGAGTATATATAATAATCCAATTATTGATAGAGAATTCATGATCTGCTTTTTTAAAAGGTAAAGATTTTTTAAATGTACTGTACTTGCAATACATTAAACAAGATTTGCATTAGATTTTATTTTTAAGGCTATAACAGTTATAGTATAACTATAATGTTATTCACGCCACTTCAACAAACAACCTTAATGTTTTTTTTAATTATTTCACTTGATATTAGCAAACAAATTTATTGAGCCATTTGAATTTACTTTATTAATTCATTTTTAGTTGCTCAGTTTTCCAAAAGGTCATTTCTTTAAACAAATTGTGTGTGAGAAAGAGAGGATAATTTGAATTGTGATGTTGGTTGGTATTCATTAATTATCTATTTTTACAAATTAAATTTTCTATAATTCTTGTTACATTCGACACAAAAAGAAAATAACCTACCTTGTTACTAATGTTTCTCCATAGTACTTAAAATGCAAATCGAATCAAACGCATAGTAACAATTCAATCATAGAAATTCGAGTTTCTGGGATAAAAGGTTGCAAAAATCTCAATATAAACCTGCAATGCAATCACTAATTAATTTGCTATTAATTTCACACAAAAAATTTTATTTACATGCTTCTTTTGTTTTATTTTGTATTTTATTTAGAATTTCACACAAATAACAGCCAAGTCTTTTGTGATTTCGACAAGTTCCTTCTTAATGGTAATCATAATTCAAGCATTTAGATTTAGAATTTTACTCAGTTTTTAAATAGCTATTTTCTTACGAGTTAGCGAATTGACTTTATTTCATTCAAACTCACAGTCAGGCACTTGTACACAGCAGAGGGGACACCTGAATGACTAAAAGCTTTTTCTTCTTACTCAAACAGCAGACCGTCCACAGAGGACGTTACAAAACAGTACAATAACCACTACACTCAATTCATTTTTCTATACCATTATAGAACACTACATGTTTGTAACAACAGCGATTCATCTATTATTAGTGTCTTAAAAGTTCAAACAAACTAAAATTTAGATTTCATTTCTTTGATTTATATTTTCATTTAAAATTTTCCAAAACAGATTTTTACAACCAAATCAATTGCTATATTTTAAAAATAACATATTTATTTAACACATATTCTTTGGGCAAAATGATTAAAAAAAAGTTGTCTTTTTCTATTGAAAAAATCTTATTTGATAAGCCGGATTTCAAGACAATTTGATGACAATATTAGATGTAAAAAATCTAGACTATTTTTTAACGGCTATAAAATAAAAGTATCCGTTATAATATGTTTAAATACTCAGGTCTTATCATAAGGTAACACAACATTAACGATTCTTTGTTCAAGGGATATCTTGCAAAAATATCGTCAAAAATAATTTTCCTTCAAACTTGACAGTTTCGCCCAGTTTCGTGAATTTCACAAATGGTTATCAATTTAAATTATCATTTATTATCTGATAAAACTTCATTTCTTTCACTTATTTCTAAACTAATTAATGAATGAATCGAGGCATACAGTTAAATCTTACAATTACAATTAAATATCTACTTGCGCCTAATATTCCAAACCAAATGTACACACAACAAGAAGAAAACAACTTTATTATAAAATAGAGCGGTGTTGCCCACCTAAGATGGGTTTCCATGAGACACAGCATACTAATCAATCCATAAGGACAATTGCACACAAAATACAAACAAATTGGTTACAGAATAAAGATTATGCAAAAATACAATAGATTTAAAACTATGAGAACATTATGGTATAAACAAGTAGTGTTTTATCACATATAAAAAGGCTATTCTTGTGAGTAAATGTGACTACGCAAAATTTGAATAGTGTCTGCAAATACCATTTCTGCAAGGTCCGGCAAACGTTTTTTGTCTAGTTTGAAACGATTAAAGAACTCAACCATTTCCTTGCTCAAACTCAAACAACCTCAAACTTCAAACTTCAAACCTCAAACTACTCTACACTGCATTGAGATGTTCGTGTACCAACATTATTACCATCAAATGATTTGTCAATTGAATTGCATAAAAGATATGTGCACAAAACGGTTTCATTGGTCTCATATCGTTTGTTTTAATAAAAATGGTTAAACTAATTTGTCTTTAGCATTGTTCACTGAATGATATAATTATATTTAGAGTAAAATTGGTTCTTTTTTAAGGTTTTAACTAAAGTTTGATTAATAATTTAATAAACTCACATGAATTTGAAATGACAATTACGGTTGTTTTCCCCCTGGAATTTGTTGACTAAGTTTGTTCTTGTTCAAGTTATTAACCAAACTGACAGCTTTAATTTCTCAAGACCTGTACAATGATTGTACAACAATCTATTCAAACTTTCGCCGTTGAATTTAAAGCCAACAAAATCAGTCACAATCATAGTCAATAGACCACCCAATAATAGAAAAAACAATTCAATTTTTACATATCCCATCCCACTTCTATTAAAATTCTGGTGTCTGTCCGTGTGTCACGCTGTTTGTTGCGTACAACAATGTCATCAATTTGTTAAATTTGTTCAACAATTGAAATTTCAAATTTTGGAGTTTCTATGCATTTTGGCGGGTTATGTGGGGTGTGGATATGTGTTGGGTTATGTTCTTTGACAAGTGGATAGTTTTTAGGTTTCGTGTAAGATTGGGTTTAGGTTAGGTTAGGTGGTTAGGTGGGTGTTGGGCGTCGTTAGGTGTAGGTTAGGTTAGGTTAGGTGGATTGGTGGTTAATTGTAGTTGTTCCTAAGGTGATGAGATGGTGAGTTGAGTGAGGTGAGGGGTGGGGGGTGCCGTTGGCAGCTTGCTGCCAACGGTTTCGTACAAGTCCCAGAGGCAAAACGTTAGTTTTGCGGGACTTGTACGAAATATTTTTTATTTCTCTTTAAAACATTCGTCAAAGTTAATATTAGCGACAGTTTGAATTTGATTTTGAGTTTTTAGGCTTTCAAAAGGTATTTTTAAAATCAGAATATATATCCAATAGTTCAAATCGAACTAACAAGGTAAAATTATTTATAATTTTTCTATTTTGCTTATTAAATTGATGAGTATTAAATTTTCTTTTTATTAAATAGTTTTAAATTGTAAATTCTTCATTAATAACCAGAAATATTATTGAGTTTAATCACTTTTAATCACTTGTTGCAAAACTTATTATTTTGTCTTTCCTGGTGTAATCCCAAATATATTCGTAAAACTCTCAAGAACCCACCGTTGCTAATAGTTTGATCAATAGTTAATTCGATGTTTTAAATATTTTCGATTCGTATATTCCTTGTCCTGATTGCATAACTCAGTTACATAACATAGCTCGATTCAAATAGGGACGTTTAATTGGATAGCAGTTGTTTTCCTTTTATTTCTTTGGACTCGTACAAATTGTTAATTCACTATCTTTATTCTTAACATTATTTTAAATTTTACTTTTTAATCTTATGTCTAATGTCGTTTGAGAGTTTGTAAGTGTTGAAACTTCCACTCGTCCTTGTTACTAAAAAGGTAAATTCTATTTCGCACTAATTTAACTTTAAAGATAAATAAAGTTGTAATTGTGTTTTACCATTTTTGTTCAAGAAAAGCTTACCATATTCCTGGTTAGTATTTAGTATATTCTTCCTATCAATTGTTCAAATATCAGCCTTCATCGTGTTAAATACAGGTACTTTATTTTCCATAAGAAATGCATTTTTCTATAATTGTTTACAGAAATATGTTTTTGTCTCTATTGAGCATAACAGAATTACTAATTTTTTAATGGTTTTAATATCACAAATTTTGATTATTCCAGATTAGCATTAATGGATTTCGGTATAGTAATTAAAGTTTATATTTGAAAATTCATTTTACAATTTATACATAATCATTACTTTAATCCCCACCACTGTACCCTCAAATATAATCATTCATTCTTAGTCCCACTGATGCATTGACTATCAATACAACTATTGACATCATCATTTTCCTTTATATGTGGCATATGTGGTTTCAGCTGAATGACAGTTGGATAGGCATTAATTGAAATTTCGAACTAAAATTATTTAAAATTTTTCAAATAGTACATTTGTAATATTTTTTTAAATTACATGGGGCTGTGTAATAAATGTAGAGCTGGTTTTATCTTCCCATGTTCGTATGTTTAACTTTTATATGACATTTTGCATTTGTGTTGAATTATTTATTCATTTTAAATAGTTTTCACGAACGTGGTTATTTTGGTACGAAAAAAGGTAAATTTTTATTTAAAAAGTTGTTTTCTATTCGTTTTTACATTTTATTTAAAATTTATAACTATATGTTTAAGATATCTTTATGCAAGTAGTTCGTTTCAGTTTCTTTCATATTAGTCTACTCTTCATTACTCCATATTGCCTAATTGGTTCTGGTTTTGGTTTCATAATATTGAATATTGTGCTATTCATTGTTGCAATTGGTCTGGTTACAGACTTATTAAAGGTTTTTTTTATATTTTAGAGTATGTCCAAACTAAGGCAACTCCACTTGTATACAGAAGTTTGGAAAACAGTTTTATTTTATAAGCAGGATTTTAAGACAATTTGATGGCAATATTAAATGGTCATATTTATTGTTTGTTTCTGTAAGCACAATATTCTTTCAGTTTTTGCAAAATTCGTCTTGTATATATTTTTTGTAATAAATTCCATTAAACATTTGCAACCATGTTTGTTTTAGTTATAACATTCCCGATCAGGATCAATCTCAATTTCGATGACACTTCATCAAAGTGACTCGATATCATGTCGATTCACTCAAATCTTGTCTCGTCCACACCAAAATCGTCCAGATGGATCTTCTCTCAAATCGTCACTATCCCATTTTGATTGTCCACTTGATCCAGCACTGTGCTCCAACATTGCAATCTCTTTCCATTACCTTCGCAACCGAACTCGAAAGCATTTCTCAAATTTTTGACACAAACACACTCATAATTTAAATTTCATTTAGTTATAGCTGAGTACAGTGCCAAATTAGGGATGAATTCTAAGTAAGCTACATCAAAGGTTGACCAAATTATCAATTTTAATTCATTGACTTTCTTAATGATTTACTTTGACAAAAAAAGTTATGAATTATGAATCTTCCCTTAGATCAAATAATATTTTGTTTAATTAATTTTGGCAATAAATACTATAAATTGCTCTATTTTCTATTGTATTGAGAAGAACAGTTCAAACTTGAACATGTTGAAGATTGAAACAAACAGAATCTGTTCAATAAAGGTCACACAGTTTTTAATTGCTTTTAAATCGCCAAACTTTCTTAGCAAGTAAAATTTAACTATAAATCGCAACAATAAACATGAAGAAATGGATTATGGATTATTTCCAGATTAATTAGCGAGTAAGTGTATTTAAAGTTATTTTAATGGTTTCATTTAAATACTTCGTATTATTTACTTTATGTTATTTTCATAGATAAAGGTCTGACCAAAAAATCACTGGCTTTTCTATTTTTATGAGTCAGTGTTCAATAATTTTCAGTAATTTTTAGTAATCTTGAGTAATTCGACACATTCAATAAATCTAAACAACAACAAATGAAAAGTTTGTTATTCAACTTGAGATTTTCCGTTGGTTTTTTTTACTTTAACTACGTCAGCGATCCTTGGTCTGATATATCAATGGTTATTTATATTTCTTATTTTTTGCATTAGTCAGTACCTTCGCTTTAACTTTTGATTTATGTATTTAAAAATAGTAAATATGTAGAATAGAAAAACTATTATTTGATCAATACAACAAGTTAATTGAAATTCTTTAACAAGAAAGCAAAATCTAATTTTATTCAAGAATGAGATCCGGATTCGGATTACTGTTCCGCCAACTTTTAAACAGGTTTTTAATAGAATTTAGTTTATGGAATCATTGCATTTAAAATGTTGTCATTACTAAACCATAAGTCTAAACTAAATACTAAACTAAAGTCCATGATAGGATAGTTTCAAGCCAACCTAACCATCAGTGCGCACTTGTTTTGATTGCCACAATTTCTAGAGGTTTCGCCGCTTGATGTCACATCTGATTGAAAAGGTAATCAATAAAATAGTTTCTTTTATTTTTCATTTAATAAATTTCAAGATATAAAATGAATGTTTTTATTTGTATATTCATTTATTCATTATTACTCTTATTTAAATATTGTACGAAAAGGTTTATAATTGGATTGGTTACAAGATTGCTATCCGTAAAGGTCGACAACTATATATTTAATTCACTCTTGCTAATTATCAAAATAGTTGGTTTAGTATTTTGTAAATTGCCTAAATAAAATGTGAAACCATGTTTGTTCTTTGTGGGAGCTTTTACTAAATTTATTTTTACTTGGCTGAAATTAATTTCGTATTACAATGATTGTTTTTATTTATTTTTACAATTTCTGAGTCATTACAAGTGTGTCATGGGTAATATTATAATTTGTATTAAGTAGCTATAACTATATTACAATAAATTAATGATAATAAAAGGTTATTCTTATTCACACTTGTGTATTGTGCCAAGTCAAAAACTATTTTTTTGTCAATTCAGTCTGAATCTAAGTCTGAAAATTTATTAATTGTTTTATACTACTATATTGTTAAAATATATAATTTTCATCATCTTTAGTGTGTTTTCAAAAGGTTTAAATAGTAAAAAAAGTAATCTGCTTATAGTTCAAAATTGCGGCAATGTTTGTTTCGTAAACTTTTATTCTATAAAATTTAGTCATTAATAGTTTATCTATTCCATAATTTGCCGAATAGTACAAAAATATATATGAGCAATGAACAGTTGTTTATCTGTGTGATAGCTTTACAAAACAACTCGACTTATAATCCAGAAATCAGTATTTTCATGAATAATTAATATTTTCAATTTTATTTTCTCATACGTAGTTCATTTGTGTTTCAAATTGTTTAGCAAATACATTGCAAAAAAGCGTCATCAGGTGTCTAGATCAGATTTAAGCATTATTTTGAAAGGTAAACATATTATTGATAAATTAATAAATTCGTTAAAGTAAGTAAGTAAGTAAGTTTGAAATGAATAGAATGATCAAATGTTGTCATTACTAAACCACAAAGTTATCCGAGTCATAGTCCGGAAGTTGTTTATCATCTTTTCTTATGTTTTTGTACTGATTTAGCGAAAGTTTTTCTGCTAATCGGAGGTAGTTATTTTATTATCTTTTTATTGTATTGCATTAACGTCACGTCCACACCAATAGGTAAACCTAATTTACGTTATTTTTATTTCTAAAATATGAAATACATAATGTCTAAACGACATTAGTCTCAATTTAGTACGAGTTCGTATTTAGTTAGTATTAAGATTAGAATTAGCGAACCCACTTATTTCTTTTTTCTACTCACGATTTTGAGTCTGTACAGTGAAATCAATGATGCCAGTTAATTAGCTTGAGAATACAATTGAAACAATTTTTCAAACTCGAATACTGTTCAACGAATTCGATGATTCAGTGAGTAGCCTTTTAACTTGAGTAGATCCAATCTGTTTACAAGCAACCGGTTACCCAATATTATTAAAATCTCATTTGAATTTAGACATTTAATAAAATATTTTGAATCATTATCTTACAAAATTGGATTAACTTTCCTAAATGTTTCCAATTTATCTATTTGACAAACTGTATTTAACAATCTCCATTGAACTAACCTCTGTATCAAAGGTTTTTATTTAAATTCAGAGTCAATAGAGTAAACAGGAAAAATAAACAACACATTTTTGCATTGTCAGTCCCAAAATAACCTGTGCTAAACGGGCCGACATCTCATCAGATCTTTGTTTATTCCAAAAATTCAATTTCCTTTAGATAATTTTCAAATCGCCAATCGAATAGAATGTCGTAAGACAACATAAAATTCTTCATCTCTAAATTCCATGTTCAAAGATTTAAATTTAGATTATTCTTATTTGTTCCAGTACCAATGTCATATGTGGCTGTGGAAAACCCTAGATGGAACTATTATCATCACGTAAGGTCAAATAATTGAAGTCGATTGTAAATTTCTCTATTCAAAATGTTGCGATTTAAATGTCCAAAAATTTAGATATCAACATTGATTCAAACTATTTTTAAAAATATTGTGTTTTATATTCTTGTCAAGTGATCATCTCGTCTAATTCAAGTTTTAAAACAAATCTAAAGTTTATTTCCCATACGACAAATTAACAATGATCATGTTTTTTTTAATTTTTTGTTTTAAAAATGACTGTATCCTAAATACTTTCTTTGCCATTACACATGTGTCCTATACGATGGTTAAATTTTTGGATTTTACAAAGGGTCAATTGTCAATAAAATTTGAATTTGAAACTATTTTGCAAATTAATCAAATATCTTATCTTGGCAACAAATCATGCAAATATTGAGTATATATTTACATTTATCTTTAATAATAGTGTTATTAAAGTGGTGGATTTGAGTTTAAACTTTAACTTTTAACTCTCTGATGTCATCGACCGCTTTTAGATTGGTTATTTTATTTTAATTTTTTCTTTCTTTAATCAATTAAACAAGCATCAACATGATACGTATTTCTTGGTTTGATCATTTTATTTCATTATATTTACTAAAGTCCAGAATTCTCAATGGTCACTAACTCACATAAACATTTTACTTTTTGTAACTTGATGAACCAGTTTATTTCAATACGTATTTGCATACAGTTAAAGGTGTATTAAACTCATCAAAGCGTAATCTTTTCCTCAGTAAGATGGCTTTGTGTTATTTTATTAAGAAGAGTTTAAAAAGGTTTTGCGTCTTTACAAGTGTGACACATTTTGATATAATGTTGAATACGTCTCAAACTTTCTTTGAAATACTATAAAATATTTAAACTTGAGAAACATTGAATTTTCTGAGATCAACCAGAATTTTACGTTTCCCATTCTTTTATTAACCAAGAAAGTTTAATGTCTTTGGTTGAGTAAATTTTTCAATATTTTGTCCCAAAAACAATAATTCCGTTCTCTACCTGTGTATTCGATGTTTTATTATATTAAAAAATAATCTAATACATTGCTCAACAACCGAACATTATTATGGTTACTTATTTATTTATTGACAAAAAATTTAGCACTATTATTCAAGTCCCGAAACTTTTCAAATTAAAAAGCAAACAAAATCTAATGAAGAAAGCAGCACTTCCTCCTGTGTTCATTTTTGTAAATATTGTCCATTGACAGTAAAATTTTGTTAGTAGAATATTTCGATGGAAGCTCACATTAGAAATGCTACGTTGGCATTTGTTTCGAATTCAATAAAGGTTACAGTTTTTTTAAAATTAGAGAAGCTCTTTTAGAGTCAAATTACTCTCTAACTTGTCAATCAGTCTCTTACTCGAGCTTTCCATCAATTGACAAATCATCACACTTAAATATTAATTGAGTCTAACACATCTTAAAAGCTTTTCTGGGTTGGGCTTTTTGCTTAGATTTTTTGTAAAAAGGTTTCCTATAACAAATAATAATACACGAATAAAATCAATTCTTTTAAATTGAACACAAATATGACACATTTTATTATTCCATTTTATTTTAAGATCTTTAATTTTAAATTGAGAAAGATTGTTTGCTTACAAAGTGTAGACGAATATCAATGATACGAATTGAATTTGACTGGTTGGAATTAGTTGAATTGGTGACATTTCTTGGGTTTTAAACAAATATGTAGATTTAATTTGAATTGCAATTGCTTTTACGTATTAAAGGTTTACATTTATTTTAGAGCATGTCTCTAGTGAGTTACTGAATTGTAAGGCAAAGTCATAATTTTTTAGTTACTAAGAAGCATGAATTCTATCATCATTTGCTTTTTAATGATTGAACTATCATTACTAATTACTAACATACAAAATCTTTAAACAAACAAAAGATTTGATAGCTTGAATTTTTTTATATAAATTAACATATTTTTATTTTTATCTTTTTTAATAAGAAAAAAATGTTGCATTGTAGTGTAAGTCAAGCGTCCTCTGCAGCATAATTTTTCAATAATGTGCAACAAGTAAACACTATTACATTTCTTTTCCCCAACCAAACTCATCTTCAATCGTTTAACATTTATAAACATATATAAGAATATTTGTAAAAAAAGCAAGGAAAACGTATTGTCTAACAACTGCGATGGGATAGAATTACTGACTGGTTAAAATTTTTAATTTATTAAAAAATCTTTTTTCAATCTCAAAATCTAAATTATCGACAATAACCCAGTTTAAATTTACTCTTTTACATATATTTACATGTTTTACTTTTCTTTATTTTTGTCTGTTTAATTTTTCGACTGGTTTCAAAAATGTTTAAAACAATTAATTTTTCTATCTAAATTAGTCCATTCGAAAAACTTATATATGTAAACGGTTATTCAATATAATTAAAATCTCTCTTGAATTTATACTTTTAATTCTAAATATTTCAAATTGTAATCTTACACAATTGAGACTTACTTTCCTAAATGTTTACTAAATTTATCTATTTGACAAACTGTTTTTAATCTAAATTTAACTCTGGGTTTATTTAAATTTGAATAGAGTGAACAAAACAGGTTAAACAGTACATTTTGAAAAATGTTTTTGATTCACATTTTTGGCAATAATATAAAAAATGAGCTTTCAGTGAACTTGTTGGCCAAACAGAGTTGAGCTGCTCCCAAAGTAGGGTCATGGAATTGAAAATGAGATATACAATTCTTTAATATATTAAGTCTATTTATAATTGAATCGATCAGAGAATTTATCGAATTTATGTATTTTCTAAACAGTTAGATTTAATTCAATATTTAGTAATTTTAATACGAGATTATACGAACGAGAGAAGAAAACAGATCAGATTAGTAAGTTGTTAATAAAATTAATTTAGAAATACAAAATTTGTGTACAAAAGAATGAACAAATTATACAAAATCATTCAACAATGACTTTGACATTTGGAAAGGTGTCCATGTGCATGCGTCGGGCCTCGTCCAATGCTTTCTTCTTCATGAGGTAGGTCTGTCTTGGCCCTCCGAGAGGATAGTTTTGAAGTTTGAGTTCGGAGGCATTGGTCAGCAGGACAGGCCACACATGAGAGTTGATGAAGTCGGTGGGAGGAGAGATGAGGCCACTAGCGAAACGGATACAAATTCGTTGGAGTGATGCGAGTGGCTGCAGGAGTAGAGGATAGGTGATGGTGAAAGTGTGTGCCTTTACCTCCTCAAAGTTGATCGATTCCAGATTGGAAAGTGAGGACAGTTGAGAGAGTAGAGAAACAATCAAATTGGGACGGTCATAGTTGCTGCAGTCGATGGACACGTGTCCAAGTCGGTTAAATTGGGACAAACCCAACACTAGATCAACTTGTGGTCGAAGTGATGGAATTGCAGTCAATTTGATTTTTGTTTCATCGTTCAGTATTTCCTGGAAAAGATTATAATCAGTTAGAGTCACTGAATTGACTCTAATTGTGTTGATGGTAGCGGGTAGATTGTTGAGCAAACGAAGCAAGTCGATGGTGATGACAGGGAAGGTTACGCCAAATTCTTGGAGGTTGTTTGCAAATTGGCGTGGTAGTCGGTCCTGGAGATTTCCAAAACGACGAGACGACAGTATCTCGATAGTGAACTTGGTGAGTCTAGGGCAGAGCATCGTCTGCTGGCACAGTTCGTTCAATCCAGTTGGCTCACTCGACATAACAACCGAAAGGTCTTCGATAGTGTGAGCATAGTTCTTCACGATTTCGATTGTCCAATCAGTAGACTGTCGTGCCGAAAAGATGACCAAATTATGAACATTTCGATGGGACAGAACGGTGTTGAGTGAACCGGCCTTTGTTTGCGCTACGTTCGAGAACAAACATCGATGTTTTGGCTCGGCATCGAGATTGTTGTGGACAGGACAAGAGAGAACTTCACCGCTTGATTGTGAAGATAGAAGTGAGGCGGAGTACTTTAAGGCCAGTGATGATGACTTGAACAAATTATAGCGAAATTTTGGAAATGACACAATCAAGTGCAGACTTGTTGGCAGTTGAGCAAGCTTTTGATGAGGTCGCATTTGGTTAGACATGCCTGAGCTGTAGGGAAACAGATGAAAGCAGTGTTAGTGGAGGTGAATGTGTTCACAAACCAATTAGGCACCTTTACCTGTACAAAGAGTGGTCACGAGATTTGGGCGAAAGAATGCAATCAAATGAGCAAATAGACACGATTTCAATGTTGTCAACAGACAAGACATCAACACAATGCTGCATCGAAAGCGGACAGCGTGCAACAACAAAAGAGAGCATGCAGTTAGTACAATGCTTCTCCACCAGATGGCGATTGTGTCGAATTTATATTTTAATTAATTAAATATTAAATATAAAAATAAAACTAATATGTTTTGCATGTTATATAATTTACTTTTAACTCTATTAGACTGAGCGACAATTTTAATTTATTAAACCACAAATAGAATGCAATTATTTAAAAATAATAATCTTATATATAAATATCATTTATACGTGGTGAATATCGACTCTATCGATAAACACAATCGATTCTGTGCAGTGGCGCATGCAAACAGTTAACCTAATTCATTTAGAAAATATCGTTTTCTGAATACGCCACCTGTTTTGTTTACTTTGTCTGCTGTGGTTTCACATACTAAAAGAACAAAACCAACTGTTTGCATTTGTTAATTTTTATTTTGCTCTTATCTTACCTTTGGTCACTGGATGAAGAATGTTGCGCAAATTGCAGAAGCTAATTCAGAATTATGGACAAATTCTACGATATTTTCCGAGTCTACATTGTGTTTTTAAGGTTGAGTTTAATTTCCAATCCATTTCTCAAATAAGTAAAAATTTTGATTTGTTAAAATAAATTCAATTCCGTTTAGATTGGTCATACAAAATGGTACAAATCAAACAAAAAGCTCAGAAATTTTCTCTACAACTTTCCCTTAAATATTGATATTTGATGACATATGTGTAAACAGAACTTGGCCAATCTCATTCTCTTTACTACTCTGCTGTTACTCTTTAATTTCGCTTCCTGGTTTTGGTGTTTTCGTAAATAGAATTTCCTGGTAATATTTCCGCTCAGTTGAAAGCAATTCGGATGATTGCAAATTTCTTTTTCAAACACATCATAAAATTGAACCAACTGCAAGCAGTAAAGCTGAGCAATTATTTCGAAATAAATTCAAACTTTTTCTTTAAATTTTTTACTTTAAATAACTGTTTGTTCGTTTTATTATTGCTATCTTAACAAATAATCTATGTGCTTAAAGGGTTTTTAAGTAATGTCTGGAATTGGAATTTAAATTTTAAAAATGTTTCCTCCACTAACAACAATCAATTTTTAATCTGCTTATTAAAATGATTTACAAGGAAAAATTGCTTGCTTTTTTTAACTGACTGATTATTTTGGTTATTAGTTTTGTATGTTTATTGTTTTAAAATCATTATTGATAGAGAAACAGTACAACCTGTTTAATTTGGATTTGGAATTGGTATGCTACGTTCCGGAATGCATTTGCCTGTAAAAAGGTTACTAATTATATACAGTTATTATTCGCGCAATCTGTTTTTTTGTAAAAGTTTTGAATAATTATTTTTTGATTAATAATTCCATTCATTTGTCATAAAAGGTTACATTAATATCGATGAAAAATTCTGTTTTGAAATTTTCGTTTAAAAATTTCAGCGTTTTTTCTAAACATATCGATTTTTTTAAGAGAATTTAGATTCGTATAGAGTGGCTAATTCGACAAGGTAAAAAATAAATGCAATCTGCCAAAATCAGTCTGAATGGTCACAACAAAATACAATTTATCTACAAAAATGAAAAACACAATTCTTTAACAACTCGTTTCATATTTTACAATTTTAAACTTCAATTTTTCACATAATAATATATATGTACAATCAAATACTATAAAATATCATCATTTTTATTATCTAATAAAGGTTGATTACAAAAAAGGTTAGAAATCATTAATATAGGAATTAAAATTTAAGATAAATAGCATACAAATAAATGGGTGGAAACAGATGCCGATTGAGAACTGAGTCTAGTTGAGGTAGAATTCGAGGTGTTGACAACAGTTTGGCTTTAGTTTCGTTGTTAAGAATTGACTGCAGAAGTGCTAAATCGATCTTTGCAACAGAATTAATTTGTGTATTTCAGTGAGAGAAGCGTCGAGTGAATTGAGGTAGTGAAGTAAATCGACTGTCAAAACGGGCACTGTCAATTGTAGCTTATGGATACCATTACCAAATGAGATTGACATTCTGGAATGAAGGTGGCCAAATCGACGCGAGTGGAGCAGTTCAATGTGCAAGCTTTGGAGTTTTGGGCATTGTAGAATTTGAGAGGCCAATTCTGACAGTCCAGTTGGTTCATTCGGACAAATGATTGACATAGTTTGTACAGTGTTCGAGTATTGCTTAATGAGTTCAATTATTCAGTCGGTTGACAATTGACGCGAAAAAATGTTCAATGTTTTTACATTTTGATACGACAGACTAGTTCAAAGTGCGTTACGATGAGTTTGAGAAACATGTAAAGGTTTAATTCACAATTTAAGTTTTAATGTAATATATAATTCTTTTTTATTTAAAAAAAATCTACTTACCTCCAAAATCATATTTAATTTTATCTTTTATTTACCTACTAAAAGTCAAGGTTGTTTGAACGGTCCAGGTGGTGTCATAAAAGGTTTCATTCTAAATTTTCGATATTTGATTGTTGTGTTGAAATATGTGATTAGGTGTGTTAAGAAAGTGGCGCCCTCACTAACTTGCCAATCAGTGTCAATCGTGAGTGACCACTCATCCGTCACCGGTCAATGTCAATATGACTGCTGTCACTGCTCTCTTAGCCGTCACTGCCTGATGTCTCCTGTTATAAAAGCCCTGTGTGGTGATGCTCTCAGTCAGTCGATGCCTTGTACGTTGTCTTGTGTCTCTTGACTTTGTGCTAACGTGCTCTCTCCTCTAGACTTGTGTCTGCCTGGCATTGTTTGCTTTTACTTGGTACCTGCTCCTCTGGTTCTCTTGGTGACGTCTCCTCTCACTGGTACTATCCCGGCCTGCCTTAATTCCTTTGGTGGTTATTCAAGTCGTTCGCTGGTGGCTCGTATCCAAGAAGAACCTTTGGTGATCTGCAATCCCAAGCCCTTCTATAATTTCTTCAGTGTTTTTATCTATTCCAATAAAGTGCTTTTATCTAACATGTTGTTCATATTTAATTCGCTTTGTGGACCGACGAAGTTAAACACGGACATTCCCAAACACCTCCTAAAATTAATCTAAGGGGATTCAGTTTCATTGAAGTTTTTTTATGATCAAAAGTTTTTTAGTCACATTCTTTCAACAGTGAAACAACAATTGTTTAAAGCAAAATTCTTGTGCTTGTTTCATATTGCTTTGTCATATTACTTTTTTCAAGTATTAACCAATTTTGCATTGTTTTAATAAATTTAAAAGGTCAAACGCATAGCTTTTTTTGTACAAACATCAAAGACTAACAACATTGCTCTTTATTTTCTCATTCGTTTTACTCTACTATTTAATATTATCTCTCGTGCCGATTAAGAGGTTGAAGGTCATAAAAGGCAAGAAATTGTTAAGAGGTTCAAAATGTATCATTCTTAGTGGACATTGTCTTAATCCTTATTGCGTTAAATGGAGCGCATGCGCGCATTGTCTTCATAATTGTGATTTCATTCGTAGTTCACCTTGTTGGACAACAAATCTTAGAAAAGGTTTTTTCACTATTAAAAAATTGTTGTTGTTGCCACCTTAGAAGAGAGAACAAGCGGCTCAGCACACAGAATTTACCAGGGATTCTCGTTTTTACCCGATTTTATAAAAACGAAATTTTATGTTATTAATACTCAGCACTTTTTGGAAAATGTGTAATATAATATCGTCTTTTGCTTTCATCTCAAATTCATATCATCATATCCACTCTGTATGTGTGTCTATCATTTTCTACATTTACAAGTTTTATTATTGAAATTCCAAAACTATCATGTCAAATTTATGGTAAAATATGCTGTTACTCATTAATGAGTCTTTCTATACTATGTCATTACAATCGCCTTACGCTAAACTTTCATTTTAATTATTTAGAAATCTACAAACGCACTTTTAATTTTTTATAGTAAAAATTCGACACTTTGTCCATAGTTATAGAATGAAATTATTTACAATAGTTTCAATAGTTGGTAATTGTATCTTAAAGGTCTATTGAAAGCTTCATTTCAACATATTCCTGCATACAAAATTCATTTGAGTATTAATTTAATTTCAGTTAACGAAAATATGAAATAATATAGAGATTAAAATGGATTGATATAGTGAGTTTTAAATTCTTTATTTGATAAAGATTAGATTATTTTTTTATTGTTATTACAAGTGTTTCATATGTAAAGAGAATTAAGTTTTATCGGTTGGTCCAATTCAACAAGGTCAACAAATAAATTTATTTTTATTTTAATTTTTTATTGATTTTAATCATTTTATATCTAATTTTCAAAAGGGCACATGCACATTTAAGTTAATCTAAAATTCCAAATTAATTCCTAGTCTCCTAGTTAGCGAATCAATAAAATTGAATTCTTTTCAAACGAGATGGACAAAAACATTCAAATTCGCGACTTTGAAAAAGGTAAGCTTTAAAAGTTAATTTTGCAGTTCCGAATTTCTAATACAATACGTGCAGTCAGACTAGACTTCCCAATTAGACTATTCTTTTGCATTTTTGCATAATTTGGTCAACACAATAATTTAATAAGGTTAAAATCAATCTTTATTGAAGTGACAATCTACTTTATACAATAATAAAATATACTAAATTCAAATGAGTTTCGTTTTTAGTAAACTTAAAAAATAAAAGTCAAATAAATGTTTATTGTTTTGCGTGGGTCAGTCTGTTCAGTTTCAAATGGTTAAATTATATTTGTGTATCACTGACAATTTGTGAGACGAAAGCTCTCAAAAGTCTCTATCATTTCCAATTGTAAAACATTTTTGTTTTTTTAATAAATTTTTAGTTTTGGTCGCTTCTAACAAAACCAAAGTTGATATACTTTCAAGCAAAATTGACATGAAAAACTCGTGGTCTTGTTTTTTATTTTAAACCACAGCAGACAAAGTAAACAATACAGTCGGCGTATTCAAAAATACGGTACATTCTCCAATGAAATTACAATACCTCTCAGAATGCGCCACTGCACAGTATCGATTGTGTTTATCGATAGAGTCGATATTCACTACGAATCAATGATATTTATATTTATAAGAATATTTTTTTAAATAAACATTTTCTATTTGTGATTTATAATAAATTAAAACTGTCACTCAGTCTAATAGCGTTAAAAGTAAATTATGAAACACGTTTTCATCTGCAGCCCAACTAGTTTAAATTTCAATATGACACAGTCGCCATCTGGTGGAGAAATTGTACAACTGCACAGAAAAGCATACACTTTATGTTTTACAAATCAGCTGATCGCATTTGTGTTGTGTCTGTTGAATTTTTGTTTGTGTAATTACTTTCTTTCGTCTACACCTCCATTCACAGGTAAATGTGTCTAATTGGTTTGTGATCACCTCCACTAACACTCTCACCTTTTACTCTACAGTGTTCAACGATGACTGGCCAAATGAGACCACAACAACGCCTCGGCCATTCGTCCACTCGTAATGTTCACCTCGTGATTTCCCTTTCCAAGTTTCATTTCAGTCACTCATTATTCAAAATTTTTGAATCAAAAATATCATTTTTCAATTCAAAAGAAAAACAGTTCTGATTGACTTCTTTTTATTTTATTACAATTTTATACCTTTCAATCTTCACAATGACAATATACAGTCAAATAATATTACAATAAAAAGATTAATAACAATCTAGTAAGGAGAACGAAATTTATTAAGCATTAGAATTAGTAAATCAAATATAATTTAAAATGACACATTAAAATCGGAGAAAAAATGTACACAAATGATGACAAAACTATTACTCATCAAAGATACGTACGAAAGGGAAATTTACAATTTGTATGTTACTATTTGCTTTGTTCTTGTTGGTTGCTCTTTTTGGAACATTTTGGAATACCAATTTATGGGCAAATGGCAGAAGGATGGACCACAGATGAGAGCGTAACATTGAGTTGGGAATGTAGTAGAGGGCGTGTGCAAAGCGAATAGTGATGTTTCTCAGTGATTGCATTGGTGAAACTTGAAGAGGACTGTTGAGCTCAAAGAAGTTCATCTTGACCTCAGTGAAGACGATCGATTCGAGTTGATTTAGTGAGGACAATTCAGTGACGAGTGGACGGATCGAGTCGGGCTGGGCCAAAGTTGCGCAATCGATAGAGATGGTCTTCAGTTGGGGGAAGTGATCGAGGCCGAGTACTCCGCCAACTTGAGCACTGATTCTGGGAATGGAGGTGATTTTGAGCCTGACTGGCTCGTTCACATTTGACTGCAATAGTGGAAGCTCAAAGTTGGCCACCGAGTTGATGCCAATCGAGGCGAGCTGAGCAGAGTCAACGCCGTTGAGCCAGTGAATCAAGTCGATGGTGATAACTGGAAAAGTGATTGAGAACTCTCTGAGGTTGTTTGCAAATTGGCGGGGTAATCGGTCCTGGAGATTGCCGAATCGCCGAGAGGAGAGAATCTCGATTCGGAGACATTTCAGTTTGGGACACATGACTGTTTGGGTAGCCAACTTTAAGAGTCCATTCGGTTCGTTCGAGCAAATGATTGAAAGGCTCTGCAGACTGTTGGCGTACTTGTTGACGAGTTGTACAATCCAGTCAGTGTCCAGTCTAGATGAAAATATATCCAACTTGGTGACATTGCTATAAGCGAGACTGGATTTGAGTGCATTTGAGTGAGTTGCAGTTACGGTCCTGAAGAAGCAACGGTTGTTGGACTGTGAGTTGCAGCAGTTGAGTTCACCTGTAACAGTCGAACCGAGTAGAGCAGCAGAATATTTAGTGGTGAGTGATGAGGCAGAGAAGTGACTGAAATGAAACTTGGAAAGCGAAATCACGAGGTGAACATTACGAGTGGACGAATGGCCAAGGCGTTGTTGTGGTCTCATTTGGTCAGTCATCGTTGAACACTGTAGAGTAACAGGTGAGAGTGTTAGTGGAGGTGATCATAAACCAATTAGACACATTTACCTGTGAATGGAGGTGTAGACGAAAGAAAGTAATTACACGAACAAAACACGATTTTAGCATTCAACCGACACAACACAAATGCGATCAGCTGACTTGTACAACATAAAGTGTATGCTTTTCTGTGCAGTTGTACAATTTCTCCACCAGATGGCGACTGTGTCATATTGAAATTTAAACTAGTTGGGCTGCAGATGAAAACGTGTTTCATAATTTACTTTTAACGCTATTAGACTGAGTGACAGTTTTAATTTATTATAAATCACAAATAGAAAATGTTTATTTAAAAAAATATTCTTATAAATATAAATATCATTGATTCGTAGTGAATATCGACTCTATCGATAAACACAATCGATACTGTGCAGTGGCGCATTCTGAGAGGTATTGTAATTTCATTGGAGAATGTACCGTATTCTGAATACGCCGACTGTATTGTTTACTTTGTCTGCTGTGGTTTAAAATAAAAAACAAGACCACGAGTTTGCATGTAAATTTTGCTCTTATGTCAAATTTGGTTTTGTTTTGAGAACCAAATAATGTGCCAATCAAACAAGCACAAACGAGTTCTCTCCACCAAGGTGTCACACCAACATTGCAAATGTGAATTATTTTCTTCTGTTTGAATCCCGAAACGTTATAAAAAGTACTGTTTTTGAGTGTTTGCTTAAAGGTGATTGTGTTGTTGGTTTAATTTTCACAATGTTTTAAACTGGTAGATGTGAACACGCTGGATTAAATCGATAATCAATTTTGTATCGTTTAGAATAATGTAATTTCTTTAAATGGTTAAAATGACTATAACTAAATTTTATTGAATTTAATTTCACAAAAATAGTTTTCTGACTAGCATTAGGTTTCTTCCAAACGGAATTTCATTAAAGTATTTAAGTTTATACCTACTGAGGATTTCTAATTCACAATAATTAAGTATTCAACTTATTTGTTTACATACATTTAGCTTTTTGCATTTTTCATCCTTGTCAACCAAAGTGTACAAAAGAAAATGCTTCCATTGGATTTCGACTTAGTTATAAGTACAGGTAAACTCATTATTAACAAAAATATTTTATTTTTTGTTTTTACAAATATTATTTCAGAGACGTTTTTTATTATTACAATTGTTTCATAAGTAAAGAGAATTATATTTTGTTAGTGATGACAATTCAACAAGGACAACAAATTAATTAATTATATATTAATTTTTGATAGATTTGAAACTTTTTAAATCCTATTTACGAGAAGTCACAGGCAAATTTAAGTTCAATTAAAATTCCAAATCAATTCCCCAGTCTCCTAGTTGGCAAATACATAAAAGTGTTTACTTATTCAAATGAGTTGAGTGAACTCAAAGTTTAACCTTTTGGCCACTTTTTTAATGGAAGATATTTTGACTAAAAATGAGCCGCCTCCTGCCTTAAATTCAATGCAATACCTTGAAAGTTAAGTAGTTATTTTCGGCTCAAGATTAGCTGGTGTTTGATAACTGTACACTATTTGAGTATTTCTTGATCATACAAAAAGGTTTATTTCCATAAAATTTATTTTAATAATTTAAGTCTTTGATTAGATTTTGGTCATAAGTCAACGTGATAAAGAATCCAGGATTTGGAAGAAAGCTTACTGAAAGAACACGCCCTCCACCAAAGATTGCCAAACGGTTAATTAGCTTATTCACAATTTGTTCACAATTTATAATCCTAAACGAAAATATCAATTTTTAAATTAATTTCCCAATTGTGAAATGATTTCACTTTTTGAATATTTGTCTTTTTCAATGGTTATCGATTATATGTTTTAAATTCTAAAATATATTTCATGTATTTGTTGTTTAGCTTTCCTAATGTGTCCTAAAAGGTTGTTGCTTATATAATTTGGAAGTTATGGACATTACCAAGTGAATCCTCAGTCACCAATTTTTTGGTTGGTATCAAACTCATCACGACGAGTAATCCTCGAGTGTCTATGGCTATTGCCATGCAATGACCAGATTCAACCACATCAGGAAGTTTCGG
Source organism: Rhizoglyphus robini (assembly GCA_023373905.1). Taxonomy (NCBI): domain Eukaryota; kingdom Metazoa; phylum Arthropoda; class Arachnida; order Sarcoptiformes; family Acaridae; genus Rhizoglyphus; species Rhizoglyphus robini. The sequence goes on along the minus strand of JAKIJQ010000040.1, from coordinate 1,476,792 downwards.
AGAACAATCCAGGCTAAGTGTGTAACTCCAAAACAAATCACCAAATCTCCCACGTCATCTATCTTCGAAAGTTCTCCCAAGTTAATCGAACTCGTACTTAGCCAGCTCAAATTTATTTGGCATTACTGATGTTTTTATTCTAAAATTTTTTATATCGTTAAAATGCGTTTGCTTCAACTTGATAAATGGTTAAAAAAATAATTAGCACAACTTTAATAAAACAGTTCAGTATTGTGGCAAGATTCTGATTATACGTGCTTTACATGTTTTTAAGTGCATTTTAATTTTTTTACAAGTCCAAAAGCTTAAAACTTATTTTTTTAATGGTTTCATATACTCGTTGTTTCTTAATTGATTGTATGCAGAATAATGTCACCAAGTTGGATATCTTTTCATCTAGACTGGACACTGACTGGATTGTACAACTCGTCAACAAGTACGCCAACAGTCTGGAGAGCCTTTCTATCATTTGCTCGAACGAACCGGATGGTCTAACCAAATTGGCTACCGAAATATGTTTCTGTCCCAAACTAAAGTGCCTCCGAATCGAGATTCTCTCCTCTCGCCGTTTCGGAAACCTTCATGACCGACTGCCCAACACTTTTCCCAACAATCTCACCCAAATTTGCATCTGTGTTCCCGTGCTCAGCATTGACATGCTCAATTGGCTGGATGGTCTCAATCCTTTGCTCACCACTCTCGAGGTCAATTCGGTGGCCAACTTTGACTTCGAACTGCTGCAGTCTCGTCTAAGCACTGAAACTAAGGCAAAACTACGATCTATTCCTTGCATTTGTCCAACAGTTGGTGCTGCACTCAATTTGGCTCAACTGGTCCAACTTGAGCACGTTACCATCGATTGCAGCCACTTTCAGCGTCCCGACTCGATCTCTACACTCATCGGAGAGTTGTCCTCACTGCGAAATATCGAGACCATCACGTTCTTGAATGTCACGGCCCATACGTTTGCTCTGACTCTCCCACTTAGAATTTCTCCTATTGAAAGTTTGAAATCAATTTACATCCGCTTTTCTGGCACTCAATTGGCTAATGCTTCTCTAAACATTTTTGACTCTCAAATCTGGACCATTCTATTGCCTTTCGTTACAGACATGGTCATTCAAAACCACCCATTCGGACGTCTCAATTGCTATCTCGATCGGAACTCAACCGAAGCAAAAGGTCTAAATTTGTTCCAGAAGTTCCCCTTCCTAAAAATTTACATTGAATAAAATTCGATTGGATGATTTTTCTGTTATTTAATTTTAAATTTATTTGTAAATAAAATATTTTAAAAAGTTGAATTGTGTTTTTTATTATTTCAGTTTGATTTAAATTGTTGTCGTTCTAAAAAGTGTAAAAGCGTTAAAACAGAATAAACAGTTTTTAGAAATATAAATTCATTTTTATTAAAAGGTTTCTGCACTCACTTGTACATACTTTTTGACTTTTCTATTCAATTTACTTTTCACTAGCACTTTACATAATACAAATAGCTTTATTTTGAAATTCAAACATACTCGTTTTTCAAGTTGTTGAATAAGGATTCGAATAGATGAGATATCGAAATTTAAAAAATTTACTTTTTTATACCAATTGATAAGATAAACTTGGACTTCAAAATTTACTTCAAGGCTATATTTAGATTAATCTAAGTTATACATTTCTAAAATAACAAAGGTCACTGAATAAATAGTTTTCATAGTGAATATATTGAGTAAGAAACTATATTAGAAATTCGAGATTTCAACACCAAAATTCTAAATATATAATGTTTTGCAAGACTTGAGATATGAAACTTATTTTTTATGCTAAATCGTATAATTCAATTGGAAATAATAATTTAGTGTTCATTCATTCAATCTATAATCCAACTTTAAAAAGTTTAGTTTCAATTCATTTTAAAGAATTGTCCAACTTTGGCACGTTGTTGTACTATTTAAAGGTAAAAATAACAAATATATAAATGGTTTCAAGGTTGCCTTAAATGCTTTATATTAAATTAATCAAAGCTGTTTTCTAATTTTTATTTTGAATTTTTGAAAGAAACGCTATTATTAAATAGTAGAAAGACATTTTAATGGCTTTATGCAAGTTTTTATAAAAATTTTGTTGAATTAATAGAAGGTAAATTATTAAGGTTAATGGAATTTTAAAATCATTTCTAATTTTTTCTATTTGATAATAACATATCCTGTTATTTCTTCAATTAGCCTATTTCCAATCACTCAATTAGTTTTAATACTTTTTTCGATAATGAAATTTAAATAAATGGTTACTTATAACTTTTTAACTATAGTCAATTCAACACTAACTCGCCAAAAACAAATTTAAATTCTCCAAAAATAGATTGACAGGGCAGGACAGGACAGGGCCAATTTTTGAACGAATGCTGGAAATTTCATGTCTCGGTTGGACAGTGTACACCAATTATTCGGTCAACAACTCCAGCGGCGAAGAGAAGAAGCCCGATATTGTCGCTGTCAGTCCGGACTCAGCGAACTGCTTGGTTCTGGATGTCCAAGTTTCATTTGAAAGTGACAAGACCGTGTTTCAAGATCGTGACAAGTTCAAGCGAGACAAATACTCAGAGGAGTCGGTGCTTGACGCAATCAAGACAAAACTTGCTTTGGATGGGCTGTACCCAAGTTCGTTCGAAATCTTTGGACTTATTTTTTGGGGCGCGTGGTGCCATCCATAACACGACTCTGAACATACTGAAAGGCCTCAACATGACTACCAACAGGATTGGTAGTATTATTGACATAATTGTAAGGGAGTCTCTGACTCTATTTTTGGATGTTTGGTTCGAGGAAACCTCAACCGGGCGACTAGGGCGTCTGGGTTTGTTCAACTCTAATTTTTACAATAAATTTTATTGAGACCTAAATTTCATGTCAAAGGTTTAACAAATTTTAATTTTTTCACTTTCTAAATGATTTTCTGTTTTACTTTGTCATAAAAAAAATTATGAATTATATATTTTCCCTTAGATCAAATGATATTTTGTGCATTTAATTTTGACTAATCATTCAAATTGTTATCCACATCTCTTTTGAATTCCACTTTTCAATTTTAATTTGTTAAAAATCGATTATTCGTATTATTGATTAAGAGAATAGACTTGTTGAATATTTCAATGCAATTGATGAATCATAAACGGTTATCTTGATACATACTTTGTACTTGTCTCGTGCAAGGTAAACTACTATAAATTTAATTTTTGTTTATTCATTTTAAATCAAATTTATGGCTACTTATAAAGTGTAGTAATAATCTCCAAATTATATCTTCAAAATGCATGAATAGTAACAAAGGTATTTAACTCTAATTTAAACTCTTTGTCTGGCCAGAAGAGTCTTCTTAAAAGGTGCACTTCTTGTAACAAATAAGTTTGAGTTATCTATTTGAGTGTAATGGTTACTTATTTAAATAATGATAATAAATTTAATTTATTTTTCACAAGTTCCAAACATTCCAAGTGAGACAGTTAAAAGCAAACAAAATTTAATTCAATAAGTTACACTCCTCCTGAGTTTATTCTTGTAACACTATTAGTCCTCAATCAAATTTTATTGCATAACAAAAAGTGAGAGTTGAATACAACTACCCTTAGGCAGCTTGATCAGAATCTTCCGAATGAAAGACCCTGTTTTTCACAATTTTACTAAAGACATTCCTTGTATTTAGAAGTACAGTTCAATTGGCACATTAAATCTTGATTGCGCTCGAATCTTCAATAAAGGTAACAAATTTTTTATTTGGCTTTAAATCGTTAAACTCATATAATTTTTTAATTCATTAATGCCAATTGTTACTTAACATGTTTGTTACGAAGACTAGTCAATGACAGTCAAATAAACGGTATGAAATAATATTCAAATTTATTTCTTGACTATGCTGTGCCTGCATGCAACACAATTCATTCATTCATTCATTCTCAAGACGCAACCACCATTGCTGGTAGACTTGACCGAGCCCTGATTACAGGTCAAGCACAATGCTAAATCAAATTAACTGGTTGAAGTCTGCTGCATCTGGAGATTTAATTTTCGTCAGTCTGAAGTGCTTCGAGTTTAACTAATGCTGCTTGTTTATTTCAGAATAATTGTTCCAGAAGTAAATTTTGGAATTTGGAGAATTTGTCGTTTTGTAAAGTTAGTTCATGTTGCTAAGCTTTGAAACTTGCTCCATTTAAACTGTTTTATTTTTTTATTCTTTTTAAAATGTTTACTCTATGACTATTTTCATAAATGAACAAAGGTAGATGGCAATAAATGATTTTTAAATATTTCTCAGGACACAAAGGATTTAAATTTTTTTTAATTATCGCGAATTCAATAATTATCAATGGCCGCTTAGCTGCTATACTCTTACTTGTTTTTTTATTTTAAATTTCAAAATCTAAAATTTATATGCGACTTCTTTGTACATTTTTTATTAACTTACGTAATTCATATTTATTTATATTACATTATTTATTTAATTACTAGTTGTTGCATTTTTATGTGTTAGTTCTGTTTTAACAAGGTTTCCTTAATTTAGATCTCAATCACTATATTGAATAAAAGATAGAGTTTACAAAAATTTAACTCAACATGATGATGAGAATTGCTCTAAAGGAAATTTTGGAAAGCGATTACGAGGTGAACATTTGTGGGCAATATTTATAGAATTTATTTTGCGTTGATAAAATAAAGGTCGCCAATCATAAATTTATTTTTTAATTCATTCTAACCTTCCGATGCCCACGTGAACATTTTTAAACTGATTTCCTGGTGGGGTCAAAGTGACCCACAATGCAGTGGAAGATTGCGGATTTAGAATTTTCCGAAAAATGTAAAAACGAGTTGGGCTAAGATTAAAGTAAACATTCTAAAAGTTCGCTGAAAAAATTCTAGAAAAAATCAAAAATGATTTAGCTTTTGTGTTTGGCCGTGATGTACTCGATAATTTTGAAAGTGGACTGGTTGTTTGATATTTTTAAATGAATTGGGTACATTTTGATGCTGCAGACTGTGTTTCCTGGATACATGGCAAGCGGAATTTGTTCGTTTTCTCAAATCTGAAAAGCTTTGAGTTCAACTAATTGACAAAAAGTGTTCATTTCAACTTATGTTACAATCGATCCAGCATACTTGAATTAGTTAATTTCACATAGTTACATAATCAAATATTAATACTTTACGTACTTCTCGTCAAAAGAAAGTTACACTTTCTTTACTTCGTTAATTTTTATAGATAGTATTTTCTTATTATTGTTACTCTAAACATGAATAATTAATTTATGTTGTAAAATGTTGTAAAATGTTGTTTGGTTTGATTCACCTTTTTGACAATAAAAATAATATTAATTTCAAAAATTGTTCATACAAAAGAAAAATGATAAAAATCATTCGACAAGTACATAGTTTCAATTAAATTCTAAATTGTTAGGGTTGTGTTCAAAGGAACACAACAGTGAGCCGAGCCAGACTCATAGCAAAGCTCCCTTTGCCCATTAAACCATCGTTGTTAGCCCTCTACCCATTGTCCCTTGCCTTCATGCCTACATGGCGGCAGCGGTGGTTGCTTAACCGTACCAAGGCCGTTTCAAGACCGCTCCAAGTCTTCTCCAAGGCGTCTCATCAGAGGTGGTCGCTCCGCGTAACCCAAGTCCTCCTCTCAAGTCGTCTCCCATCTCAACCCGTATCCATCATGCCGAAGCACAATAAACGTCGCGGTTGCCCCAAGTAGCAGGCAAGTCCAAGCTCACAAGACGTACACGACCTACCAAGCGCAGGAGAATTATTAAATAATATTAATTCGACAGAGTCACCATCTTGTGGCAATGCACCGAACTACTGCGTGTGCTCTTTTGCTATTGTACTCTGTCCGCTGACCGATGCAGCATTGTGTTTGTTGTGCTGTCTCTACTACCTCGAGTTTGTCTCAATTTTGCTCGATTGATTGCCTTTAATCGCCCTTTAATCTCGTGAAAACTGTTTACAAAGTTACAGGTAAATGTGCCTAATTGGTTTGTGAACACATTCACCTCCACTAACACTGCTTTCGTCTGTTTCTCTAGAGCTCAGCAATGTCTAACCAAATGCGCCCTCAACAGAAAGTCGCTCAAGTGCCCACAAGTATACTTGATCGTGTCTTTCCCCAAATTTCGGTTTCAACTATTTTCGCATTCATCCTTGGCCATCAAGTATTCTTCCTCACTGTTATCTTCACTCAATAGTCAACTATACCCGTGTCCAATCCACAACCACAACAACAACGACGAACAGAAACACAATTGTATATTCTCAAATATCTCGCAAACCCACGCCCGCTCACTACGCTCAATTCTATCCTATCAAAATGTTGAACATTTGGTCATCTTTTCCGCTCGACAGTCTACGGATTGGACCGTTGAAGTAATTAAGAATTACTCGCACACCCTTCAAAATATTTTTCTTATTTTCGCATCCGAGCCCAGTGGTTTAACGGAACTGTCTCAACACTCGATGCTCTGTCCAAGATTGTCAAATTTTACGATCGAGATACTATCCTCTCGTCGTTTTGGTAATTTGCATGATCGACTTCCACCCTCATTTGGTGACAATATCATGGAATTGGCCATCACATTTCCTGTCATCACGATCGATTTGATGCATTGGCTCAATAATCTGCCTGCTACCATCATCACACTTCGAATCGACTCAGTAGAAAAGATCGATTTCAATCTGTTCCAGTCAGTACTCACCGATCAGACCAAACTGAAATTGACTTCAATCGTCTGCATCCGTCCTCAAATTGATGCTCAACTTAATTTGAATCTTTTTGCCCGGCTGCAAACTCTACAGATGGATTTAGGCAACTTTAACCGACCTGACTCAATTACCAGCATCATCACCGAACAGGCCACTCTACCCCAACTGGAACGACTCCACCTGTTGAACGTCAAAGCCAATGCTTTGTCTGTGTCCAACCCAATTGCACCACCTTTCATCGAATCACTGAGAAACATTGTGATTCGCTTCTCCCCAGGCCTCATCAATTTGCCAGTACAATTACTTGTGAGTCATTTGTGGCCCTTTTTGCTGCCATTTGCCACTCATCTCGTATTGCAAAACTTCCCAGGAAGGCGCAATAATCTTTGCATTGCCGAACGGAAGTTGAAAATTCTCTTCGTGTGTCATTCAGAAAATTTCCATTTCTCAACATAATCGTGGAGCAATAAATTTTTAATTTTAATTTTAATTTTCGTTTTACTTCTCCACTTTTATGATAGCATATTTTGTTATTTATTTAATTTCTCAATAAATTGTCTTAGATAGTAAAGTCATAGCTCAGTCTTTCTACCTTTAATTGTACTTCTAACTATTTTCCCCTGAGTTTTTAAAGATTTTCTATTTCGATTTTATATTTTCATATATCCTTTCGCAGTAGCTCGCTTTACCGCTTTTTTAATTGTTTTAACCAAACCACTCAACTCACTCCGTAATTATTTTCTCATTTGGATTTTCAAATTTAGGACTCAAATCAAAAATTGTTTTACTTGTATCTTTCAAAAAATTCAAATTGTTTTGAAAAATTTAACTATTTTAAATCATTGATTTATTTATTATTCTTTATGTTTATTTGTATAACTTTCAAAATATACATTAATTAATCGATAAATGAATACCGTTTACTGTACATATTTAATATAATTTTACTCAAAGATTTACTAACCCGAGTATCATCAGTTTCGGTGAGATATTTTCTGATTTCATCACATTCAAATGTGGACAATTGTCCAAGTGGATCGCATTGGTTCGGCCATTGGGCACATTTTCAAGTATGAGTTTGGACGAAAAGGGAAGTAGAATGGCCAACAGATGCGAATAGAACAGATTGTTGGAATTGTAAAAGAGGCCACTTGCGAATTTTACAGTAATGGTCTTCAGTGATGCCATTAGTGCAAGTTCCAGTGGATTGTGGATTTGCAAAGTATCGCCATACACATTGGTCCAGTGAATGGATTCAAGTTGGCTTAGTGTGGCAATTATTCTAATTATTGTGATGATTAAGTCGACCGGTAGAACGAGCCACAATCGACGGTGATGTGCTGCAGTTGAGGGTAGAGGTTGAGATTGAGATCGGCGTTGACTTGAGGGTACATTGTGGGCAAACGTGTGAATTTGTGCACGATTTGGGTGTTTACGTTAGAGTTGAGCAGTTCAAATTCGAATTTTGCCACGGAATTGAAAAGGTTTAAAAAAATTTAAAAACAATTCATGCCAAATTCTAAAAAGTTATTTTTATTAAATTAATTCTTTTGTTTAAATAGCTAACTTATGATTTATTTTAAAATAAAGAACCGACGAGTATTTCTAAGGTTAATTGTAATTTTTCGATTAATTTAATTTGCAAAGTTTTATTTTCAAATTTTTGACAAATAAAATCATTTGATTATGTTATAGTTTAAATCATGTTCAATTTAAACCCCTACAAAAGGAAGTTCCAACAACTGCACGACCAGCGTTCATAAAAGGTTTACTTCAGAAGAATCTGATTTTAAACAAAATTTTTATTATTTACAATTCTGATTTATCATTAGTTTTATTCTAATAGAAGCCTTTTCCCATTTAGATTTTTCAAAAAATTTCAAATGCGAATTCTGAGAATTTTTGCAGAAGTTTGCAAATGTTAATTGATCAGTAACGTTAAAAGGTCACTTTCTACAAATTTTTTTTGTCATGTTAGGTTTAAAATTCAAATGCACTATATTACTTTTTTTTATAGCGAGCTTTAGTTTTATATTAAAATGTGCCATGTTTTATCATTTCGCATTAAGTACAATTAAAAGCCAACCATTATGGCGTTTGGGTTGTGTTGAGGTTGTCTGATATGATACATAGAAATTGATAGTTTGTTAAAAAGTGTAAGTCTATCTCTTTCTGTGCCAAAAGTGAAATTACACCCCAAATTGAATGTCTATTTCTACTAAAGAATAATTTTACAAGTTTTTGTTGTCTTGTCAAGTCAAATGGAACTGTCTTTGTCTGTGTAAATTGATTCAACAGCAAAGACCAGTAAAACAACAATAGGAAAGCAACCGAACACCTATCATTGTTCAGTTTCAGTTCTCATGAAGTACTCAGCCATTGATCGAGTCATTGAACAAATATTAGTTTGTTGTTACATTGTCCTGCACTGCACACAAAACAAACAGATACAAATTATTGTGTGTGTAAATTGACTCAAATGACGATGACAGACTAAGGAACATTTGACAATCTTTTTGACTTTATTACTAATTAAATCATATTCATTGAACAGCTCATCTACTTTTCGCAATAGTTATTTTGACATTACTCTAAATTCTGGTAGAAGTAATATATTTGTGCTAGAAACTACAGGTTTTATTTTTATCTATTAATTATTGATTAAATTTTTAATACCTAGTCGATTTATAAATTAAATTTAAAACTCACAACTCCTCTAGTTGTGCAATGCACAGTTATGCTTTCTAAATGGTTGAAAAATATTTACATACTAGATTTCAATCTTACCAATTTTAAAGAATATTAACAAGCAATGCAAATAAAACGTCAATTGTGTGTTTTGAGAGGTTTGTATGTTTGAAAGTAATTGAAGTAATATTTTAATAAACATATTTCTATGTTTCAAAAGTGCACTGAAAATTTTTGTTTTGAACCGCTTCGTTTTCATTTTCATCACTGGTCGTTTTTCTCTTTTTTATGACATTTTCTTCGAACGACTTGTTTTTAGAAATTTTCAATTTGGTTCAAATCCACATTTTCGTTTTATAATTGGTAAATCGTATTTCTTTCTAATGTTTATAATCTTTGAGGCAGAAAATTTCACTCGAATGTTTAAACTTTACTCATATCATGTAAGTCAAAACTTTAAGAAGTTTAGTTACAATTTATTAACGTTTTATGTCACACGCTTAGTATTTCTCAAAAGTCAATCAATTTGTTACCTTATCCTTTTCTTTTCTCAAGTGTTTCTTTGAATTAGTCGTAACTCCAACACATGCAATCCTCTCCATAGCTTTCACATTAAAAGTTAAACTGAATTTCCTAGAAAGAGAGTATATCTGTAAATATTAATTTAAGATAGTTTAAATTTTTTAAAATGACATAAGGATAATTAAAAGGTTGAAACCCACTTTATATGTTTTCACAATCATATTATTTTAAATTATTTTTTATCCGTGTAAGTATTGGACAAATAAAACATGTTCAGTTTGTTTGATTACCTTTCACTCTAAGTTAAGTTGAAAAATAATCACTTTCATTAAAGGTCAGAAAATTATGGCGAACTAAATGCCTGTGTCTCACAACCATATTTATTTTATGTTGCTTTATTATTTCGAATTGATGAATTAATAATGATTCTGCGAGTTGTAAAGTTTCATATTCAGAATTGGAAACATAAAATTACAAACTTTTCACCAATAACTTTCACACAGAATCCCACCATCCGATTTATAAGTAACCAACAGTTATTCAGTATTATCAAACACAACTTTTTGACATTTAGAAAACTTTATTTTATTCATAAATAATTTAAACAAACACTCAAAATAATTAACTGAAGTTGAAAGCGAACTATAGAAAATGAATAAAAAGACGATTAGATTTAGCGAATGAGTAAATCAAACATTGCCGCCCACTGTTACGCATTAATCAGTTGCTTTTAGGCAAATTAAATGCTAATTTGAATTAACAATGCTAAACTATATATTGTAAAGAATTCATACGTAAACATAGCTCAATTAAACTTTTTTCTTTATAAAACAATTTTTAAAACAAACTAAATAGAATGTTTATATAAATTTTTAATGAACATCAATGCTCACTTCACTTACATTTGTAGTTGCGGGTTTTTGTTTGTTTGTTTAATAATTTATTGTTTTTTAAAATGGATAGCTTTTGATTTTTAAGGAAATTTTGAAATTCAATTTTATTTTTATAAGACCGGTTTACAATTAAACTACATTCACAAACTAACTAAATGATAACTCCTCGTATGATTTGATTGACAAGTGTCTCTTTCTCAGTAAGTTTTTTTACTGCCAAATTTGAATAAACCAATGTGGCATGTAATAATTTACTCAATCAATCACATGTCAAAAGTTTTAAATCATTTTCCTTTTTAATATTATCAAATTCAAGTTCGATACATATTTAAAAATATATTTACGAATGTCAGATTTTGTTAATATCAGTTTATTTACTCGTGAGATGACAGTTGGATTTGGCTAGACTATATCCTGAAGCTAATCTAAGTAAATAGAAGCAAAATATTTACGAAATCATTTTTATAAAACTTTTCATGACGTTTGCGATTTTGATTTGATTACATTATAAACAGCTTCAAAAATATAATCTTGAATACGAACACTTTATAACTGTCGATCAAAATTTATCGACTTGATATTTTTTATAATTGTGCTGACTAGACAAGCTTCACGAATGTTTAAAGTAATTTGATAGTTGGAAATTTAATCTAATCTACTTACCCCTAAAAAAATACAATGTTTACGTTTCTCCGTTATACTTTCACCGGTGAAACCGTCCTTTTAATCGAATCGTTCATCACCGTCACTGTCGTAGTGCAATGGACAGACAGAGTGACAGACAAACACACAAAGACTATTGGCGGCAGTGACGGTAGTGAGTCGATTGATCAGCTGTAACTTTGTATTGACTTTAGGGCGAACGCGATCAATCTACTTACCCCTAAAAAAATACAATGTTTACGTTTCTCCGTTATACTTTCACCGATGAAACCGTCCTTTTAATCGAATCGTTCATCACCGTCACTGTCGTAGTGCAATGGACAGACAGAGTGACAGACAAACACGCATTGACTATTGGCGGCAGTGACGGTAGTGAGTCGATTGATCAGCTGTAACTTTGTATTGACTTTAGGGCGAACGCGATCAATCTACTTACCCCTAAAAAAATACAATGTTTACGTTTCTCCGTTATACTTTCACCGATGAAACCGTCCTTTTAATCGAATCGTTCATCACCGTCACTGTCGTAGTGCAATGGACAGACAGAGTGACAGACAAACACACAAAGACTATTGGCGGCAGTGACGGTAGTGAGTCGATTGATCAGCTGTAACTTTGTATTGACTTTAGGGCGAACGCGATCAATCTACTTACCCCTAAAAAAATACAATGTTTACGTTTCTCCGTTATACTTTCACCGATGAAACCGTCCTTTTAATCGAATCGTTCATCACCGTCACTGTCGTAGTGCAATGGACAGACAGAGTGACAGACAAACACACAAAGACTATTGGCGGCAGTGACGGTAGTGAGTCGATTGATCAGCTGTAACTTTGTATTGACTTTAGGGCGAACGCGATCAACTAATCTCTAAAATAATCTTATCTATAAGAAATGTATATTCTGTGTATGTACTATGACTGTTACTCAGATGTGACATTGTCTTTAGGGTGAACGCGTGTTTCTGTGTTTACTTTCAAGTCAACTTTTACATTTTCAACATAACAACGCATCATCTCATTCTCTATATCCAATTAAAGGGAATGTATATTCTCTGTGTGTACTGTGTGATGGTCATGTCAATTGGATTGCAATCACCACAGAGACTCTTGGGATTCAACATTGTTTGCTTTGCAAGTGTTGCCTATTAGCTTTCACAAGTTATCTTCTCTGTCTTTAAGCCAATTCTCACATCACCTCACCTCGCCTATGGTCAAGAATCCTGGATTCTAACCGAAAGAACAAGATCCCGTGTACAAGCTACCGCGATGAGTTTTCTCCAAAAGTTTATGTGCGTCAATCGAATCGTTCGAATTCGGAACACCACGATCCAAGTATCTCTCGGAGTGGTTTTTCCTCTCTGTCGAGAAAAGGCTTTTACGGTTGGTTGGCCATGTGCTTAGGATGCCTCAAGAAAGAACTGTTCGAAAGATAATGCACACGATCTCTCTTAGTCTCTCTCAGAGTCCGTAGCCAAGGATCTCGAGGAATGGCTCAAACTAGCGACTTGCCTCTCACCGCGACCCGAAAGGAATGTAGCGATTTTTTTAAGAATAAATTAAAGAATGAATAAAAGTTCTCTTTGGTAATTAAATTGACATATTTATGAGCGAGGTTCTGTTGATAAGTTCAAGTATTTATTAGAGTTTCTATTCAATTGAGCAAGTCGTATATTAACGCATATTGAGATGACGGAATATTGGGTATTGAAAATAATTGCAAATCGTAAAAACCATTATAATTCGTATAACTTAAATTCACAAATTACAAAATCAATCTGTAGGTTTCGATAATAATTTGTATTTGTATAATAGATATAATTTAGTCTTACGTATTAAATAAATACTAGCTAATGAGAATTTTCAATAACTAACTAATAAATAGCATATTAACTATGACAACTTGGTAAATTTGTTCCCTCATAACGCGATTTTATATGCATGAAATTTGAAACTATTTTTTTGCACACAAAACAAGCAGAGAAATATCCAACGTATCGCCACAATATTGAAACAAACAAATACAAAGTTTTCACATTTAACCGTTATATCAAACAATTTTTACCTCATTGCCTTATAATCTTTTATTCCTCATGCTTTTCGAATTGATTTCCATTTCCAGTTTGAATGATTATATCTGCAAACGTGGAAAAATGTAGAATGTGGAAAAAATTTACTGCGCCAGCTTTAGCTGGCGCAGTTTTTTCCGCGTTTGCCTGACGACTTGTTAAAGGTAAAAATATATAAATAAACCAAAATTCATCTTTAAATTTTAAATTTTGGTTATTCTATTTATTATTAAATTATTCGCAAAATATATTCGATATTTATTTGAAAAAAGATTTTATTAAATGACGACAATTTTATGCACTAGGCAAAGTAAACATAAACTTAAAGTAATTTTGAGTTTGTTTGACTTTGGTTAGTCATGTTTATTTGGTCTGTTTGCTTTTCATGAATATAAGTTTTACTATGTATACAAGTTAATTTGGAGTGTGTGTGAGTGAATGTTTATTTACTTTGAAAAATTTTAGAATATTTCCGGGAAATGTTCCAGGAATTTTTTAACAGGTATGAATATTCATTGCAAGGCCTAAGCATCACAAAACGACATTAAAAAATTAAATTTGAAACATTTCGTTTTTGGACATTTTTTTGCTGATCAAGTGGTAGCTTACTTTTTGAACGCACTGTATGAACATATTTTAGAGCGTATTTATAACGTATTTTAGAGCTCAAATGTTTAATGTTTTCTAATTGAAATGATTATTTGTTACTTTACACTAATTCGAAATGTTTTTATTACTGAATAAATGAATATTATACCTGATATTGAAAATACCACTTCATATACTAAATATTTCAAAAAGTACTGTCTAATTAAAAGGTTTTGCAAGACTCGAGACATTCACTTATAAGTGGCATAATCTTGTACTCCATCTTCTAATAAGTTCAGTTGCGCAATTCATAATTTTACAAGAGATGTTTTGAATTTTAATTTTAAAACTTCCAACTTAAATGACTTATCTTTTGTTTTTCAAGAAGTTATTTTTTTAAATAAATTTACAATGTCAAATTCTTTTTTGCTGTATTAGAGCTTATTAATGTGTCAAAATACAAACACGAATTTTAATCCGATAAAAGTGTCCAAGGTTTTCTGGAAAGCTTTACACAAGAATAATAGGGATTAACACCGATATGTTATGTTGTAATTTATTTGCAAAATCCCATTTTAAACGACACTTTTGTATTTTACTTATACATATATATATAGTTAATGATTCTTTTAAACAATTTCGAATCTCTTTTCTTCTTCTAACAAGTATCTTCTTAAAAATGCATTTATTCTGTATGGATATTTTTTGTTTAAATTCTCCATAAACTCTACTTTTTTCTAAAAATCTTTCATATCCCTTTATATCATTGAATTTCGTTGCACAATCATTTTACGAGTTTTTTTATAAAGTAAAGTCTAGTGTCATTGTTGGGCTTGTAAATTGATTTAACATTAAAAAACTAACACAAGCAAGCCAACATCTTTCAGTGTTCAAGTCTCCTGTGACACTCTCAGTGCTCGAGAGATTGTGCAAAAATTTGTTGACATGTTAACTTGAGATATTTTTCTAAACACTGTTTAGAATTTAGTAAACAGTAAACCTTGTAATTGCCAAAATTGAAATTGTTAAAACGGCTAGAAGTAGTTTCAAAAGGTCTTTCAAAAAATTGTAAATTTAAAATTTCTAATTCTAATTCTAATTAAATGTTTTTACGCAATATTTTTTTATCGACTTAAATGTAAATAGTTGAGTTAAATGGTTGAGCTCTTAAAATATAAATTTTGAAGTTTATTCTTTAATCTTGAGTTCTTATGATCAGAATGATCATTGGAACATCGGTAACCCAGTAACTGGTAACTTGTAAATTTAAGGCGGGACGCGATACTTCAAACATATGTGAATGACCTATTGTGTGTAACCAATAAAGACGATTAGAAGCGGAAGTGTGTCCTACAAGACCGTTTTGTAAAGTATACATTTAGCTATACATTTAATATTATCGGCAGAATAATTTTTTGATGTATAAGTCTTATTCCTGTTTTAATTTAAGAGGTATTTTAATTTTTTAATATTTTAATTTTAATATTTTTTTACATACAGATATTAAGTAATTGTAAATTATGACATTATGAAAGGAAGTGCACATGATGATGATCGTACAATAGATTTAAATGCATTTTGAGATGATTACAGTGCTTATCCTTAATGTCTTTTTATATATGTAAAATTTTGATCCCTCTTCCAATCGCCTGAAAAGTAAACTTGTTGAACAACTATTCAATCAATTAGATATTACATTTTTTCTTATACAAAACAAAAATTCAATTTTTTCAGTCAATGCTTTTTTGATATATCGAATATTCTTTAGTTTAATCGTATCAAATTTATTAATAATCAATGATTATAAATTGAAATGGAATGCAATCGAAGGTTAACTTGATCCTGTTAGGTTGTCGTTGTTGTCTGATAGGACACTTGCATAATTGATAGTTTTGATTCAAACTGAGTGTCAATCTTGTTCTAATGCTAAATTATCCTCTAAACAAAATGTCGTTTAACTAAAGAATAGTTTTACGAGTTTTTGTTGTAATGTCAAGTAAAAACTTTCATATTCTATGTAAATTGATTTCACAACGACAAAAACTATAAGACAACATAAGCAACCGACCACCTATCATTGTTCAGCTCCCATGAAGTACTCACAAGTCAAGATCGAGTGGTTGAACAAATATTTGTTTGCTGTTTCATTGTCATGCACTACACACACAACAAACAAACATGAATTCGAGTGTTAATTTACTGAAATGACGAAAATGGACAAAGATACGATATTCGATACTATTTTTGACTGTAATACAAATTAGAGCTCTTTTATTGGTTGTCTCGTATACGAATGTTTTGTGTTTAATATTTTATTATAAACAATTATCCTTTCGCAAATGATTTAATTTTTTTTGAATAAAACATATGATTTTTTTGCTATGAGATTTGAGACTGCATCAATGAAATAAAAAGACGTGTTTGTGCATGTTTAAAACTTAAATAAAACCTATTTTATATTATTTCACAATTCTAGTTGATGTCATTGTCGCCAATTTGAAGTATTTTTCAAATAAATTCAATTAGTCCTCCACAAGCACTTTCATTAAGTACACTGTCCATTAAACAGTAGTGTTGTGCCAATGATAATGAACATGTTAATTTACAATTTAATACACTCTATTAATACACAGAAGTAGGATATTTTCTTAGATTCTTAGTTAACATTTTTTAATTGAATTGTCTTTTCCATTGATCCATCCAAACTTTAATAGGTAAATTCAGTTGATATGTTCCAATTGTCAATCGTCGACAAGCACGACTTGATCAATGAATATAAAATGTCTCAATTTTGTTAATTTTTAAATTTAAAAGATGCATTTAAATCATTTTGTTTAAACTTTCCTTCAATCTTCATATTTTTGTCTTTTCTATTCAACTTAACTTTCACTTGCATTTACATAAAAAACAAGCATTTTTTGAAATATAAACCTACTTGAATTCTCAAGTTATTTTTTTTGCTATAAATAAGTTTTAAATCCTAAAGAAAGCGAAATGTAAAAATTTACTATTAATGATAAGCGAAACTTGAGTTTAAAAATCTACTTGTCTCAAAAGTATTTCTGAAATAATAATGGTCACAGAATAAATGGATTTTATTGACAATATTGAGCAAACAATATCAGATACTCATAATAATTCACAACTAAATTTTAAGTATAAAGTTTGCGATATTTGAGACATTCAACTTATTTTTATGTTAAATCGTATATTTCACTTTAAATTAAGCCAGTTGTTCAATCTATAATCCAACTGATTTTTTTGTAAGATGTTTATTTATTTATATTTTTAAAATGTGATTTCTTTGAAACTCTAATGAAGTTATTCAATTTCGTATTTTAATTTTGGCGTATAATAAAAGTTAAATTATCAAAAATCCATTTTGTAAGTTGTAATATTTTGATTCGACACACAGAACTATTAAAGTTGAAAATTTTACATTGCCTTTTCTTTCACACAACTCTCCGAATGCATTTACATTTGAATTCCCATTGACTTGAATATCAGGTAATACATGAAAACTATTAAAACTACAAAACATGTTTTTTGGTTGAATGCCCTTTAGAATGTATTTTTATACTTCCGTGATGAATTATTGATGAACTTGATATGGATTCACTGAAATTGTATTAGAAAATGAATAATTTGGATTAATGTTTTGAGTTATAAAGACGGATTTTTTGTTTGGATTTACAAAACATGCTATTGTTCAATATTTCAGGATCTCTTTAAAATGTATGAATTCTTCAGTAGTGATTTTTTCCGAATAACAAAATGAAATGTTGGATCTTGTTCTTACAGAGTTTTTTTTGACAAATTCCATGATTATAATAAAGTTTCATATTTATGTTTAGTTAGTTATTCCAATGGAATAGCGTGCACTCTAACAAATGTAAGCTAATCTAATCTAAAAGTGTAAACCAGGAATGCGGAAACGGTGGACATCAGTCCACTAGTGGACTTTTGAAAAATTCTGGTGTCCACTAGTGAACAATGAATCTCAAAAACTCTTAAAATATTTTGTTAATCGCTTATTTAAAAAAATATAAAGTTACTATTGACTACTCACAATAAGTTGATACAATTCACTATCTTCAATTCGTAGCTAACCCCAAATATTCACGCAATTTTCAAGATCTATATTTGGCTTTTACACATGCCCCCAATATGAATTCAGTCAATCTCAAAGCACAAGTACGAAAACAACTAACAAATGAATTACTAATTAAAAATTAAAGTGGATAGATTCCGAATTTGTGTCGTATGATATTGGCATGACTGGTATAACAAATGAGTTTTTGGATAATTAAACATTGGTTATGTTGTGATGCAGTTCAATATACAATCCAATTCAAATTGCAAACCAATAAAAGATTCAATAGGCATATAAATCAGGAGTTGTGAATTGGTAGACCTAAATTAATTTATACTAGTGGGCCTCTGCGGGTGCTATATTTGAAGCATTAAACTTTGTTGGCTTTCAATAATGTCCCCAAAATTTGAGATTATGGGGGAATTTTCGAGCGAAAGCGATTATAAGCGTATCCCAAACCCACCTAACCACCTAAACCTAACCTAACCTAACCCAACCCTAAACGACGCCCACACCCACCTAACCACCTAAACCTAACCTAACCCAACCCTAAACGACGCCCACACTCGCCTAACCACCTAAACCTAACCTAACCCAACCCTAAACGACGCCCACACTCACCTAACCACCTAAACCTAACCTAACCCAACCCTAAACGACGCCCACACCTGCCTAACCACCTAAACCTAACCTAACCCAACCCTAAACGACGCCCACACCCACCTAACCACCTAAACCTAACCTAACCCAACCCTAAACGACGCCCACACCCACCTAACCACCTAAACCTAACCTAACCCAACCCTAAACGACGCCCACACCTGCCTAACCACCTAAACCTAACCTAACAGACGCCGAAAAAAACCGAAAAAAAAACCACCTAAACCTAACCCAACCCTAAACGACGCCCACACCTGCCTAACCACCTAAACCTAACCTAACCCAACCCTAAACGACGCCCACACCCACCTAACCACCTAAACCTAACCTAACCCAACCCTAAACGACGCCCACACTCACCTAACCACCTAAACCTAACCTAACAGACGCCCACACCTGCCTAACCACCTAAACCTAACCTAACCCAACCCTAAACGACGCCCACACCTGCCTAACCACCTAAACCTAACCTAAGTTTGAAGTCACAATGTAGCCAAATTTCCCATCGCCATTGTTGCACTCATTGTTGGCCATCAGACCCAACAATGAACACTCAAACAGAGATTTGACCTAGGTGAGATTTGACTGGCAGCTATACCTAAAAAACATTTTTTGCAAAAAACCAAGGTTGAACTGCACATTCGCATAGTATTTTAAGCACTTTGGCCAAGTTTGATGTAAATCGGTTGAGAAATGTAGGAGGGGTTAGCTGCACAAGAAATTGAAAATGCTGTCACTAAGAGTCTTCGCTCACGCTCGACAAAAATCCACGTTTCCAATTTGCCATCGATCTATCAGTCAAAGCATTTATTTTCGGTTTACTAAAATCTGTATTCTTTATTTTTTTTATTACAAATTCAGTAGTTTGCAAGCGAATTTTCAAAAGGTAGACAACTAATTAAACTAGAAAGTGTCAATTCTAACGAACTACTGCAAAACTTCTGTTGCACATCACGAATAAAGATTAAACATTCTTTTCTTACCGTTTTTACAAGGTTTAAAAATTTACTTCAATTTATCTAATAATTTATGTACAAATAACATAATGTTTGAATAATGTTTAAGAAAATGTTTGAATAATGTTTAAGAAAATGTTTGATATTGTAATGTTACTGAGTAATAATTAAGATGCAATTTTGTATAAAAAGGTTTAAGTTCATTATATCTGTTATGTGCTGTTAGTTATTCGTTTCTCATAGACAGCACGTAGTATTTCTTCGAGAAATCAGTTAGTTTTAATATTTTTTTAACATTTATATAAAGGATTTCACTTTTAATAGCCAAAAAAATTAATAAGATGTAATGAACTAAGTAAGGATCAAATGGTTTCCATTAATTTAAACTTTTGTTTTTGTTAAATATAAAATTCTAAATTACTTTCATTTTTGATTAATAGCAATAGTAAATTGTTGTTTTGTGTATTTTTTTTAATCTGAAAACATCTTGTTATTTATTAAAGTTGAAATCCCTTTACTGAACTCAAAAGGTAAACCAGAAAATTTTTAATTTAAAATTTCAAAATTGTAAACATTTGCTCCTTTAATTTTGTTACTTTTTATAACGAGCTTTGATTTAGAAGAAAATGTGCCAAGTTTTATCGTTTCAAATTCAACACAACGGAAAGTTAACCATGATGTTGTTTTTGTTTTGTTGTTATTTATTGTGCACACAGAAATTGATATTCCCGATACAAAGTGTCAGTTTATCTCTTCCTGTTTCAAAAGTGAATTTTTACCTCAAATTGAATGTGTACTAAAGAATCATTTTGCAGGTTGTAGTTGTCAAGTCAAACTGTAATTTCTGTTTCAACAACAAGAACCAACATGACAACAAGAGAAATGCGACCAAACACCTAAAATTGTTCAAGTCACATGAAATTCTGAGTTAAGTTCGAGTCAGTGAATTATTTTTTCTTGTTTCATTGTCCTGCTCTACACAAAGACTGTTTCACAATTCAAGACTTTAATTTTCAATTAAAAGTCTTTAATTTCTCTTACAATTACTGAGGGTTTTCAATTTAAAAATTACAACAGTTGACAATTTTGCAATGAGGTTTAACCTTTTTAATGTTTGGTTTTATAAAGAGAAACATTTCATGACCCCCCTCATTTGCTTCAAGAATGGTTAAAAAATTCATAAAAATATGTTTAATTCTAAGCACTTTCAAGAATTGTGCATGTTGGAGAGGAAAACAAGACGTGCTTTGTATATTCTAAAATGCATTTTTCATTGTATGTTTGACAATAATTAAAAGATTTAAAACTTAACTTGGTTTACAATTTCACAGAGCAGATGAGCGAAGCCTTGTCAACAGTAAGTTGAGTGCTGGATAAAGTAAACATGTTCCGAAATGTTGTGCACTTGAGCTCTCACTCTCAATTAATTCTGTACAAACACTTTCATAGTACCATCAGGGCACATGCCAGTCTCTTGTACATCGTGACTATTCTAATGAACTCATTAATTTTCATTCAATAGTACTTCACTAATGTACTGAAAAATTGTATTTTCAAGTTCTTATTTTAAACAGTATATAGCAATATAACTATGAAATAATATATTTGTGTTACAAGGAAATGACTTTAAATTCAATTATTCTGTCTAAGCCTTAATTTAAAAGGTATATTATTTTTTAAAAACCCAAGTTTATTGGTTATCCGAAATACATCGTGTTATCAAAAAGTATAAGAAAGTTATAACAAAAGTTATAGATATATAAGTCAAAGGTAAGAGTATTACAAATAGTATTGCAATGAGTATTGAAAGATAATATATAGAGAATATATAAAGCATCTAAGAATAACAATAACAGAATATTGCTAGTTCTAAGGAACATGACCAAAAATTGAAGATTATGATTAATGAAATTGATAATAGTAATAAAAATTGTTATAAAAAATAAAAAATAAAAATAAAAGATATATCATTTTAAGAAAAAAAGATTATGAGTGAGGTATTAAGGACGACGAGGTCGCAATCCGACTTGTTTTGAGAAAAATTTTAGAATTTTCGACGAGGAGAGAGCGACGTTGCGACAGATTGATCCGATGTTGTAGTTGGACACTCCCAAATCGCGTAGGATGTTGAGGGTGACGTTGTGGATCGAACCACGACTGCCAAAGATTAGACCATAGATATTGAGATCCTCACATTTGCAGTTGATGTCGGGCGCTTGCTTGTCGATGTACTCGGTGATTTGAGATCGAATTTTAGAGTACTTACTCGTTTTTCCCTTACAGCTCTCCTTGAGACTGTCCTCATTGGCCTCATAGGTCACTCGGACGTCGAGACAGTAGCATTTTGACTTTCTCTCGTCAAATACAATGAGATCGGGCTTGAAGACTGTCTGCTGTTTTGCAGTGTCTTCTGGCGGTTCTCCGGTGATGGGGCCCTCTCTAGTAGATTGCTCATTGAGAGGGACATTGAAGATAACTCCCGTTCGAGTTTGGTAGTTGAGCTTGTTGAGAAGCTTCACGACTGATTTAAGAGCTTCGTCATGTCTGCTTGTGTGCTTTGATCGGATGGATTCATGGGGACAGCCACCAAGTACGTGGCTGAGACATTCCGGTGCCTCGCACAAAAAACGACATTCATCTCGAAATACATGTTTCGATTCCGGGTTGTTGAAGCACCACCCTGCAGTGGCGCTTTGCAGTTTGACAAGTTTGATTAGCTGATTCGGTGGCACCAGGTTAGGCTTGTCAAGATGTCCGTTCGTAGTTGAGCCACCCACGACAAAGTTCTTGTGACCCCGATTATCGGGGTGGGTGCACATGTTGAGAAGAAGTCGCTTCTGGTTGTCACTGTGTTCAGGTAGTAGGACGAACACATTCTGTAGGCTCTTCCTGAAGCCATCGTGGGCGTACATGTCTTTGACAAACCAATTACGGGATTGTTTGAGTATGGTGGCCCTTGTCCAGAAGAGTCGTGGGATCTCAAAGCTCAGCTGAGTGATACCGAGTCCACCATTTTTGGTTGAAAGATGGAAATATTCCTCAGCTGTGTACTTCACCAGATGGAGAACTTTGCGAGTTGCTTCGCGGATTGCGCAATCAATATCGTCCAAGATGTTACGGACAAAATACTCATTCACGATTGAGTGAAGCTTACTTGGTATCACATGTTGTTTGATGAAGTAGAGCTTCTGATTGGCTGTGATGTTCGCTTTCAAAATTTTATTAAGCAACTCCTCCATATCTTTTCGATTTGTTCTGTGCATACCATCACGGGCGATGTTCACACCCAGGTACTTGATGGATTCCGCTTGCGGAATTGGCTTGCCGTTGATTGTGATGGTGATTTCTTGTGCACCTTTTCCTTCCGTTTTGAGTATCACCGATTTCGACTCATTGATAGACATTCCGATGGAGGTGTAGAAGTTATTACAGATGTTGATGAGTTCCCGCAGGTCTCCTTCGTTAGGAGCGAACAAAATGATGTCGTCCGCATATCCAATTGCCGGTAGGCGCCGACCTCGCTTTTTGATCTGGACTCCGATACCAGAATCTTCGAGTTGTCTCAGTAGTTGGTCGACCACTATGTTGAAGAGCACCGGACTGAGAGGGTCACCTTGCTTGACACCTTGATTCAAGTTGAAGGATTCCTCTTCGCCCGATATCTTCATTGACGTACTGCAGCCGCGGTATAAATCCTTCAGGAAATTTATGCTTCCATCTGACACACCACTTGCTTCACAACATCTGAAAATTGTTTGGTGGTTGACGCTGTCGAACGCTTTCTTAATGTCCAAGGCGGCCATTGGGTGGTTTTTGAAGTTCTTTGCAACAAACTTGGTCACAGTGATGGCTTCAAAGATACCGTCATTTTTGACAAAACCCTTTTGGAGATTACTGAGTTGCACTTTGGTTGACATTCGTTCGGCAATGATGGCGGTGAGTGTTCGGTAAATGATCGAGCTGATGGTGATTGGACGAAAGTCCCCAGGGTCGGTGGAGTCCTTCTTGGCAATCAGAGTCGTGCGACTTTTCTTGAGATCGTCCGGAATGATGCCCACAATGAGGATGCAGTTCAGCAAAGTGGACAGGTGGTTATCGTAGTCCACGAGATCAGAGGCCTTGAAGTTGTCCAGCCCAGCGCTCGATTTGTTTTTCTTACGGAGGAAGTTGGTCACTTGCTTGGGGTGGATGTAATACAGCACATCCTTTGAGTTAAGTTCCGCAGTCTTAGTTGGAGTGAACTGAGGAGGATCGGTGGTCTTCTCGAAGATTGGTCTCCAGAAGCGGAAGAATTTCTGTGGATCCAATTTTTCACTCACATTTGTCTCACCGAAAACGATCTTCTTGTACAGACGCTTTTTGTCTGTATTCCATAGCATTTGATTCTGCGCAAATTCCGTCATTCCTTCCCTGGTTGAGTCAGAGAGTCGACTTATTTCCCATTCGTTTCGTCTTCGCCTTCGTCGGCCACGTCTCATTCGCTTTCTTTTCTTCCCCTTGTTGAGTCTTCGCATTGTCTCAGGGTCACTTCTACCTTCAAGACTGATGATCTCAGCTTGAAAGGCTTCAAGGATTCCGTTGATGTGGTTGCGAAGATCGCTGTGAGTGATGTTAATGTCGCCTGAGTCAAGCTTGTCTGCAAGAATCAGAACCCTTTTTCTAAAGTCCGAGTCAGGCAGATGAGAACATTCTTGTTTCAGAATATCTGGAGTAAGTTTGATCTCAGGGAAAGGCACTTTTGCTAGTCTTTTTCTGTCATTGAGAATCCTCCGATCAAATTTGTATTTGTTCTTAGGGCAGTTCCTTCGAAGGTGCTGCATAGTATTCTGGAGTTTTTCAAAAGTCTCAGGACATTTAGGACAGCGGAAGATGGATTCAACGTTGCAGTTTTCTTTAAGATGTTTTATGAGACTGCTTGATGAGCCTTTGTTCTTACGACATTTGGGGCACATCCAGTGTGTGTGGATTCGGCCTTGGGCAACAGAGGTTGGTACGATGGTGACGAAGTCGTAGTGAGAGCATGTCTTGATGTTGGGACATGTATGGGAGCAGGTAGCATGGACAGTGAAGTTGTCAAATGTTTCTGAGATTTGAGTTTCCCTTGGTTGTTGGTTGAGATGGTTGGGGGATGGGGCAGGATGCTCAGATGTGTCATCCAATGAGATGTCGCTCATGTCAGATTCTGAGTTGTAGAAGAAGAAATCTTGATGTGTTGGAGTGTCGCTATGGTGGTGATGATGATGATTATGTACAGGTGGGGATGATAGATCACTGAAAGAGATATCACTCAGTGAGGAGGTGTCTAAGTTGAGTTGACATGTAGGGTCTAAGGTGGTAGTGGGGGATGGTAGTTCACCATCCATTCTCGTCATAGATCGTATTAACCTGCCGAATCTTGAGGAATCGCTTTCGGATTGGGCAGTTGGCTGAGAATGCTCCATGGTTCACGTTCCCTTTACCGGCTTCTAAACAGAGGATACAACACAGTTTCTCTGAATTCCCCTTATGTGGGCAATCACGATAGCAGTGTTCTGTACCAGCGCAGTGGCTACAGATGCATGTATTTTCAAGTTCTTATTTTAAACAGTATATAGCAATATAACTATGAAATAATATATTTGTGTTACAAGGAAATGACTTTAAATTCAATTATTCTGTCTAAGCCTTAATTTAAAAGGTATATTATTTTTATGTTCCAATTGTAACCAATTCGTACAGATGTTAAGTGATAAATTTAAATTTTTTTTTACAACTTTGGCCATTTGGTCTTTTAAACCATAATAAGGAAGTCGATTAGCATGTACAATAGATAAGAATACAATATGTGAATTGTTTGTATTGTATGGGCACAAATGGAGGAAATTATGCTGTAAAGAATAAATGGAATGAGAAATTATTTTTACTATCCTTCATTAAAAATAGCTTGGCTCTCAGTCTATTCTACTAAATTGCCAAAAATATCTTCCTCGCAGTTTTATCTGTTTATTCTGTTAATAATATCAATTTAGAATAGACTTTTTAAAATGTTTTTAATTGAACATTGAATAATTGCATTGAATTAAAATATAGTTCACAATCTAATAAGTTTTAAATAAAGAATTGACATTGTTTAGGTTTAGTTACGTCCATTTTTAAAAGGTAAAAGTAAGGTCCATTTATGAATACTTAATAAACAATCATAATCATTCTTTATGTTCTTTTATATATTATTTTAAATTTTGTTTCATTCAAGGAAAAAGTAAGCGCTTTTTGTTTAAAAACATGTTTGACTCAAGGTTGAAAGGTATACTACTGACTACAAATAGGTTTATTTCCAAATGAATTTGTAAACTTTATCTATAGAATTGGACTAGCAAATGTGGAATGTCAGAATCTGTTTACATAATCATGCACATTTCATGAGATATAAATCAAATTACATTCGAATAATATTAGATTTATTTTCGTTGCACATATTTTCACAAGTCAGATTTTGTCAATATCAGTTTAATTCAAGAGATGACAGTTAGAGTTGGCTAGACTATATCCTGAAGCTAAACTAAGTAGAGAGAAGCAAAAATATATTATGAAATCATTCCCGTAAAACTTGTTTAATTACTTTTTGAAATTTTGAATTGAATACATTATAAACAGCTTCAAAAATATAATCTTGAATACGCACTTTATAACTGTCGATCAAAATGTTTGGATTTGAAAAGGAAAAATTGTGCTTACTTGACAAGTTTTATGAATGTTCAAAGTGGGTTTTAAATTTTGAAATAAACTATCAGTATAAATAAAGGTAAAAAATATTTAAATCTAACAAAATTTTACCGCAAACTTAACGTTTTGGTAAATCTATTTAATATTATTATTAAATTATATTTACTATTTATTTGATCAAGATTTTTTTTACTAAATGACAACATTTTATGCACTTGACAAAGTAAACATACATCTGAAGTAATTTTGCGTTTGTTTGACTTTGGT
This sequence comes from Rhizoglyphus robini, assembly GCA_023373905.1. Taxonomy (NCBI): domain Eukaryota; kingdom Metazoa; phylum Arthropoda; class Arachnida; order Sarcoptiformes; family Acaridae; genus Rhizoglyphus; species Rhizoglyphus robini. The sequence goes on along the minus strand of JAKIJQ010000040.1, from coordinate 1,449,952 downwards.
TAGTCCTGTTTATTTTGTCTGTTTACTTTTTTAATGAATATAAGTTTTACAATGTGCACAAGTTAATTTGGAGTGTGTGTGAATGCTTGTTTACTATGACAAATAAATGAACTTAATTTTGAACTCGAAATTTTGAAAAGTTACAAATTTTTTGTAACTACCTTTTGTATTACCTGCGCTATTTTTAAAGGTTTCTAATCCTAATAACGAAAAAATGTATAAACAATACATTTATTGTTTTTCGTGATTTAAAAAATTGAATTTTAAAATTACTTTAGTCTATTTTGTTCAAAATGCGTAAGTCAGTTGAATAAATGAATATTATTAACAATTTTGAGAAATCTTCAATAAGAATAAAACATCAAATACTAGATATTTCACAACTACTTTCTAAATGTAATGTTTTACGCGACTCCAGACATTCACTTGTAAGTGGTATAATCTTGTTCTCTATCTTCTAATAAATTTCGTTTTACAATTCATAATAATTCTACAAGAGATGTTTTGTATTTGAATTTAAAAACTCTTGGTATTCATTTTCTAATAGGTTATTTTATAAATAAATTCACAATTTTTAAAATTCTATTTGTTGTATTAGAGATTAGTAATGTCAAGACACTAACATGAATTTTAATCCGATAAAAACGTCCAAGGTTGTCTAAAAAAGCTTTTACACAAGAATAATAGAGATTTACACTAGGGAGACCACTACAAAGTACTAAAGGTTCAATCTGTGACAATTTATATTGAACCCATTTTGAGCAACCATACCCCTGACCTCATCCAAACACTCTCAATTAACAAATAAGTATATACAGACCTCTACAAAGTAGTAAAAGCTCAATCTGTGACAATTTATATTGAACCCATTTTGAGCAACCATACCCCCTGACCTCATCCAAACACTCTCAATTAACGAATAAATATATACAGACCTCTACAAAGTAGTAAAAGCTCAATCTGTGACAATTTATATTGAACCCATTTTGAGCAACCATACCCCTGCCCTCATCCAAACACTCTCAATTAACGAATAAATATATACAGACCTCTACAAAGTAGTAAAAGCTCAATCTGTGACAATTTATATTGAACCCATTTTGAGCAACCATACCCCTGACCTCATCCAAACACTCTCAATTAACGAATAAATATATACAGACCTCTACAAAGTAGTAAAAGCTCAATCTGTGACAATTTATATTGAACCCATTTTGAGCAACCATACCCCTGCCCTCATCCAAACACTCTCAATTAACGAATAAATATATACAGACCTCTACAAAGTAGTAAAAGCTCAATCTGTGACAATTTATATTGAACCCATTTTGAGCAACCATACCCCTGACCTCATCCAAACACTCTCAATTAACAAATAAGTATATACAGACCTCTACAAAGTAGTAAAAGCTCAATCTGTGACAATTTATATTGAACCCATTTTGAGCAACCATACCCCTGACCTCATCCAAACACTCTCAATTAACGAATAAATATATACAGACCTCTACAAAGTAGTAAAAGCTCAATCTGTGACAATTTATATTGAACCCATTTTGAGCAACCATACCCCTGCCCTCATCCAAACACTCTCAATTAACGAATAAGTATACACAGACCTCTACAAAGTAGTAAAGGCACAATCTGTGACAATTTATATTGAACCCATTTTGAGCAACCATACCCCTGCCCTCATCCAAACACTCTCAATTAACGAATAAGTATACACAGACCTCTACAAAGTAGTAAAGGCACAATCTGTGACAATTTATATTGAACCCATTTTGAGCAACCATACCCCTGACCCTCATCCAAACACCTCTCAATTAACAAATAAGTATATACAGACCTCTACAAAGTAGTAAAAGCTCAATCTGTGACAATTTATATTGAACCCATTTTGAGCAACCATACCCCTGACCTCATCCAAACACTCTCAATTAACGAATAAATATATACAGACCTCTACAAAGTAGTAAAAGCTCAATCTGTGACAATTTATATTGAACCCATTTTGAGCAACCATACCCCTGACCCTCATCCAAACACTCTCAATTAACGAATAAGTATACACAGACCTCTACAAAGTAGTAAAGGCACAATCTGTGACAATTTATATTGAACCCATTTTGAGCAACCATACCCCTGCCCTCATCCAAACACTCTCAATTAACGAATAAGTATACACAGACCTCTACAAAGTAGTAAAGGCACAATCTGTGACAATTTATATTGAACCCATTTTGAGCAACCATACCCCTGCCCTCATCCAAACACTCTCAATTAACGAATAAGTATACACAGACCTCTACAAAGTAGTAAAGGCACAATCTGTGACAATTTATATTGAACCCATTTTGAGCAACCATACCTCTGCCCTCATCCAAACACTCTCAATTAACAAATAAGTATATACAGACCTCTACAAAGTAGTAAAAGCTCAATCTGTGACAATTTATATTGAACCCATTTTGAGCAACCATACCCCTGACCTCATCCAAACACTCTCAATTAACGAATAAATATATACAGACCTCTACAAAGTAGTAAAAGCTCAATCTGTGACAATTTATATTGAACCCATTTTGAGCAACCATACCTCTGCCCTCATCCAAACACTCTCAATTAACGAATAAATATACACAGACCTCTACAAAGTAGTAAAGGCTCAATCTGTGACAATTTATATTGAACCCATTTTGAGCAACCATACCTCTGCCCTCATCCAAACACTCTCAATTAACGAATAAGTATACACAGACCTGTACAAAGTAGTAAAGGCACAATCTGTGACAATTTATATTGAACCCATTTTGAGCAACCATACCTCTGCCCTCATCCAAACACTCTCAATTAACGAATAAATATACACAGACCTCTACAAAGTAGTAAAGGCTCAATCTGTGACAATTTATATTGAACCCATTTTGAGCAACCATACCTCTGCCCTCATCCAAACACTCTCAATTAACGAATAAGTATACACAGACCTCTACAAAGTAGTAAAGGCTCAATCTGTGACAATTTATATTGAACCCATTTTGAGCAACCATACCTCTGCCCTCATCCAAACACTCTCAATTAACGAATAAGTATACACAGACCTGTACAAAGTAGTAAAGGCACAATCTGTGACAATTTATATTGAACCCATTTTGAGCAACCATACCTCTGCCCTCATCCAAACACTCTCAATTAACGAATAAGTATACACAGACCTCTACAAAGTAGTAAAGGCTCAATCTGTGACAATTTATATTGAACCCATTTTGAGCAACCATACCACTGCCCTCATCCAAACACTCTCAATTAACGAATAAGTATACACAGACCTCTACAAAGTAGTAAAGGCACAATCTGTGACAATTTATATTGAACCCATTTTGAGCAACCATACCCCTGCCCTCATCCAAACACTCTCAATTAAATTCTGAAATTGAAAAGCTGAAATTACGAAGATGAACAAAAATGCAAAATTCGATATTATTTTTTGTCTGTAATACAAATTAAAGCGTTTCCAGTGCGTATCTCATCTAAAAGGTTTAACAAAAATTTTCGTCAGTTTTAGATGATTACTAAAAATTTTAAAATATTGCAACATTATGCGACACAAGTACTCTTATAAATTCTAATTGAAACTTATTTTTTTAATCATCGACATATTTTAAAGCCCAGAAATTTACTTTATTAATAAAGCGTTAACGAGACTTTTTGTATTTATCGAATTATTTAACGTCTCCTTAAATCGAATTTATTTCTAAAGGTTAACACAATTTTGACAGAATTTATCATGTCTGTATTAAACTTCAAATCTATATTTTTAATTTAATAGCAGCAATTTCCTGTGCTATGAGATTAAATTTCAAATAAAAGTAGTTTTCATCTTTTAAAAAGTGACAATAATTGACAGTTTTCATTAAAGTTTAACATTATTTGAATGTTTGGTTTTTTATTTTAAAAATTTCGCAATATTTGATTTCTTTACAAAATATGTTCTTCTGCTGGTTTTCTGATTTCAAAATGGTTAAAAAACATTTAAGCAAGTTTATCTCTAAACAGCTTTCGAGAATTGCGGACATGTTTGAGGAAACAAGTCGTGTTTTTGTATGTTTCAAACTCTATTTGAAGACTTTATTTAAAAGGTACATTAATTTTTAAGGTACGACAATTTAAAATTATCTATTATATATTAGAAATTTAATAGTTTATATATGATTTAGTAAAATTTTTTTATAATTGGTCTGGCCTGATTAAAATGTTACACAACATTTTTGCTTTCTTACATTATTTGTGTATTCAAAGACTATCTGACTTGATATATAATTGGATTTTGAGGTAAAACTGCTCAAATGTGTATCTAAAAGGTGATTTTAATACAAATTGTAATTCATTGACATTGCTTCAAGAATTGTAAATAGATTTTAGGTAGTAATTAATTAATTTTGTTTTTTCTTATTTAAAATTGTATCAAAGTGTTACATATGATATCTTTTCATACTTTCGATTATTACATAAAGGTTAATTTAATTTAATTTTTGCTTTTGACAATTTTTTAAAGTGTCTTTCAATATTTTTATTCAATTTTTATTACAAAGTTTCTATCTCCCTTCAAATTACAATAAATTTTATTGGGTTCAAAAATACGTACTTGATACGTACGCAATGGTGAAAAATATGTTGAATTAATATAAACAACATACAAGTGTTCTATTGTGAAAAGCTGTTGTGTGTAGTGGAAAACAAGAAGTGCTTGTGCGTGTTTTGGTGTTTATTTTATTTCGTGCTTGTCATTAATTAAAGAGTTTAAAACTTATTCAACATCGTTTCAAAACCCCACTTGCCATTGTCTGCAATGTAAAGTACATTAAAATTAAGCAAACATGTTTGGAAGTGTTGTTTGGTAGTGCTCCCACTCTAAATTAATCCTTCACAAGTACTTTCATTAAGTACACAGTTCCTTGTACTTCGTTACAATGCTAATGAGCGTGCTAATTTACATTTTAATGCACTTAACAGAAGTTGTATATTTTCAAGTTCTCAATTTTTACTGGAAAACTATCTACACAATCAATCAGTCTTTAATAAAATGTTTAATTTCAAATCAGCAATGGTTTTAATTTTCAAAATTACTTTTTGTGTTTTCTTGTATTTACTTAACAGGTTTTTTACTTACATAACTTGAGCTTCACTGCAATGCATCTCAAGTTTTATTTCATAGATTTAAAATATATTGTATTATATTACTCATTATAAATTAAACAAAATATATATAAGTTATTGAATTATTAGAGCATTAGGTTTCACGCTTTTTGTAGGTTTTTATAAATCCAATGCAATCAAAGCATATAAATTCTAACAATTCTTTTCACTTAATCTCAAACCAGATTTAAAATTTTTATTAACTGGCCATAATAATCTCGTTTTGCAGTGTTACCCCGGCAACTTATTTTATTATTGTTTTATTAGTCAAGAATTAAATATTTACTTATCTTAAAACTTGAGTTCCTCGTCTGGTTTTTTAAATGGTCAAATAAGCTGAACTCTCAATTTTTTAAGTGCTGAAAGTTTTAAATAAAAATAATGAAAATAATTTTCATTATATTTATCTGTAATCTATTAGAAGAATTCGACATTTTATACTAGAACATAAATAATAAATAGAAAACAGACATTTTGTGGAATAATATTTTAATCAGCTTGATTAAAGTAAGTGAAACATAGCATTGTATAACTGTTGGGTTTCTAAAAAATGCATTACAGAAGTCAAAATGTTTTTATTTGCCATTGAACTATTCAAGTTGAACATTTTTACTTTGCCGCTCCTTTCTTGTTATTCTCTAAATGCATTTACATTTGAATTTCCATTGAATTGAATGTCATGTAATCTATGGAAACTTTAAAGCTAATTCAAGTATATTTATAAAAATTTAATTTGGTTGTGCAAATTTTCTACAAAACATGTTTTCGGTTGAATGCTTCTTGATTTTTTTACTTCCGTGATGAATTATTGATGAACTTGATACGATTTCACTAATATGGGTACAAGGAAATGAATAATTCGGAATAATGCTTCGGAGTAATATAGAAAAAATTTAACTGAATTTTCAAGACTTATTATCACTTTTTCGTACTCAATACATTAAAAGGTTTCTCAATGCAATATTCTATTTTGAATCTTTTCTTATAGAGACATTCATAAATTAGATGACGATTACACCAGTATTTTGCTAGCAACAATAACGATCATTACTGTGTATAATTTTTTAGTTTATATAATTTTTAAATATTTTTGTTGTGTAATTGGAATTTTCTATTTGTCTCGTGTTATATAAAGGTTAAATTTTCATTTTTCAAATAAATGTTTGATTTCTTTTTATTTTAGCTAAATTTAATTTACGGTAAAAGGTGTCAAATTCTATCGTATTGATTTGATTATACATTGAAATAAAATGCAATCGAAAGTAAACCTGATCCTGTTTTATTGTTGTATTATTTGACACAAAATTGAAAGTTTCGATTCAAGTTATGAATCTATCTATTGCTTTTCAAATGGTAAATTACCCTCCAGACTCAATGTCGGTGCACTAAAGTATCTTTTTACGAGCTTTTATTTCATTGTGCACCAGTAACATTTTAAAAGTTTAACAAATATTTTCTCATATTTTAGATGACTACGATAATTTTACATTTCGCAATATTCGACACAAATACTCTCATCAACTCTAATTGAAATTTAAGTTTTTTTTTATCATGAACAGTTTTTGCGAAACCAGAAAATTACTTTATTACGAAAACGTGATTTTCTGTATTTATCGAATTATTTAACTTTAACAACATTTCATTTAGTTGAAATTTATTTTAAAAGGTTAACAAAATTTTGACAGAATTTATCATGTCTGTGCTTGCTTCAAATCTATATTTTTAATATCTGTAATTTCCCGTGGCAGGAAATTAAATTTCGAATAAAAATGGGGTTTATCTTTTAACAATCGCGAGGCCGAAATGGTCAAAGTTGACCCAAAGTTCTGTATTTTTTTAACTACGCCTAAATCCTGTTTTCAAGCATATCAATTTTTTTGTCTAGCTGACTTTCTTTGCAAATCACATAATCCTACAAAAAGAAAAATTGAAAAATTTTATCAGATCATTGATAAAACAGTGTCACTGCATAAAATTTTTGATAATTTTTTAATCGAAAGTCTTTTGGAATATTGGGCTGAAATTTGGAATATGATATCTTCTCAATGTTAACTCTAAGCATAATTTTAAAAATAATTTAAATATGAGTAATTAGGAGATAGGAAGCTCGATTTTTTGAAAAATCTTCTCAAAAAACGCTACTCACTGTGCCTTTGGTAGTGCTTCCCCTAAAAAGTTGCCTTCTCTGCGTGGCCATCAGATTACATTGAATTGTGATATAATCTGGCTTATCTAGCAAATATATCTATATTATATAGGAATATAGGGAATTTTGAGTCTTTTTTGCAATACTGCACTTACTGATAACGATCTATTTTGATAGGATTTCAGAATGCATTGAAATCAACCGTCATATTTCAACTAGATTTTTAATCTGATATATCGATTTAGCGATTATTTGATGATTTTTCCTAAGTTTAATGACTGAATTAAAAATTAAGGACATTTGCCTTCACAAAAAATGCATAATATCAAGAAAATGCAATTGTAAACCACAAATTAAATAAGATTGTCTGGCAAGCCAGGCAAAGTGCGAGACTCTTAAAAAATAGAAACTTGAACTATCAACTTAGAAACTTTTAAAACGACTTTATTTGATCCATTTGGATCACTAAAGAGGTGTATTGGGACCAATATTTTTATTTAAAATGTGCAACACATTTATTCATCATTTTCAACGTAGTGACCACAAATTTTTTTAAAACTTGGCGCTACCAAAATTGGGCGTCATGATCCATGGCGCCCAGTTTTGGTCTGACTAGTCGATTACATATCGGCCCTAGTGTATGTTTGCCAAATTTGATAATTTTAGGGTCTACGGTTCTCTCAGAATATGGACAAAGGTTTACAGACGGACGGTCAGACAGACAGACACGATGGCAATAGCATAAGCTTACGACTCTAAAAGAGTCTCGCTAAAAAATAAAATGAATGAATTTTTAGCAAACTTTTGACTTGTATTACAAAATCGTATCTTATCAGTAATCAGATTAATATTTTTACACAAAATGTATTTCAAATTAATATTGATGAGTAATAGAATATATTTAACACAAAAAAGTGGCATATTAAGTAATCAAAACCTGATTTAAATCAATTCCAAAGTTTTGGGTCAAATTTGACCATTTTGGTCGCGCGCTGTGTAAAAAGCATTTCGGCCCCGCGATTGTTAAAAGTGACAATAATTGACAGTTTTCATTAAAGTTTAGCATTATTTGAATGTTTGATTATTATTTTTAAAATTCGCAATGTTTGATTTCTCTACAAAATATGTTCTCAAGTTAGTTCTCTGATTTCAAAATGGTTAAGACACATTTAAGCAAGTTTATCTCCAAACAGATTTCGAGAATTGTGGCATGTTTGGGAAAACAAGACGTGTTTTGTATGTTTCAAACTCTATGTCAAGTATTTTTATTTAAAAGGTACATAAATTTTTATATTCCAATTGGAACATTTTTCACATACAAATGATTAAAGGCAAAACATTAATTTTTTACATTCTCGAAATATATTTGTGAATATTGGTAATTGGAGGAGCGACCGAAATCACTCACGCTGAGCGAGCGAAGCGAGCGAGGTGTGAGTGATTGAGGGAGCGACGATTCATACCCGAGAAAAATGCGACTTCGGTCATTTCTTGTCCGGATAACTCCTCCGAAACTACTGCATGAATCAGTCTGAAAATTTAACCCAACGTTCTGGTGGTGGTCTAGATGTGCAGTGCGAAAATAGGTCACTGTAGGTCAAAGGGCAACGGAGTAGTGATTTTTTGAAAATTCGATATTTTGTATAGAAATGTGTAGGGATCGAGAGTCAACTTTGTGTGTGTTCCTGTGTGACACAGCCAAGCACACCCTTCCCCCGCGCGCCCGCTGTGCGCAAAAGAAGATGCGCAGTAGCAAACACACTCAAATGAGTGGATGCGGACCATTTGACTCGAATGCAGTTGTGTGTGGATATTTATTTGCAATTTCTGACAAATTCTAGCATTATTGCAGCTTGGAATTGGTCCAAAATTCTAAACCTTTAACAACTTTATTTAAAATAATGCGTTGATTTCCACATATCTATTGGCGTATTTAGTAAATAACAAAATTAGTGTGGTCGTTCCATCTTGACCACAAAAGTAACGTATATTGTGAAGGTCCCTACGGTCACCAACTCCGAATCCCTCACGGCTTCGAGCGTTCTCACAGCTCGGGGAGACACTGCAGTTAACTCAGTTAGCGTATCATCATTTAGCCTCAACATCCTCTTATTTTTTTACTCCCATTTTCCGTGAGCCCTTTCCCGTCCATTCCTTTTCCATTCATTCGTTTCCGGCTGGCGTACTTGGCTCAGAGTCACAAGGCCCAGACTGTGCTTCCTTTTCCTTCCGCGAACTCGGCTCAGAGTCCCGAGTCCGGCTTCCTTAACCGACAATAAACATTATTATTCAGCGCTTCCGTTTCGTCGTTGTTATTTATTTACCGACTTTTCGGTATTTCGGATAGAGTTCGGTTCGATCTACCACATTAGAAATTGCCCTTATTCGCTGGTCAAATTCTTATGTGAATGAAGTATCTGAATTTATTTCATGTGAATATGCTCACAACTTTTGACATTGTATTGTATCTTTGACAAGTGTTCACACTAGGAAACTAGAAACCCATAATACACCAATGTACGAGTACCTAACAATGATGTGCTCAACATAAATATAAACTCATGACAAATTCAATTTCACAAAATGAGTATTTCCAAATCATTGTATTTATTTTCTGGCCTTGAAATCCTGTCTTGAAGATGGGTAAATTCGCAAGATTACGAATTGTTATGATTTGTTTTGGTTCAAATTTGTTCAATTCGACTTTTGAAGCATGTTTGATTGGAGAGTTTCCTAACAAATGTTAGAGAACATTTTGTTGGGATATAATTTGTATCTGTATTCTGTTCAAGCGAAAGATTTTGTTCATGAACACATGGGAGCTCAATTACATTTGGAATCAACGTAAATACGAATAAGAGTTGCATGTGTGACAGCCATGTAAACACTACATTAGTTCTCCATAGATGTCGTTACCCTCTTCCACATTCAAATCACACACATGCGCAGTACAGACACACACAATACAACGGACAGAAACGACCAATGTTCGTTAGTAGAGGTTCAGCACTGCTGCAGGCAACATGTCACTTGCCCACTAGGTCATTTATTGTCAACCCTAACGATTTACTCATACATTCCTCTGTATCTTCGTTATCCAAGCAATAAATATACCTTGTACGTCACACATGCAATGACCATATTTGAATAAGGTGGTGTTCACGATCCACAGTCAGAGATGAGTGATGTAAATCGAGAATTATTATGTTGTTTGAATTTGTCTTAACTGATTTCAATTATCTGCGTACTCAGGTAATCGTTTGAATGTGCGATGATAATAATGAAATAAATTAGAGTGATATGTGAACTTTTAACTGTTAAACAAAAGTAAGAGTGTCTCATGAATTAACCGAGAATGGACCTTCTATCTCATATGCATTAAATGTTACTAACAAAATAGAAAATAATGACACACTCTCGCTCCGACTTTCATGCCTATGGCATTATCTATTTTTATTGATGATAGATATAATGTTTCAAAATGCCAGCTGCTGGTTCAAATACTAGTATAAAAAATGCATGAATTAATGACCTGTTCGCCTACCCTGTTCATCTATCGTGAATCCTGTTTGTGTTTGCTCAAAATTTGTAATTCTCATCCATAGAGTTTATCAATGTAAATGTCTCACTGTTTTTTTCTTATTCTTTAGGTTAGGTTAAGTTACTGTCCTCAGAAGTTGTGTTAGGTAAGGTTACTTTAATTTAAAATCAACAATGGGTTTTTAAACTTATTTTAGCTTCACTGCAATGCATTTCAATATTTATTTCAGTTATTACAGTATCATATTCCACTTGATAATTCACAACAAAATTCTTAATAAAATGTTTTGTAAGACTTGAGTGATTCTAAAAGTTAGCTTTTTTTGGAAATAGTATTTTATTGACCTCTTAAGCAAATTAATGCTAAATGTGAGCTAGAAAATGCACATACATACACACTGAGGTATAGTTCGATACATTACAATTGTTTACAAGTAATATAATACAAAATGAATCATTATGCAAAATAAGGAAATTAAAAAGAGGGTATGAAAACTTAAAGTAGATATTTACAAATCATTATATATTTTATATACGAAGTTACGAAAATGTCTATAGAACCTGTCGGTGCAGTAGACGCTTGGCGATATTTGGTTTGAATTAGTGATCCTGCAGATGTGGCTGTCAAGATCGTTCCTCAGTAGTGCCCATCTTGGACATTCCTTGATGAGGTGGAGTGAGGTTTTCTCAGGTTCAACACAAAATTCGCATCTCTTGTCATGTTCAATGTTGAATCTGGTCAGGTAGTAGTGGAACTTGCCGTGTCCAGACATGAACTGAGTCGTGATGAAATCGGGGATGTTTGAGCATTTCTTCCTGTGCAGGACAGTCGGAAAGAAAGGAATCGTTTCTCTCCCGTCAATGGACGTTCTCTAAAAGTTAGCTTCATCGGTTATATTTCTATATTATCACAGCCCTTTTTATGTCATTTTTTTAAATTTTGGTAGCTAAAAATAACAACTCAAGTTTTGATAAATGTCAAACAAATCTTTTGAATACCGAGTGTCTTAGCATTATTAGCATTTCTTTTTAATATCCTTGAATATTGAGCATTATTACGTAATTTTGTAATTTAATTTAATTTTATTGGATATGTGTTTTCCAAAAGGTTATTCCGAACTGTCACTTATAGTTCTCTTTAAATAATTTCCCCGTATGTTTCTATTTCATTATTGCGACAATTTAAATATCTATTGCAAATCAGAAATTTGATAGTTCATATATGATTTAGTAAAATATTTTTATACTTGGTCTTGTCTGATTAAATGGCGAACAATGTTTGTGCAATATTCTTGCATAATTTATGTATTCAAAGCCTATATGACTTGATATATAATTGGAATTTGAAATACTGAGTGTCAACGTGTTAATAAAAAATGATTTTAATACAAATTAATACTTATTGACTTTGTTTTAAGAATAGACCACAGATTTTAGGTAATAATCAATTGTGTTTTTTCTAATTTAAAATTGCATCAATGTGTTATATATGTTTTCTTTTCGATTGTTACCCAAAGGTTAATTTAATTTAATTGACAATTTTTAAAGTGTTTGTCAATAATTTTGTTCAATTTTTATTACAAAAATTCTACCTCCTTTCAGAGTACAATAAATCTTATTGCTTGCAGTATGGCTTGTTCTCATCAATGGTTATATATTTCTTTTGCAAGGATATTTCCTTGTTTCTTGTTTATTTCCTTCTATGCAGTTATGCCGAAAACTCAAACATTTGGAACTCAAGGCCACGTCTAACATACGGATACAAAGTGTCATTTGAAATGTTTGGTTGTGAAGTTATTATTATTGTTATTTATTAATGTTTCATGTATTAATCTGTTTTCCCAATTTTCTAAAAGTTCCTCGCTATGCTTTATTATATCTTTCTTGAACGAAAGCATTTCTGAATAGGTAATAACTCAACAAATGGAATTTTCTCAATGAAATTAACAGAAAAATAGTTTTTCTTTTAATAATTTTCAGGAACTATTGACAAATGTTTTGTTCGTATATTTCATGTTTTGTAATTATAAAAAATAAGTTTAATTTATAAGCAATTTCAAAAACTTGCATGTAAACCCATGCATGTGTTTGTGTTTATTTCATGTTTGTCATTAATTAAAGAGTTTAAAACTTATTCTACATGGTTTCACAATTCCACTTAATGCTATTGTCTACAATGTAAAGTATAGTAAGACAAAGTAAACATGACACGGAGATGTTGTGCACTTTCTCTCTCACTCTCAATTAATCCTCCATAAACACTTTCATTAACAGTACACAGTCTCGAGTACATGTGACAATGATAATGAACATGCCTATTTACATTTTAATGCGCTTAAATAAAGCACACAAGTAGTATATTTTCAAGTTGTCACACGAAAACAATAAATGGTAAAAACAAAGTAAACAACTTATTTCGTAATAAAATACGTTATTTCAATTTCAGTTAAAGTTATTATTAGAAATGTTTTTCTTTATTTTCTATTGAAAAAGGAAAATTATGTAAAATAAATTGTTTTGTTCCAATTAAAAATACTCAATTTTTTTTAAAAACATGTCTTAAATATTCCTACTTTTACTTACGAGAATTTTGATTTCCTGATTCTTTTTAAAAGGTATATTTCAATCGTTTTGTTAATAAATTACTGCAGTCAATTGTACACCTTTCTTGTAATTTTATTGAGTGTAACTTTCATATAATACAACAAATATTCTTTTGTTTGAATTTCAATTTACTTATGAAATTACATTTCCTTATAAAAAAGGTTTCGGATTGATTATATGATTGGGTTGGGTATAGCCAATGATATAACAGGTAGATTATATTAAAAAATACGTTCTATAATTTGGATGATTTTTATTCACCATTCTGAGCTAAATAAAATAAAATCTTGAACTCTGCCTTTTCTTTCATTCAATTCTTTGAATACAATTTACATTTGTATTCACATTTACTTGAATTCTATGTAATACATGGAAACTTTTAAAGCCAATTCAGTAGCTGAATGAAGTATTATCATAAATATTGAATTTATTTGGCGCATTTTCTACTAAACATGTTTTAAGTTGAATGCTCTTTCGAATGTTTTTTTTTACTTCAGTGATGAATTATAAATATGAACTTGATATGGCTTCACTGGCACTGTTCTAGGAAATGAATAGTTGGAAATAATGTGTTGAGTGATATTTAGTAGATTTTTTAAATTTAAATTTTGCTTAAAAACATGAATTTGAATTCTTATTAAACTTAGCAGTGAGTTTTTAATTAAAGTGAAAATTTGAGGTATGATTATAATAAAGGTTTTCATATTTAATAGCATATATTGTATGGGTTCATTCTGATTTAATATTCCACAAAAACTTTCATTAAGTGTCTCTCGAACATCGTGACTATGCTAATTATTGACTATACTATGAACATGATTAATACATACCATATATAAATACTTTGAACTAAAACCCGAATAATCTTAAAGTTCTAACGTTTTGCAATATAAAATATATAAAATATTGATGGAAAAATAACTTTATAAAGATTGGATATCTGCGATTTTATTTAAAAAGGTAAACCAGTTTCTTATATTCCAACTGGAATATTTCTTCAATGATATTATGTAATTACCTATATTTTTTACATTTTGCCCATTTGTATATTGTGACATTACGAAAGGAAGTGCACATCGATGATAGTACAATAGATATGAATGCATGAGCAGATGATTTTACAGAGTTATGAATAAGTTTGTTGGTTTTATCGCGTAAATATTGTGTCGAAAAGTGTTTAATGATGTTCGTCATATTTGTTATCGGCTGTTAGATACGCGTATGCTAGAGTCAGCAAAAGATATTTCTAGCTGTAGAATTAAGGGAGAATTTATATCTTTTTTTAATATTTTCATTTATTGTGGAGTTTACTTAGAATTGCCAAAAATCACACAAGAAGTTGGTCATGATCAAAAGGTTTCCATCGATTTAAATTTTTAATTTCAATTTGGATTAACACTTCCATTAACAATTGTTACATCTAGAAAACTTTACTTTTGCATATATCAAAACATTTTGTTTTTATTAATTCGGAATTAGGAAAATGAATTCAAAAGGTTTAGCACAAAATTGAAAATTCATAATTTCTAAAAGACCTACACTTTTATACTTTTAGTTATGTAGCGAATTTTAATTAGAAAATGTGTCATTTTATGGTTTCGAATTGAATACAATAGAATGCCAACCATTATCATGTTTTGTGGTTGTTGTTTATTATTATTCAAATAAATCGACACAATGTGTGAGTTTATCTCTTCCTGTTCCAAAAGTGAAATTTCATCCCAAATTGAATGTCGTCGCAATAATGAGTCATTTTACAAGTTTTTTTGCCAAGTCAAGTCAAATAGGACCACAATTGTCTGTGTAAATGGATTCGACAACAGAAACCAATAAGACAACAAGAGGAAAGTAACCGAACACCTATCATTGTCCAAGACTCATGATATGCTCAAGCCAAGATCGAGTCATTGAACAAATATTTGTTTATTGTTTCATTGTCCTGCACTACACACAGACCATTGCACAATGAATTCGTGGCTATATTGACTGAAATGACAATTTTGGAACTTGTTTTCACAATTTCTAATTACGTGATAACATTCATAGACTGTCCCATCTACTTTTTTCAAAAGTTCTTTTGGCTTAATTATTTAATTGTTATTAATTACAATAAATTAATTGAAATCATGTATATTGCATGCTATTCCGTCATAAAGACTTTATTAGTTTTGTTTTAATTTACTTCAAGTTATTTCATATATTTAAATAGAAAATATAATTAGATTTGTTTATTGTTCTCGAATTTTCATTAAATTTTCAAGGTAAACTTCTTTAAAATCATATTCCCGAATTAATTAGTCTTAATCTAAGTTTTATTTGAAAGGCACATTTATGTTTTATATTCCAATGGAGCAATTTTCACACTTTGATATTATCTGATTACTCATTGCTTTTCATTACTAACTATTTGTGTATTATTACCAGCCTGTCTACTCTAAGGAATTGATAAGAAATGTTTTCTTCGCTGTTTTATCAGATTATTATGCTAATTCATACTAGACAGTTTTGTTTTTGTTAAATCAGTCTTCACATTCTCTCTATCTTCTTTAATAAAAGGTGAAAAATTAACATTTTAATTCATTTGTTCATACATATGTGATTAAATGATTAAATAAATTTACCCAACCTTTATATTCTTATAATAACTCATTAAATTTAATTTTCATCAAAGCAACTGACCCAAGTAAATAATTTATTGAACTACGGTTTGTCAATGTGTAAATTCATTAATATTTACTTCTTTCTTAATTCTAGCTTTGCTTTTGTATAATAAATCATCTTACTTCATTATTGTCTGATTAATCTAATTTCTCAAAGCATCTTTTTCTATCATGTCAAAATATGTTTTTGATTGTTATCAGGTGATGAGTGAATATTAAAAGGTTAAAACACGAATTAACTGAGCTTCCTCAAACTCATCTCACCGCGAACGCTGTTTAAATCTTTTAATTATTCAATCAATTGATCATTGAAGTTGCTTAAATGGTCATTTTTATTTTTAAAAATATACAATTTCAATTATCTACTGTTGTATTAGTGTTTATATTAATATTATCATATATTATTTTAATGTCAAGACAGCAAATATAGACAATAGCATTATACTTTTAACTAAATGCCTTCAAGGTTGTCTGGAAAGCTAATGAAAACATCTTCCATAAAATCTTTTGTAATCTATTTGAAGAATTCGACCTTTTATAGAAACTCTTAAATATAAATAATAAATAAACATTTTGTGAAATAACATAATCAGCTTGATTAAAGTAAGTGAACCATAGCATAGTATTATCAGAAGTTTTTATTCGCCATTGAACTATTCAAGTTGTACATTTTGACTTTGCCGCTCCTTTCTTGTTATTCTCTGAATGCATTTACATTTGAATTTCCATTGACT
Organism: Rhizoglyphus robini; assembly: GCA_023373905.1. NCBI lineage: Eukaryota > Metazoa > Arthropoda > Arachnida > Sarcoptiformes > Acaridae > Rhizoglyphus > Rhizoglyphus robini. Next base: position 1,433,069 of record JAKIJQ010000040.1, on the reverse strand, counting down.
TGAATTTCATGTAATCTATGAAAACTTTAAAGCTTTAATTCAAGTAAATTTATAAAAATTTAATTTGGTTGTGTACATTTTCTACAAAACATGTTTTCGATTGAATGCTCTTTAGAATATTTTTTCACTTCCGTGATGAATTATAGATGAACTTGATATGGCTTCACTAATATTGTACTTGGAAATGAATAATTCCGAATAATGTTTTGGATTAATATTGAAGAAATTTTGTTGACATTTTCAAAACTTGATATCGATTGTGCTCCAGTTTTTAAAAGGTTTCTCAATAAAATATTCAATTTTTTGTTCTTTCTTATAGAGGCATTTACAAGTTAGATGACGATTACATTAGTATTTCGCTTGCAACAATAATGATCGTTATTGTACTTAAATTTTTAGTTTATTTAATTTTCTAATATTTTTGCAGGGTATTTTTATTTTTCATTTTGGCTCACATTATCTAGTTTATATTTAAATTTTTGTATATTTCTATAAAAAGGTAAATACAAAATATTGTTTTTCACGTCAGGCAACTAGCATGACTATGAAAAAACCAAATTCTATTCTATCTTCTGAATTTCTGAGTTATTGCGAATTCACAATTTTTCAAATAAATGTTTGATTTATTTCTTTTTAGTAAAATTTATAGTTTAAAATAAAGTAAGGTGTCAAGTTTCGAATTATACGTAGAAATAGAATGCAATCGAAAGTTAACCTGATCTTGTTTGATTGTCGTTGTTGTTGTAGCCTGATATGATATATTCAAAATTGATTGTTTCGATTCAATCTGAGAGTGAATCCTAATCGAATGTTAAATTCCGCTCCAAATTGAATGTCGGTTCACTAAAGAATCATTTTGTCGGCTTTTGTTGTTAAGTCAATTCAAATAGGACTATCATTGTCAGTGTAAATTGATTCCACAACAACCAAAATATATATCGGACAACCAGAGTGATGCAACCCAATACCTATCATTGCCCAAGTCTTGCGAAGTACTCAGTCAATGTCGAGTTATTGAACAAACATTTGTTTGTTGTACATTGCATTTATCTTACAAACTTTTCTTCAGTACCCAATTTTAAAGGTTTGACAAATATTTTTGTGTTTGTTTCGATGATTACTTTAATTTTAAATTGCGTGAATTATGATATGAACTCTTTTCAAATTCTATAGACTAACATAATTTTAACAGAATTTGCCATTTCTGTACTTCAAGTCTATGTTTTTAATTCAATATCTACAATTTTCCGTGCCAGGAAATTAAATTTCAAATTTCATATTGAAAGGGTTTTCTTTTGTAAGAAGACAACAATTGCCATTTTTTAATAAGATATAACTCATGTATTTTAATGTTCGTTTTCTATTTTTTATATCAGAACTATTTGAATTCTTTATGATATTTCTCTATCCTGGTTTAAATACGGTAAAAATACATTAAAACAAATTCACCTCTAAACTACTTTCGAGAAAGTGACATGTTAAAGGAAAAAACAAGACGTGCTTTGCATGTTTCAAAGTTTATTGTTCGTTGTTTGCTTGTCAATAGTTAAAAGATTAAAAACTTTACTTTGTGTGTTACAATGCCACTGATCTGAAGCGTCAATTGTTGTCAACAGTGAGTTAAGTAATGGAAGTTAAGTAAACATGTTCGGAAATGTTGTTTGGTTTGAGCACTAACTTTCAATTAATTCGCCACAAGCACTTTTATTAAATACTGATTCTCTTGTATATCGTGACAACGCTAATGAACTTTCTAATTTTAATTTTATGTTACTTGGCAAACTTGAGGCTCCACTAAAGCACAGAAAACATCATTTCTCGCATGTCAAAATATAATTACGATTGCTAAATTGAGCCGCCAATCAATTCAGGGCTTCAAATAAAAAAAATTAGTTTCTCTAGGAAATGTTAATGAGCCAGTAGTACCGGCACAAATGAAATATTTTTGAGAGTTGTCCTCTAAGCCACTCGAATGATACAGAATTACGTTTGTAAAATAAAAATATATATCAAGTACTATATATTTTGCAACTTTATTCAAAAAATATTTCTCAAAACTTAGCACGTTTCAATTCTATGTTCTTTTAAATGGTGAAATATAATTTTAATTCATATACAATTTTTTGAAGATTAGTCTTTTAATGTAAAGAACTGGCGTGGAAAACAAGACGTGTTTGTGCATGTTTTTGTGTTTATTTCATGTTTGTCATTAATTAAATAGTTTAAAACTTATTCTACATGGTTTCACAATTCCACTTAATGCGATTGTCTACAATGTAAAGTATAGTAAAACAATTCAAACATGAACATGAGATGTCGTGCACTTTCTCTCTCACTCTCAATTAATCCTCCATAAACACTTTCATTAACAGTAACACAGTCTCGAGTACATTGTGACAATGCTAATGAATATGCCTATTTACATTTTAATGCACTTAAATAAAGCACACAAGTAGTATATTTTGAAGTTGTCATGTTTCACACGAAAACAATAAATGGTGAAAACAAAGTAAACAACATTTTTGCGAATTAAAAATACGTTATTTCAGTTTTAGTTAAAGTTTTTATTTGAAATGTTTTTCTCTATTTCCTAATGAAATTTTAATAGGTAAAATAAGTAAAATAAATTCTTTTGTTCCAATTATTATACGCAATCTTTTAACTTGTACACAGCACATTCTATTTAAAAGGTATATTTCAATCTATATGTTAAGAAATTTCTGCAGTCACTTGTACATCTTTTTTGTATTTTTCTAAGTTTCACATAATACGGAAACATTCTTTTCACTTGTAATTCTATTTACTAATCAAGTTGCTTTTCCTATATAAAAAGATTTCGAATCAAAATAAGACTGTTTGGAAAGCTAGGCAAGTAGCGAGACACTGAAAACGAGACATTTCAATGTACTTTAATAAAATTAAATTTTACAAGTTACATATAACATAGTTACATATAGTTAGATATAACAGGTAGATTATATTAAAAAGTACATTCTTGAAGTTGGATGATTTATATTCACCATTCTGAGCTACATAACATGAAATTTTGTACCCTGCCTTTTCTTCCACACAATTATTTTAATACAATTTACATTTGTATTCACTTTCACTTGAATGTCATGGAATACATGAAAACTTTTAAAGCCAATTCAGAAGCAGAATGAAGTATTATTATAAATATTGAATTTGTTTTTGTGCATTTTCTACTAAACATGTTTTCAGTTGAATACTCTTTTGAATGGATATTTTACTTTCTTTATGAATTATAGATGAACTTGATATGGCTTCACAATACTAGGAAATGAATAATTTGAAATAATGATTTAGGTGATATAGAATAGCTTTTGTTTTAAATCATATTTCGAGAATTTGTGTTTTTAAACTTAACAGAGAGTTACTTAAAGTGAGACCTTTAACACATGATTATAATAAAGGTTTTCATATTTACACGTGCTTATTTTTTTATATTTTGGAGCTCACTTTGAATAGCCAAAATGAAATACAACCAGAACCAGAGCATGATAAAAAAGTTTGCATCAATTTAAATTTTTCATTTAAATTTTGATTAACACTTCCATTAACAATTGTTAGATCCTAAAATTGTATAAAACAAAACATTTTGTTTTTTTATTATACCGGAAATATGAAAATAAATTCAAAAGGTTTAGCACAAAATTAAAAAATTTTTCTAAATAAACCTACATTTAGTTATTACTTTTTTTATTTACTTTTAGTTATGAAGCGAATTTTAAATTGAAAATGTGTCATTTTATGGTTTCGAATTGAATACAATAGAATGTCAACCATTGTTGTTGTCTGTTATAATACAAATAAATGCATGTAGCGTTGACACAAAGTGTGAGTTTATCTCTTCCTGTTCCAAAAGTGAAATTTCGTTCCAAATTGAATATCGGCGCCCTAAAGAATCATTTTACAAGTTTTTTTGCCACTTTCAATCAAGTAGAACCAACATTGTCTGTGTAAATGGATTCGACAACAAACGCCAATATGACAACAAAAGAAAAGTAACCGAACACCTATCATTGTTCAAGACTCATGATATGCTCAAGCCAGGAACGAGTCATTGAACAAATATTTGTTTGTTGTTTCATTGTCCTGCACTACACACAGATCATTGCACAATGAATTTGGGTTGATGTTGACTGAAATGAAAATGTTGGACAATGTTGTCACAATTTCTAATTACGGGATAACATTCATTGACTGTATTATCTACTTTTTTAAACGGTTCTTCTGGCATCGAACTTATTTTTTGTCGAAGTAGTCGATTAGAGTTAGGATTAACTTAGGAATTTTATATTTTGGATGTTGATTAAGTTCTACTCTTACAAATTTATAAGAAATGTTTTTCCTTGTCAGATTATTGGGCTAATTCATACTAGATTGTTTTGTTTTTATTAAAGCAGTTTCAAGTTTATCACTGCGATTTAATAAAAGGTGAAAGATTAACAGTTTAATTTATTTGTTCAAACATATGAGATTAAATGATAAATAAGTTTACTCAACCTTTATATTCTTATAATCACTCACTAAATTTAGTTTTCATCCAAGCAAATGATCTTAAAATGACTTATTGAATCACTGTGCGTCAATGTGTTAATTCATTAATATTTTTTGACCGATTTCATAAAAGGTTTTACAATTCACTTTTGATATTTTTCGTTGTCGTTTATACAAAAAAATGTATTATCAGGTTAGCCCATTTGGAGTTACATACAGTTCCATTTCATCTTTTTATTGATTATGTTGACAATTCTTATTTCTTATGTTCTCTAGTGTGCCTCTCTCTCTCGTTTCATCTAAAGGTAAAATTAATTGAATTACTTTTGACAGTTTTGAAAGTAACTGTCAATATTTTAGTTCAACATATAAAACCTTATTGTCATTTCTTTTCAGTCTGTAGTCGCCTTCGTTTAGTATAATAAATCATATTAATTTCCTCATGTGTGTAATGTATTCGCATCATTGGTTAATTATTTTTATGTCGTTAAGAATATTTCCTTATTTTTCATTCATTTCCTTTTAGACAGTTATGCGGAAAATGCTGACGTTTGGAACTCAAGGTCACGTCGAGCAGAGACAAAGATAGATAGAGTGCGCTATTGGAAATGTTTAGTTATTATAATTATTTATATTAACGTTTTATTTCTTGCTCAATCTGTTTTTTCAATTTCCGAAAATTCAATCAAAATGCAATTGCTTCTTTCTCCTTTTCATTTTTCGATTTTTTTATTGGTCACAACTCAATCAATGGATTCTCATCCATGACTCCTACTTTATTTTAATAAAACAAAAATTTTAAAATTACATCTTAATTAAAATAATAATTTATAATAATATTCCGCCATATTGCGAGACCAGTCAAACCAGGGTTTCAAATCAAAGAAATCAGTTTCTTTATGGAAAAGTTTATGAGCGAGCATAACGAGCACAACCGGACATGCAATTGAGAGCAGTCCTGTGACCCACTCGTAAGCGGCAGTGTTTCGCTTATGAAAGTACACAGGATCGCCATTGTTGAGTTTCTTTCGGTTTATCAGTTCGGGATTGACCTTCTTCAGGTCCCACGCCCAGCCCATCCAGTGGAAAAAGTTGATTGACGCCGTGGCTGGATTGAACACATCGAGAGCGCCAAGCTCACTCGCTGAGTAATCCCACGGGAAGGCGTGATGATAATTGTGGAAGCCCTCACCCATGAGCATGTGACGTATTGAGGCTTCCACTGCGGCTAGCCGTTCATCGTATGGCTTGTAACCGTAAATGTGTGCCCATGAGTTTACGCACCAAGTGATGTTGAGCGAGACGACATATCGAGTAAAAACACAAATTGCCCCAGCAATGATGAAACTTTCACCCCACAGGAGAACAGGCACAAATGTCGGTATCAGTCCCCAAAATAGAGCCACCATTGGAATGTAGTATTTGCGTTGGAACATCACGATTGGATCCTGTTCCAGATCCGACAAATTGAGTGACTTTCCGCGTCGAATCACATCAGGATGTTTCTTTACCAACAGCCAACCAACATGTGAAAAGAAGAAGCCTTTCGATGAGTTATGTGGATCAGCATCAGTGTCTGAGAATTTGTGATGTGCTCGATGATCTCGACACCATTCATAAATGTCGTTCTGTAGGGCCAACACATGACAAAGTGAGAGGAAGAGACGCAGCCCAAAGTTGGCTTTGTATGTTCTGTGAGACCAGAGTCGATGGGCACCAGCTTGAACTCCTAGTGAACTAAAAAGTAGCAGGACAAACATCCAAATGAGAGTTTCAATTTTTGCGAAAGGAATCATTATCCCACCTACGAGGAATGCAATGTGAAGGAAAAGCATTGCTAAAATGTTAATCCACACAAGTTTGTACGGTTTGGCTCGGGTTTGGTCATTTGACTGTGTTTCAATTTGTTTTTCAAAATCAGTTTTTTCTAGCTTCGAAGCAATTTTAGTTATCGTTTCAATGTTATCATCTTCAATCACTTCTTCTTCAATTTTGTCGATATCATTTTCATACAGGCCATAGGTCACTTCCTTACGGTACTTCTTGAACCCATTGGAACCATTTCCGTTTAAGTGATTTCCGGTTTTAATATGAGAATTTAAATCAATAACACCGAGTTCGACTTCAGCCAAAGTCACAATCGTTGATGGAGCCATTTCACAATTTAAAATATGTTAATTTAAAAATCACAAACAAAAATTTTGCTTTTGTTGATATATTACAATTATTAAAGCCCCAAACCCAAATCGTTCCCTTACCGACCAAAATCGAAAGACAAAACATTTATTTATATTGCACAAGATTATATGCTTTTAAGTAAAGGAAATGTGTGTGTGTGCACAAAAACCGAACGTCTACGTAAATGCTGGTTTGAAATATTTCACTTTCCCTGGTTGAAATTTGGTTGAAATGGTTAAGCATAATTATACTGATTTGAATATAATCATGTCCACACAAGGTTGAGCCGCACTGCATTCGACCAAATACGTGAGTGAGTATGGTTTGATATTTGTTATTGATATTTTAAGTGAGAAAATGTTTGACAAAATGTCCGTTATGTTGGTGACATTTACAGTGCAAAATTTTTTCTGGGTCAATTATTTTGTGAATGTACAGTTCCTACTAAAAAGGATGACGTTTATAAAATCATTCTGACTAATAACTGACTCTACCCTTACATTTTGTGGTGATTCATTAGGATCTAAGTCTCGAAGCCTGAAATTGTTGGACATTGGGCCCAACGAGTCTTTTTGGTTTGATTAAGTTTTTATGTATATCTCAGTGGCGAATAAATAGCCAAGAAGAATATTGAACACCCGAATTTGGCTTTAGAGTCAAGGTTGGGTAAAGTTAGGTCGTGTTGGGTTTTTTGTCATAAAATCAAAGCTTCTGTCTATTTAAAAAAAAGTTTAGTAGGATCATTAGAATTGATTTAAAATTGTTGACCTTACTTTACCCTTGACCTGAGCAGGCGGAGCATTTAGTGACACCACGAAATCACTTTCTACTCTACATATCAGGAACAATAGCATTCAAAATAACAAACGAAAAGGAAATGTACGACATTTGAACTCGCAATGTTAAAGGAAGTATCTGAATCAATAGTGTGAATCATGGACACAACTAAGTATAGAGATCGAACAAACAAGAGACAACTAAACCATTCATTATCATGTTGCTGCTTTTCGTATCACTATTATTATTGTTGAGGAAATTAAATTAAGGTAAGGTTTGTTTTATTTTTAATGTATGTTTTCAAATACCGAGTTCCAGTGGAAAAAGTCACGTAAGTAAATTTTCATATTATTTTCAGCTTAATTGTAGTCTTGATTTTAAACCTAGACAGATTAATAGGATTTTCAGACTAACTTTTAACTTTAACTCGAATAACATTTTAATACGTTTGTTTTTGTTAAAATTCTATTTTTACAGTCCGTTATTTGGCTATATATCACTCCCAAGTTTCCAATTATACCAAGTATACCAATTGACGTCATAAAACGGTTTCAAACTTCAAATACTTGCTCAATGCTTTATACAAAATTAATTTTATTAAACAAAGATTTCTTCCTTAACTTTTTAACTTAAAAATTCAATTCAATAACATTGCTCAACAACAATAGCAATACGACATTGTCGTGTGTGTCCAATTATAAAGTCAATCGAAGCTTAGTTTTATCAAGGTTATCATAACTAAACATTTAATGTTGAATTATATCGACACTTTTATTGCGTTTGATGTCGGTTTCTTCTGTACATCTGTTATCCCAAAGGTAAAATTTAATCTAAAAAAATATTTCGCATATCCTATCTTAATTTTAAATTCATTAAGTGTTTTGCGAAAGTGGAAAATTTCCATAAATTCCACCTCTTCTGGTATGTTCATAATTATATGAATTATGACTTTTACGTAACGGTATACATTGATACATTCGTGCACACTAGATTATATGTACTTTTCTCATGAGTAATGACTGAACAATTGTTGACGCTTTCGATCACGTTTAACTTGGAGGTTTATTCCGTTACATTTGCTAAAAGAGTGCTACCGGGTGGGAAAGAAATAGGTATGATTAAAAATGCATTTTATTTATAATTTAAATTTAAATCCCAAACTAGTTCAAAAGTAGTTGGATGATTAATAAAGGTCAATTTAAAAATTATCATAATGAAAATGATTTTACTATTTGAAATTGCTTCAGTTTCATAGCCTTTTTGTTGCATCACTGGTTAATTAATTTCAAACTCACAATAAGGATATTTCCTTATTGTGTTTATGCATTTCCATCTAATAGACTTTGACTTTTGGTGCGGAAAAGTCAACAAAATACAACAGCAAACAATCAAGGCCAAGTCAAGCACAAGTTGGGTTTTTATTACAGAGTGTTCAAAATAGAATAGTTTTTCTTGTAATACATTGTATTGAAAAAGTAATTAAACGCTTTTCTGTTTCAATCTGTCTCATCAGTCACTCAAAATGTCACATTGGTTTTTCTCACTTCAGCAAGCAAACTTATTTGACTTACTTCTTTCCTTATTTCGCTTTGTTTGCTAACTGGTTATTCATTATTTTATTTCGCAGAATATATTTACTTAATGACATTTTTTATATCCAATTTTTTATAATAACTATTTCTTTTATTATTATTTTCAAATATGTCTAATAATTAATTTAATTGCTTGAGATAGTTTTAGAAATCGATAATTAACTAAATTTCAAAACAATCCAGTGGAAATAAATTTAAATGTAATTTTTATTATTCACAAACAAATAATATCGATCCATAGTTATGGAATTATTTAAATGTAACCCACAACAAGAACACAAAGCATCGATAGAGCAACTTGGTAACTAGTCGAAAAGCTGAATCATTAAATCGATTTTTGTGCAACTTTTTATATTGCATTGCAAATGGTTTTTTTTGTTTTTACAATATACTTTAAACAAATACAGTAAATAGCAAATGATAAATGGTCCCAATTGTGAATATACAAATTGAAGACACCAAAAAATCTATTATCAAATATGCATTTTGGAGAAAAGACAGAAATGAGTTCGAGTGGAAAAGTGAACAAAAAACAATAATTCCTATTTGATAAACGATTTGAATAAAATGTAAATGCACGTTTTGTTTAAGTAAAACAAAATTTAATATTTGTTTTCGAAAAGTCATAAATCAATAGATTTGATGATTTATTGTGTCTGGAAATAATGGACTTTATTGATTTTTGGTTTTTTATGGATATTTCAGTTATTTGGTTTTTAAACAATTTATTTATAATAAAAACATTATTCTAACGATAGTTTGTCCACTTTTGTATATAAAGGTCTAATTTAAAATTGTTTTGATCTCAATTAATGATCAAACTACTACTACTAGTTAATTCACCATTTACATTTGCAGTAAACAAACTTTAACTTGTGTCGTTCTCTTATAACTCAATTTAGTAATTCTCCAGTAGCTTATTAATTCTTCAGTACGATTTTTGTTTAAAATAAAGGTAAACTTAACCAACTCAATATCAAGATCTTATTTTATATATATCGAATTAATTTTAATCTAATTTTCTTTAACATTTCTTTCAATTGGTTGTCTGTTCAAATGGTTTCAAATTATTTAAAATATTATATCTTTTAACATCCAATCGTGAAGTTCCCTGTTTACTATTTTCTTCGCAGTTCACTAATTTGACTATAAAGATTTTTTGCAATACATTAGATTTTGATCTTAATTTAAAAGATTCAAAGCTGTGCAAACTCGATTCTGTTTTGAATTGTTTATTAATTTTTCCCTCTAAAATGAAACAATTAACTGAGTCGTAGTGGGATTGTTTATAAAAGGTTAACAATATTTATATTTCATTAACTGAATAGTCTCTAACTTCAAGCCCTACTTCGTGTAATCCAAAAAATGTGACTGTAATTTGATAGGAATTGTTTTTGTAAGTTTTTTTTTTCTCTCTCTCTCTCTCTCTCTCTCTCTCTCTCTCTCTCTCTCTCTCTCTCTCTCTCTCTCTCTCTCTCTCTCTCTCTCTCTCTCCTCCCTCCCTCCCTCCCTCCCTCCCTCCCTCCCTCCCTCCCTCCCTCCCTCCCTCTCTCTCCTCAAGAGAAGTCCTTCGGAGTGGACAGTTTGGTTAGATTTTAAGTCAATTGTGCTCTACGACATGTGCTCGATTAATAGGTAAAACAAATTCTATAGTACAATTGTGTGTCCATGCGATCGTTCAATTCAATTTCATTTTTACCATGTAGTGTGGGGGATATTGCGACTATCTTTTTCTAAAACACCCAAATCTCAAGTGGAACTTTCTGTAGGAAAATCACAGATCTATATTATTTTCTTTGTCTCAAACCACAATCATTATTAATAACATATAATAAATATGGTTACTTTATTCTATAAGAGAATTTTTTTAAAATAACAATATTAATGGAAAATCACTGTCACAAGTTTAATTAGCTGGAATCGACCATGAGTTAATGGGAAAACCTATTTCTTTTTGTTCGTTTTATTGAGAAAATGTGAGACTACTATTAGAATTAACTATTACTTAGATTTATTTCCTTGAGAGATTTTGTGGATAGAGTCGTTAGTGTAATAGTTTTAATCTTCATATAATGCAGTCCTGTCCAAGTCCAACATAATCAAACCTTTACAATGGCTCAAGTAATTTAAAAATAAAGAGTAATGTGATGAGTTACGACTGTAATTCCAAATGTTTAAATAACATTGATCAAAATCGATTAATTATAAACAAATTAAGCATTTCAAAACATTTAATTAAAGCAACATTTTCATCAACAAATTCTCTGAAATTTCGTGGCTAAAACGAATATTTTAATTAGCTATTTTTTGTGTGACCCATTTACGTAAAAAGGTTATATTTCTGAATTATCGAATCGTGTCAAGGAAATGTCGCGATTCGAATATGTCAAATAACAACTGAATTGATTGTACAACGTTCGAATTCTCTCGTTTTGTTCCATTTCCCTTTATGTTTTGTCCTTTACAAACACACTATTTTTGACCAAATCTAATTATCATTTCTGCCAAAATGTGTCGACAAAAATGGACCGGATGAAGGGGGAAAGTGAATTAAACCCTTTGCAATTTTTATTTAGTATTTGCAGGCGATTTGTAATTAAAATCTCGTTAGCAAAAAGTTTAAATGATTTTTTACTAAACGGTAAAAACCAATTAATTCTATTTTATTTGTTACAAAACCAATACATTTTTAGGTTCTAATGAATTTATTTGAATGGTATCATTCTTTTCAATGTCATCTGACTATCATTTGACTATTTAAAGTCAAATTTAATGAATCAGTCATATTTTTGGTGGTTTTTGAGTTGTGTTGTTGTTCTGTACAACATTTGAAGGAGTCTAATAGTCAGATCCAAGTAGCGAACACTTCTACAAATACGGATAACATTTTCAATACCTGTGACACAACAAAAACGTTAACTGGTTCACACAAATCCACTTTTAATGGTTTCAAATATTTAAAATAACCAAATTTCCCCTAATTTAACTAAACGCAAATTGTCATCTTCAAATTCGAATTCCACAGCAACAATGAAAACTTGTACATTTATCAATTAATTCTGTCATATTGTTATCATTATTTTAACAAATAATTTAAATAATTTAAGTCAATTCAATTATTTAATGTTTCATTTGACATGAGTGTATCTTCTTGGTTTTCCTTTAAAATGGTTTAAAATTATAAATACTTGTATGTTTGTCTAATAAATGTTAAAAGTACACAGTTCAAACTCGATTGAGTACTCACAAATTCATCAAGCTTCACTGTGTGCCCTTTAAATGAAATTTTGAATTTGAGTTGTAATAATAGAATATTTTAAAAAAGGTTTTTGGTTTCCATTAATTTGTTTTGTTAATTAATTTTAAGTTTATTTAATAAAGAGTATGTTTTTAAATATTTGCTTACAATCGATTTTTTAAGTGATATGATATATTACAAAGACTACTAATATTTAATTTACTTGATTAATTTTTACCCAATCCACAAATTGCACTTTATTTCACTCTAACAAACAATTGTTTTGTATTTTCATTGTTCAATTTAGTTATTTGTAGTAAAATCGATTTCCTAAGAATCTATTTCCTGTCATGATTTTATTTGGCTGAACCGGATCAAAAGAATTGCGTTATTTTAATGCTTCCTTGCACTCCTAAGTTTATGTACTTTACCTAATATTTTTTTGCCAATACGCCTAAAAAGATTGCCTAAACACTCATCGACAAGTCACTTTGTGCTATATTAGGATGCATTGTGTGAATTATTGTTACTATTAGTGACGGATCAATGCATCACTATTCCTACGCTATTACAATGAACATGTAAGACTTCGCATTATTAATAGTCACCATTTTGTTCCAAAAAAACTCATTTCATTTCGAGTATATTTCCGTGATTACGTGAATCATGATTAAATGTACATTGGAATTATTTTTTTATGCTCATAAACTGATCACCATGCCACAAATGTTTTCTATTTTCTAATCTACAAATAATTAGACAGTCTCTGTCTTTTGGTCTCAAAAATGGTGGCATGTACTTAAATTTTGTCTCACTATCTGCTATTTTGGCCTAATGTGATTTTTAAGTTAACTTTTGTCTGCAAATTTTTATTTGAAACTTCTAGCAAATCAGGTAGTCTGTTCCTCTTTCTCTCTCAAATCTCGTTTTACTCATTTGGCGCCTCTTGCTTTGGGCATGTTTAGGAACTTTAATTTTTTTTGATTAAATAAAAAATTTTACATTGGTCATATTTTATTCTCTTGTTTTTAAACGGAATATTCGGTGACTATTTTAAATTTAAATTCCATTTTGTTTTTTTATATTAGATTTCTTCAAACAATTTTGTCTTGGTTTTATCACTAAATTAATTCCTGTTTTTGTTTTATGTTGTATTTATTACACAATCGCATTATAATTTTGTTTTCTCGAATAAGTAATGCCCGATAACAAAAAGGATATTTCTCTTCAAAGAACAATCACATTATTAAGATTATGATTTAAAATGGTAAAAAATTTAAGTTTCCAAACTGATTTCAAACACGAATTTGTGAAGACTCAAATTCGTGAACACTCAAACATTATTATTCAAATAGATTAAAGTGAAATTACACTTTTAGCATAGTTCTTGGGTTATTTACGGAAGGAATGAATGAAGATATATTGTATGAAAGTGGGTTGAAACAAATTGTCTAACGATTATGTTCAACCAGGCCAATGATTAGACTTCAATCAGAAGTACATTAAGAATAGTACTCATTTGTGCACATTTTATGTCTATTATATAAGAGGGTTCCGATTCTCTCTATAATAATTATTCAATTTCATTAAATCTCGCTTAATATAAAATGAGGTCGATAAAAATTCCGTTACAAGTTTAGACACACCCACTTGAAAAAATCTAGTATTCAAATTTTATCACAAAATTAACTCTAACAAAAATCTCTCTGAATCTATTATTTCGTGATTATCTACTCGTTAATGGTGTTTTTTGTATTCCTTTATCTAACGGTTTTTACTAAATTAATTTAAATACATAAATTAGTTTATTGTATTTTTTAATTCTAGAAGTGCAATATCAGAAGTAAAGAACATTCAAATAAATTTAATACAAAATAAATTTTTCCGTGCAATTCTAAATTAACCGAGCCGCAGTGAACTAAACATTTTATTACTTACATGACTTTACTTTTACGATCACTAGGACAAGTATATTTCTTTGTAATCTTGTCAAATTGAGTTTGAGTTTGGTCCAATTGGTCTTGGCGATAATAATGGTTTTGAAAGTTGAATTGAATGTCTTTGTTTGATTCTTAGTTCTGTTTTCGGGATCTCATCAGTCACGTGGAAATTTACCGATTTGGACATTATGAATGAAAGTGTTAAGATGATTCTAACAATTGGTTGCTGTTTTGGTAGAATTTTTTTTATTGTTCTCATTGGGACTTTAAGGAAGAATCATCCCTCCCTAAAAGAATATAACATTATCATTATCAGTATGACTTTCCATTCTTTGACTCAACATCGATTAGTTGTACGAACAATTCGTCGAAAATTCGTTTGTCATTAAATCTATTTTCTATTTTTTATTTGAATTAATTCAATTTTACCACCATCCATGATTTGTCTAGTTTAAAGGTCAATCAATTAACTCAATTATGTCAATCTAATTAACTCAATTGATTTTACTTGGTTTAAATTTTGTTGATGCAATTAATGAAGCGAACAGCAAAGTTAAAAGAAATACCACTTTGGAATGTTGTAGTAACAAGGAATATTATTGCAGCAAGCAAAAATCGATTAATAAGGAGTTTATAGCAGTAACTAAGTAGTAGTTGGTTAATTCATTCCGATATTAATTGAAATCGTAAAAATTAATCTTCAATTTAAAACATTTTATTAACTTTAGAATTTACTTACTTTGCGCCACTCGTACATTTAATTAACGTGAAATTGAAACTCAAGCTTCCTAATAGATTTGGATTGGTTTTGTGTGCTCAAAATTGCAATTTGCTATTAGTTTGATATATGGCTCCTATTTCTAAATCCTGTCTAGATCAGATATATTGGTCTGTCTTCTTTTCAAATTTCTGTTTATTATTTACTAAAGTGTCTGGAAAAGTTAAATGTATTTTTTCTGTTAAAAGCTAAAGCGAAAGAACCGTAATTGTAATTGAATTTTAAAAACTACTTCAGACATTAAAAATTGTATTTAATGATTTATGATTCAGGAATTTATTGAACACTCACACGTCAAAGCAGAACATTTTTTTAATAGTATTATTAATTTTATTGTTTTTTAATTTGTTTTTGTTTAGTTCACATCAAAAATTTATTTAACAGATTTTCGTTGCGTGCCTTTAAGAGATTTTTACATCAAATTGCAATGCAGAGAAAACGACATTTAACTAGACATATATCCATAAAGATCATATCCAAATGAATATAACTGTAATGTGTGTTTCGTGGCAATCAAAATCGTATTAATATAATAATTTGGTCTATATGAACAAGAAACTTTCTGTTGGTCGGAATCAAATCCGCCCAATCCTCAAGAGAAACTTTTGGTAGCCTAATACCCATATGAGCTAACCAAAAATATATTTTTTCTTCTCTAACCACAATCATCATTACAAGTATAATAATGGCAATTACTTTATTATTATAAGAGGAAACTTTTTTTCTTAATAACAATGATAATGGGAAATTTGTGTCACAAGTTTAATTAACTGGAATGGACAATGAGAGAGTGGACAAACATATTGCTTTTGCTCGTTTTTTTTAAATTAATATCTGAAATAGTAATTACTTTTATTTCTTTTGTTTAGAAATATACCATAGATAGAGTCACTAGTGAAATAAACATATTCATGAAGTTATAGACATGTGCAACTTAAAGGTTTTGATCGATTTTAAATGATAAATTTAAATTGTTTCAATCCTGAATTAATTATAAGCAAAAAAATACAGCAATTTTAATTAAAACAACATTTTCATTAACAGATTCATTAAAATTTTGTGATTTAATAAAAAATGAATCATGGAATTCGCGGAAATAAATTTTAATTCAACGGATTTCCAGATTTTGATTTGAAAACGGTTATTTTTAATTATAGAATCGCATCCTGGAACTGTCACTATTGTTGATTATGTAAACTAACAACTAAATTGATTATCCAGAGTACGAATTCTCTCGTTTTGTCCAATCTCTTTTTTTTTCTTACACCGACACACGATTTTTAACTAAATTTATTTTGCATTTTCACCAATATGTGAAGGAAATGAATTTACTCGCAAATGGTAAAAAATAAATTAAACCCTTTTCATTCATTCCCAAATGGTCATTACTGGAAATTCATAATTAAAATCTCATTAGCAACATTTGTATTTGCAAAGTGTTCGAAAAATGAATTAATTCCCTTTGCGACAAGAATGCATAAATTTTTATTAGTTTCCAAAAATCAATACAAAACTTTTCATAATTGTTTTCAGAACTTACTTGGTTACATAATGGTATTTTTCATTTAAGCGTCATCTAATGTCGCTTGACTATTATCGTTTTTATAAATCAAATTAATGTTTGTGGTTGTTTCAAGTTGTGATGTGTTGTTGTTCTGTCCAACATTTGAAGGTGTCACAAAGTCGGAGCCCCTTCTTGTAATGAGATTACTAGAATCAGTCAAATTCAAAACTGGGTTAACGTGATGAAATTGGGAATTTCCAGTAGAAAAATGATGAGATGATGTCCGTCCGGTAGATCTATTCGCTCGTAAAGTAGTCTCCCCAAAGTAGAGTTCAATTCCGGTGGTGACTGTTGAACCATTCGTGCGGTAACGATTGTGGGCGGAAGATGAAGACGAGTTGTGATTGCATGTGAGCATTCGCTTGAATTCACGACGAAATTTGATGCTGCACGCAGAGTAGATGATTGGGTTGATTGCACTGGGAAATGAGAATGAAAGAAAAAGGCGTTGTGAAATGTTAGTTAATTGAGAATCTAAATTGAGTTATTAGAACAAACCTATTGACAAATATCATTGTCTTAGCAAACATTAGGTACCTTATTTTTACAAATTAAGACAGTTAATTGTGATTTCCAAATTTAAGAATGTAATTAGACTCACCAAAGTTCCATGTAGGGAGGATAAGCAAAAGAATTGTACACGACGAGTCCACGGTAGGGCAACCAGAGGGTAGCGAACACTGCCACTACTACTGCTAACATTTTCACGACCTAGAGCAGAACATAATTAAAATATTAAAATATTTTCATTTAATTTGTTTAAAAAGTTTTAAAACAAGTCAATTCTCACTATTTTTACAAAACACAAGTTGTCATTATTAAAATTTCCATATTTAAATTCAATAACAACAATAACAACATTTAATTAATTAATTCTGTCATTTTATTATTCCTACAGAATATTTTAAATATTTTCAATTTTCAATTGAATTGTATATTGTGTTATTAAAGCTTTGTTTGAATTGTTTTAGACGAATACAATCGTTTTGGAAACAATTTCTACATTGTTTATAAAGGTTTAAAATTTATATAAAACTTTAATGTTTACCTAATAAACGCTAAATGAATATTTAATGATTGAGCCACTAATGGCAAGCAAACAATGAAATATTTGAAAGCATTGTCCAAACTGTTCCACACACTTGAGTACACAAAGAATTTGTCATTATGCCTCATTGTTTGTGCTTTAAAGAAAATTTGAATATGATATTTTAATTATAAATATCTCTTGAAAATGATTTAGTTCTCAATTCCGTATATTGAATGTTTTGTATTATCTACTTATAGTTTTAAGTGCAGATGATTTAAAAGGGTTTTCAAAATTTGATTGGATTATTTAAGAAAATCATTTATTTTTTGTCTGTATGCTTTTATCCAATTTTATTTTTTAAATTTAAAGTTTCCCTGATCGTCTTAAACTATCTTACGAACTCTCACTTTAGATTTGAGTTGATTTGCGGCATGTTACAATCTTGAGTAGACTATAAATGTATAAATGTATCTCAAATTTGGCCTGCGTTTTTATTAAGAAAATGTATTTGTCTGGTTTCTAAAGCAAAGATCGGTATGTTTAATTTGATACGTATATAAGGTATTCTCCAGACCAGTAGCCAAATTGTTCAGATTGGTTTTGAATGATTGATTACGGATTACTGTCCTAGATTTATTACCTATTTTCAATCTCATCATGAAAGCTGTTTTTACCCCTTTACGTGCCCTAAATGGCACAGCTCTACCGTTTACAATTTTTGATATAAAGCTCAAAATTTTAAAACAGGTTTAAAAACTTTTTTTGTAAATTTATAATATAAAAAATTTTATTTGCAAAGAACATTATTTGTTCAAATCTACTTGAACCGTACTTTAAATGTTAATTTTTTCAGTTATTGATTATACCTGATTGATGTCTGAAATTGTGAAGCTTTTCCTGTCATCATCATCATAGCCCTATACGCTTTCGCTTTCACAGCTTTTACTGTTTGCACCTTTATTCGTCTTTTACAAAAGTGTATCAAAATCTCCAAATATTGGTTAAAATATATTTTTATAACCTAATATGATTTTATCAAAGATTTCATATTAATATATTCTTTTCTAATAAACTCAAAATTGATTTTATATCACGACAGAATTGATTATTCTACTAAATCATTTAAATTTTGTCATTTATAAGGAATTCGATTTTTTTTGGATAAAGTTTATGGTTAAGCAATACTAGTGCAAGCAATTTAAATGGTAATGACTTTCAATTGTGCTTACCTGCACTCGACTCGCATCACTACTCGATGGATTCTTCTTCATTTGGCAATTGCTGTACAGTTGGTGACTGGCGATTGCTGACGATGATCCCATTGTGTTGAGATTCACATTCGACTCATTCACAATCACGGGTGCGTTTGTTGAGTTAATCAAATTCGAGGTTGAGAATTTCGATGAATTGACAATTGGTTTAGAACTTTTGGTGAGAATGTTCGTTTGGTAGAGTATGCGCGCAATGAGCGCGTAGAGCACACAGGAGACGAGCAGGGGCAGTATGTAGAAGAGGACCATGTCGGTGAGGAAGTAGCCCTTGTAGTGTTCCCGGTTGAGCTTGAACTTGCAGGTCAGCACCTCCTCCTCCACCCCGATGTAGTACAGTCGCTCCACCTTGGTGAGCAACAGCCAGGGGGCGCAGTAGGTGGTGGCAAACATCCACACGTACATGATGATCCGCTTGGCACGTCGCACAGTGCACAACTTGTGGGCCAACATTGGGTGACAGATGGCGATGTACCTGTTGGGTAATGTATAAGTGATTTTATTTAATAGCTTGTCAAACACATTTATTCAAAGGTAAAAATCTAATATTGTAAAATTTTCTTTTCATTTCATTAATTTCAAGCAACTCACCTTTCTACAGTAAATGCCGCAATTGAGAGTGAGGAAGCATTGATTCCGAGGTACTGGAAGAAGATGAAGAGCGCACAACCGACACGACCCCAAATCCACTTGTCCCCGAGCATGTAGTAAGCGATGATTCCGTTGGGTACCGAGGCCAGCAGCACCATACTATCTGCAATGGCCAAGCTCACCAGATAACAGTTGGTCGGAGTGCGCATGCCTCGACTTCGTAGCACTACTATCACCACCATCACATTGCCCAAAATACCTAGATGAATGATGTTTTTAATTCAGTTTTTTAAATATCCGTTTTTTTGTTTTAAGACATGACTCATGAAAAGGTTATTAGTTTTACTGTATTTGTTAACATGTACTTTATTGCAAAGACATTTACATTTAATTTGCTCTTTTTATATTGTTTCAAAACGGTTTATTCTCAACTAATTTTTTATTATACAATGAATTTATGCTCTTCAAACAAACAAGTTATTTTCCTTTAGATTTAACTCAGGTTTATGTTAGAAACCCTAATTAACTATTGAACAAATATTCCTTAGACTATGTTACGCAATTATTTACACAAACTACGCAATTTTGGCTTCAATTCGACTAAATTTTATTTTCTTAAGTTAAAATATCCGACACTCTTCAAAATTATCAAATTCGCATATTTAAAATAGGTTATTTGCACTGGTCCATTTATGATACGGAAACTCAGTTTTAGAACCATTTGAGCACCATTAAAAATTGAAATTTTGGAGATATATAATCTATCTAATCTAATAGTCAATTTGGGGCAATTGTGTTTTCGCCATTATTAACATATCTGATAGTACATAAGAAAATTATAAGAAAAAATTCGTTGGAAATCCATTTGTTTTTTTGAATTAAACAAAAATATTTTTTGATAAAATTTCCTCTATTCCAAAAAGGTAATTAAATAAAATCATGCATCCAAACTTCTATCCCATCCTAACACATTTATTACTGAAGTCTTATTTGCATTTATTTGATTTCTATATTTAAAGAGTGATGCCCACTTACATACAAAAAAGTGCCTGACTTTTTGGAAAATCTTACGCACGTGCCCCATGAACAAGTGAGGTACCAAATTAAAGGTTATGCCTTGTAGAACCATTTGGTCAAGGTTTCAGACTGATCCGAGTTAATTTGGCAGAAATATCATCAAAAGAAATTTAACATATTTCAGTATAGTAACGTCATATGTGAATGGGTCATGTAACACATTGAAATAGATGAGATAGCGAGCTCGGATCAACCTGGAACTTTTTGTAATCGATTCTACAAGTGATTACCTTTAATTTGATACCTTACTTGTCCATGGGGCACGTGCGTAAGATTTTCCTAAAAGTCAGGCACTTTTGGGCATCACTCTTTAAAGAAATTGTAATAATTTCATTGTTTCATTTAATGGAAAAATCGTGTCTTTGACTTTGTTACAACTTTATGATTGACAGACAGACAGAACAAAGCGAATTAGATTTAAAAACAGAAAATTACCCAAATTGTTATTTTTTAAATCAAAGTTGGAAACGAGTGAATTGTGTGTAGAGGATTTCATTTTATGTAGTTTTTTATACGTGGACTTGCTTGAATATCTCATTTATAATTGAATTTTTGCCATGAAACTGATTAGAGTTAAAAACAAATAATAAAACGAATGCTGTGTATAAAATTTTCCACATTTAAAAGGTATTTTTTACAATTCTTTTGCATGAAAATACATTTTCATCTGAATTTCAAAAAGCAATTTTCTATTAAAACTCTTTCTGATTGGCATCAATATTGACTACTATTTGATAAGTCTTGCGATTTAATCTGGTAAACACAAACAATAAACAAACTGGCATACTATGATTAATCTAGAATACTCAAATTGATATATTTCCCATTAAGTGATTAATAAGTGATTATTTCTTCCCATTCTGTACGATTAGGATTATCACACTTCAATATGTTTTCTCATTTATTTGGGCCAATATCTATTTAGATTCGAGTTTTGTACAAATAGGATTTGTTTTTGCACAAACAGAAATGATTACCTCACAATATGTTTGGCATTATGCAAAAGGGTTCCGACATTTTATCTCAACATAACATTAATATAGCAAAACTAGAACTTTTATGAATACTAAAACATGATCCTCATTACATGTTTTTGTTGTTTGCTTGAAGATTAATTAATTTCGGTAACCCTAAATGGTAAAAAGCAAAAAGTATATTTTTACTTAATCAAAAGTTTCTGCTTACAAATTAATGTTTTAGTATAAAATAAACTTTTGTTTTGACCTGATTGTTGTTTTGTTTTTTCATAAAACATAGAAAAATACAACAGATAACACTAGTGAGCATTAGTAGTACATGGTCGGAGATTTTCTCCATTTGATAGATTGTATTATAATCGATTGTGGTTTCAAACTGTGCCAATTAACTTGGATTTAGCGAGAATTTGGTGATTTATTCTGTGGAAAAATTCATGACGATATAAACATTTATCTATAAAACCGATTAATCACTCTGATCAAGTTCAGTAGCAGTAGTCAATTGACCACTAACGAACTTAATTCAAACAAAAAAACTCGTGTTTTGGTTTTTTCCACAAATAAATGAATTCGTGTCAGAATAATTACACATTTAAAGTTGTAATCCAGAACAAAATGATCGGATTTTAGATAATCAGTAATTGAAAACATATTGACTATTCCGATGGTTTCTCATTTCAACATTTTGTATTTATTTAATAAGTAGTGCATGTGATTTATCGAAATTTGATATGCTAGATTTCCTTCTAGGAAAATAAAAATTTGTATTTACCAAAAAAATAGATTAAAAGTGAAAATTGATTCAGTGGGAATTGACACTTGAGGGAATTGTGCAAACACTGATTAGCTATATTCAATTGAATACAGACAGCTCGGTGCAGCTATTGTGCTCAAGTTCACATTAAAGTCAATTTTATTGTGAAAAAAAATTAATGAATTATTAATAGATACAGAAAAAAGCTGAGATAGAACGAAGATTTATTGATCGAAATTCTATTATCACATTTGATGTGTCACTTGGAATTAATGAATTGATCACAGTTGAGAGATTTTTTTTATTATTCAGAAAGTGGTACGCTGACGAAAATCTCTGATTTTTAAAAGGTAAAAAGATTTCATTTAATTGTTTAATTCTCACTTCACTGCAATGCAATTTTAGTCAAAAATTAATGTACAAATATTTCTGCTCAAATATTCTACTTATTTATATTTATTTGTTTTCTAATGTCTAATCATTTTCTATTTTTAAATGTGACAATTGGATGTACTTGAGGCAACACAAACTGTAATAATCGTTTTTTACCAGTATTTAGATTTAATCACATCTATCTTATAGTTATTGCACTTTTCTGTTGGATACTTATCGTATCGATCTATTTTTAGATAGAGTTGGTAATTTAAAAAGTTCCGTGGACTGTCTTGTAGATTTATTTCGATCGATTACACAAAAGTGCATTCGTATAATGTCTAACGTAATCCATGTTTATTGATATTGATGCGATATTTGTAATCGATCCATTTGTGATTAAAAAATAATAAACCAATAATGGTTTCTGAGGCAAATGAGACGGCATAAGCGCGCGCACGAATTACTAATTCTATCTAATCATTATTATACTTTCTCGTGCAATAATTATCTTTTTGGTCTATTTTTAGAAAGATTTTCTGATTTTTATTGAGTGTTGTGCACTGTCTAATAGATTTTTCTACTTATTACATAAGAATGCTTTAGTGCATTGTATAATCTAATCCATGTTTATCGATGCGTTCAATTCGCAAACTGCTCTTTTTATTAAGAAAAGTGTCGAATATAAAGAAGTGATAACACAATCTGCCTTCTGTTCTAAACTATAAATCTTATCAACAATTGAATGAGGAAAAAAGTATTGAAAACATTGACGATTTAGAAAACAAAATTAATTAAATCGAACTTATCATTAATCAAGTTTTGAATCTGTTATTCTTTACTACTGGTAGTTTGATTAAATATCAAATTATTATAAACTATTTAGATTTTCCCGTGCGTTTTTATAAGGTTTTAAATTTTCCTAATCATTGCATGGTGCAATTCTTTTCTAATTTATAAACTAATTTCAATTTTGAGTTTTATTGAAGCGTCACAATTCGATAACATTAAGGTTGATTTTAATTGGAATTATAAAGCGTGAATTTACTACTGGTAGTTTGATTAAATATCAAATTATTATAAACTATTTAGATTTTCCCGTGCGTTTTTATAAGGTTTTAAATTTTCCTAATCATTGCATAGTGCAATTCTTTTCTAATTTATAAACGATTTTCAATTACGAGTTTTATTGAAGCGTCTCAATTCGATAGTGTTAAGTTTGATTTTAATTGGAATTATAAAGCGTGAATTTATTAAGATATTTATAGATATTGTACAAAAGTAGTTGAATGTTTAATATATTTTGTCTGTCTCCCCAAAACCTACACTGTCTCCTCGTTGGTTATTATGAGAATTACATTCTTTGACGTCATTGCAGATTAGATTGGAAACTTCATTCTTTACTTAGAAATTTCAAGTTCTAGAAAGTTTTGTTCTTAAAGTCACCCATAGACACATGGAAATTGACTTTTCGATATTTGAATTAGCTGATAATTCTTGCTTGTTTCAGCCGTGAGAATATTCTAATAGATTGTCAGATCGATCAAGTAAGGATTGTGTCGTTGACATACCAACAATAAAGATGATTGCCTGGAAGAGTGTGCCTATGATTTGATAAGGCAGTGAGTAGTACTGAGGTATTTTCCAGTCCAAGCGAGGATCGAGTCCGTACGACACGAGCAGTGGTATCCATAGATCAGATGTGGATGCGATCTGTGCATGATCACTCACATTACTGTTGGAAGCTACATTCCACATGGAATCACCCACTGACGCATCACCACCGACACCACCACTCAGCACTGAAATGATGCCAATATCACCACTTGACAGAGAATTCATAAAATCAGTAGAACTTGATGAAGTGGTGAGGTCAGATGAAGACATAGTTGGTGAAGATAATGAGGGTGGAGTTGAACTCGAAGCAAAAGTGTTGAATAAATCCAAGTTTTCTACCATTACAAAATCAACATAAAAATTTACACTTTTAAATATTTAATATAAATTTTGTTGAATGAACAGGATACTATAACTGGTAAAATATTTTTAATTTTTATTACAAATGCACTCACAAGCCTTGGACTTTTTGATTCAAATTGAGAAATTTTCAATTTTTCCATCACATTACCAACACTAGAACACGAAACGATGCTTCCTCGGTGAAATTCACGAACAGACTGAGTGTGAGTTCTGTCTGTTCCTCTTCCTCTCTCAAATTCCCTTTCTCTCATTTGGTTTCGTCTGGCGTGCGCATGTTTAAGAACTCTAATTTTCTCTCTTCTAACAAATAGTTCGACGCAATATCAGCCATATTTTAATGTCAGTTCTCGCATAAGGAATATTCTTTCACTATTTTCAATTTCTAAATTTAATTTTATTTATTGTTTTGTGTTGTTATTAATTTTTTGTAACAATCTTGTCTGAGTTTTATTACTAAATTGATTGTTTTCTTGTTTTGGTTTCATGATGTTTCCATTACACTATCGCACTATATTTTTGTTTCCTCTAGTAAGTAATGTCCAACAACAATCAGGAACGCTCTACAAAAGCACAATCACATTAAGCCTCTACCAGACGTGAAGTGAAATTTATTGTTTTGATTTACATTTTTTTGGTATGATAACTGGTCGGTATTGTTTGTTGGTATTCGCGATGCCGAAAAGTTTTATTTTTATACATTTTTTTTAAACACGCATTTGATTTAAAATGGTAAGCATATTTCTAAATTTCCATTCTAGTTTTAAAAATGATTTTGTGCTTGCTCAAATACGTAAACATTCAAGCATTATTATTTAAATTTATATATGTGAAATTGTGCTTTCCGTGTATGTCTTACAAATTGAGTGAACTCACTTTCATCATGCAATAACATGATTCAGGTTGTTTGCTTATGCAGCAGCACGGTAGACATATAACTTGCTTTGTACAATGGTGCACATTCAGCATAAATTCAAATCAATGACTCAGTGCCCAATATTAGAAACAATAAAACAATACTATTGCTCAGTAGTTTCATAAGTGGCCAATTTGCAAAGAGAAACTTTTGTTGCATTTTTTTCATCAAGTGAGTCACAAATTCAAGTGATTGAATTACTAACTAATTAGGAAGAATTCTTTTCTATTATTTAAAAGGTTTTATGATTAGATCGATATAATTTTGATAAACTTATTTTTCTTGTTAAAGATCTATTTTGCTATTTTAATTTAGTTTGAATAAGATTACTTTTGTGTTGAATTCCGAGACAAATTCAAATTTAAGGGTATCGAAACAGTACATTATATAAATGGTAAATTTAAATTGTCATTTTATCAATGTACTGATAGTTTTTTATGCATCACTAATGCGAAAATTGAATTATTTCAGATCACTTCAAACGTCAATCCTTATCGTATTCTCATTCGTCATTCTCCTAGTAAAATATTTGATTCTAAGGACCAAACAAATTAAATAAAATTTTCGAGCATTTTCAAATTATCCGAGTCGCAGTCAACGAAACATTTTCTTACTTGATAATTTCACTTTTACAATCGAGAGTATACTATAGTTCTACTTTATATTCTTCTTAAGCTAAATTTGGTTTGGTTCAGTTGGTCTTGGAGATAATAATGAAATTGGATGTTGTATTCCGTTAGTTGGTTTTTTTTTTTGGAAATGGTATTTTATTGACCTCTTAAGCAAATTTATGCTAAATGTGAGCTAGAGAATGCACATACATATCGTTGAGGTATAGTTCGATACAATAGAATTGTTTACAAGTAATATAATACAAAATGAATCATTATGCAAAATAGGGAAATTAAAAAGTGGGTATAAAAAACTTATATAGAGATATTTACAAATCATTATATATTTTATATACAAAGTTACGAAAATGTCTATAGAACCTGTCGGTGCAGTATACGCTTGGCAATATTAATTGGTTTGATTTGGTGATCCTGCAGATGTGGCTGTCAAGATCGTTCCTCAGTAGTGCCCATCTTGGACATTCCTTGATGAGGTGAAGTGATCACTCGCGAGGTTTGCTCAGGTTCAACACAAAATTCGCATCTCTTGTCATGTTCAATGTTGAATCTGGTCAGGTAGTAGTGGAACTTGCCGTGTCCAGACATGAACTGAGTCGTGATGAAATCGGGGATGTTTGAGCATTTCTTCCTGTGCATGACAGTCGGAAAGAAAGGAATCGTTTCTCTCCCGTCAGTGGACGTTCTGTACCGTTCGTCCCACGCTCACGTCCGTTGGTTGGTTCAGAAAGACTCTCTTGAATTTAGTTATACACTCGCAAACTCATCAGTCACATGGAAATTTACACAACTAGACATGAATGGATGAAAGTGTTAAGATGAATCTAACAATTGGTTGCTGTTTTTATAGAAGTTTGTATTGTTCCCATTGTAGTTCTTCTTTAAGAAGAATCATCACACCATAGAAGAAGATAACAATATCATAAATTTCTTTGACCGGCCATCAATTAGTTGAATGTAGTTTGTCGTATGTCATTTGAGGAAGATTCCATTAAATGTTTATCGCATACATTTTATTTTTTAGAATCTAGTATGTTTTTTGTTCTCAAATACCCTTCTTTTCGCCATCACTGATAGTCTATCAGTTGGTTCATCTGCATGCTCAAGCTAGGGATGCATCGAGTTTTTTGATTTCTTGTTTTTCTGCTATCGAATTTAAAGGTAAAATCAAATCTATCTATTTTATTTTTATTAAATTAATTTTATATCTTACTCTCATTAATTTTTATTGGAAAAGGTTTAAATTTGTATTTGTATTATTATATTATTATATTTTTTATTATTTTTCACTTTCTATACAAAGATATTTAAATATTTGATTTTAGGGTTTTTAATGAATTTCCCTTTTGTTATCAACGGAGCAATAAGAACAAAACCAAGTCAAGTCAAGTGCTGTTGAGCTTGATTTTCAATAACCAAAAGAACATTTTATTGTATTTGTACTTGAATTATTTGACCCTCAAGTATGTTTCACTATAGCAAACATTTACCTAACGTTTTCATTGTTCTAAGCAGTCATTTGTAAAAAAAAATCTATTCTCTTGGAGGCTATTTCCTGCAATGATTTCTTTGGCTAGAAAAGGAACAAAAAAATGCTGTTATTTTAATGCTTCCCTGTACCCATGAATTTATGTGTTTTACCTTATACTTTTCCCCACTATCAGTTATTAAACGATTGTGCAAACACCCATAAATGTGGGATTCAAGTTGTACAACTTGACCGATCAATGCCCAACAATCGTTTATTGCAATGCGATTGAAAGCCTTTCTATAAAAGGCTTCACTTTAATTGAAGCCATTATTACACTCATTTCGAATGCATTTCCCTGATGACGTATTATAAGAATAAATACATCAAAATAAAAGGAAACTGAATTTTTTTTCTAAAAAACAAGTCTCCAACTCGATTTCCATGATTTTTGTTATATAAAGCTTTTAAATAATTACAGTTTTCATCAATTTTTAAATTTAAATTTCATTAAATATTTAATAGATTTGTTGTTTGTGTTGTGCGGTGTTCCTATCTAAGGTTTATATATGTAGATTAGATTCACAGGAAAGATTTTAAATTTATGAATAATTAATTGAGGCTTTAATGTTTGGTCTCTTCATTAAAAAGTTTCTCTAATTTGAAATCATTGAAAAGTGTTACGTACAAAAACGAAACTACTTGTTTGGCATTAATCGTGAAATGCACTTTGAATATTTTAATTTTCTTTCTAAAAATAGTGACACAAATTAGCATTTTTATTTGGAAGATTTAATTTGAGATACATTAAAAATTGAAATTTTGAAAATATATAAATTGTCAAGTTGAGGTAATTATGTTAATTTTTATAAAGATATCTAATATTTCACCATTGAAATATAAATGTTAGAATCATTAGACTTCCATTTAGTTGTTTTCAAAAAACCAAATACATGATTCTTTAGCTTTAGAACAGGGTTTTCAAATGGTAATACAAAATAATTTTAATTCCAAACTTGAATCCAAAAAATGCTTCCAAATTTACTCAATTCCATTATACTATTATTTGATTTCTATATTTCAGCTCGGTTAACAATAGTATCATTGTTTTATTTTAAATTGAGAAAACCTTTTCCCATTTCATGATTCAATAACTGACAGAATAGAGAAAATTAGATTTAAAACGGAATATTACTAAAATTGCCATTTTCTAAATCAAATTTGGGAGATGAAGGAATTTTATGTGATTCGTATTTGTCAAGATTTGAAATTATATGTTTTACATAAGGTTTCTGCATTTCAACTCATTCGTCTATCATCGAGTTATCAAAACGAGTACTTTTATGACTACCGAAAAAAGATCCTCTTTTGGTGTTTTTGATGTTTGCATAAAGATTAGTATTTTGCAAAATGAAATAATCGCGATCTAAAAGGTAAAACCATATTATAATTTTTCTTGATTATATGTGACTGCTTAGAAATTAATGTTTTTGTATAAAAGAAACTTTTGTTTTGACCTAATTTTTGTTGGATTTGTTTTTCCTACTAATAAATTCAGAGGAAAACACAACAGATAACACGAGTGAACATTAGTAGTACATTGTCGGTGATTTGGTACATTTGATAGATTGCATTATAATCGATTGTGGTTTGACTGTGCCAATTTACTTGGATTTAGCGCGAATTTTGTGATTTATTCTGTGGAAAATTCCTGATGAGATAAACATTTATCTATAAAACATTAATCACACTGATCAAGTGCAGTAGCAGTAGTAGATTGACCACTAACGAACTTAACTCTAGCAAAATCTTGTGTTTTGGGTTTTCCTCAAATAAATAAATTCGCTTCATAATAATTACACATTTCAAGTTGTAATCAAAAAACAAAACGATTGGATTTTAGATATTCAGTGATTGAAATCATACATGTATTGGATATTTTGATGGTTTCGCATTTCAACATTTTGTATTTAATGAATAAGTACTTTGATTCATCGAAATTTGATATGCTAGATTTTTTTCTAGTGAAATATAGATTTCTATTTACCAAAAATAGATTGAAAGTGAAAATTGAAGCATTGGGAATTGGCCCTTGAGGGAATTGTGCAAACATTGATTAGCTATATTCAATTTAATAGAACAGACAGCTCGGTTCAGCTATTGTGCTCAAGTTCACATTAAAGTCAATTTTATTGGGGGAAAATTAATGAATTATTAATAGAATGAGAAAAGAAATCTGAGATTAAACGAAGATTGAGTGAAATTCTATTGTCACTTTGATTGTGTCACAATGAATTAATGAATCGATCACAGTTGAGAGATTTTTCTGATTTTTTGGAAAGTTATAACACAAAATTATACATTGAATTTAAACCGGAATTTTTAAAGGTAAAAAATTTGTTTAATTTTTAAATGCACACTTCATAGCAATACAATTTTATTCTAAACTTAATCTATACATATGTAGATAGCCATTTCTGCTCAAATACTTGAATTTTTATCTTCCTCTTGATTTATATTAATTTATTTGTTTGCAATGCCTTGCACAATTTTTCTATAGACATTCTATACACATTTTAAGTGTATTTCAATATCATTTATAGATTAGGCAATTGCAAAAGTTTCAGACAAGAAGAATTGCAATAATGGTTTTTATTTCTAACAGCATTTTTTATATTCATTTAATCACTTTTGTCTCATTGTTATTACACTTTTTCACAATTTTCTGTGATAATTATCTAGTTGGTCTATTTTTAGATTAAGTTAGCAATTTACAGAGTACTGTGTACAGTCTTTCAGATTTATTTCGATCGATTATATGAAAATACATTATCACATATTGTCTTATGTAATCCATGTTTATTGATATTGATTCGCTATTTACTAAACGACTCTATTTCTAATCAAGAAAAGTTATAAAGTGATATTGTTTTTTCTGAAACGAATAAATCGATACAATGCGTATTACATAATCCATATTTCGAGTAATTTATAAAGGTTTATTGTTTGAATTTGTGATTTAAAGGACTTTTATTTCTTTATACATAAAGTTTCTTCAAGTTAAATAAATCTTAAATCTTTTAAATTATTAAAAAAATAGTATTCTCTCATTAAGATTTTCAAAAGGTTTTTGATTATTTGAACCCTGTACTCATAGTATTACTGTATTCTATTTAGTTAACGAATCCCTTTCTCAGGTTTTACTGAAGCATGTCAATTCGATCACATTATACATAAAGGCTGATTTCAATTTGACTTATAATGCGTGAATTTATTAAGATTAAATATTAAACAAGAGTAATTGAATGTTTAATATATTTTGCCTGTCTCGTCCAAAACCTACACTATCTTCTCGTTATTATAAGAATTGAATTCTTTGACGCCAATGCAGATTAAATTGGACACTACATTTTATGCTTAGAAGTTTTGTTCTTTAAGTCACACTTTGACACATGGAAATGGACTTTTAGATCATATAATTAGCTGATTATTCTTGTTTGACACAAACGAGTGCATATTATAATAGATTGTCAGATCAATCAGTCTAGAAGATTGTGTTTGTGACTTGCACATACCAACAATGAAGATGATTGCCTGGAAGAGTGTGCCTATGATTTGATAAGGCAGTGAGTAGTACTGAGGTATTTTCCAGTCCAAGCGAGGATCGAGTCCGTACGACACGAGCAGTGGTATCCATAGATCAGATGTGAATGCAATCTGTGCATGATCACTCACATTACTGTTGGAAGCTACATTCCACATGGAATCACCCACGGACGCATCACCACCGACACCACCACTCTGCACTGAAATGATGCCAATATCACCACTGGACAGAGAATTCAAAAAATCAGTAGAACTTGATGAAGTGGTGAGGTCAGATGAAGACATAGTTGGTGATGATAATGAGGGTGGAATTGAACTCGATGCAAAATTGTTGAATAAATCCGCATTTTCCATCATTACAAAATCAACATGAAAATTTACACTTTTAAATATTTAATATAAACTTTGTTGAACGAATCTTCACCCAGCATACTATAACTGGTAAAATATTTTTAATTTCTATTGCAAATGCACTCACAAGCCTTGGATTTTTTAATCCAATTGAGAAATTTTGAATTTTTTATCGCAATTCCAACTCTCGAACACGAAACGATGCTTCCTCGGTGAAAGTCACGAACAGACTGAGTGTGAGTTCTGTCTGTTCCTCTTCCTCTTTCAAATTCTCTTTCTCTCTCATTTGGTACCGTTTGAAGTGCGCATGTTTAGAAACTCTTCTTACACTGACAAATGGTTCGACGCTATATCCACCAGACTTTAATGTCTGCTCTTGTAAAAGGAATATTCTTTCACTGTTTTCAATTTCTAAATTTCTTTTCATTTATTGTTTTGTTTATTAATTTTTTTGTAACAATTTTGTTTTATTACCAAATTGATTGTTTTCTTGTTTTGGTTTCATGATGTTTCCATTACACTATCGCACTATATTTATTTGTTTTCTCTAGTTAGTAATGTCAAACAACAAAGAGAAACTTTTAACAAAACACAATCGCATTTAAGCTCGACAAGACATGAAGTCAAATTTATTGTTTTGGTTTATTTTATTTCTACATTGTTTCATAAAATTCAAAAAAGATTTTTGAAACTGGGGATTCTGAAAGGAATTGGGTTATATTATTTTAGCTATATATTTTTACGTAACTGAGACTTGATTTAAAATGGTAAACCTATTTCTAAATCTTCAATTTAATTTATAATTTTTCAATAAATAAAATTCACGAACACTCAAACATTATTATTCAAATTCATGTACGTGATTTTCAATAGAGCTTTTTGTTTGCATATGTTTAATGTCTCAATACTATCTCAATACATAATTATCATTTAACATTTACATATTACATAGAAATAACGTTCCAAATGGAATATTTATGACGTAAATACAGTATTACTATTATGAGATTCGTTTATATTGAATACATTTAGATTGTAATACAAGTATACTATTAGGAAGTGTACTTCAATAATGATCATGTCGTGTATATGAATTCTCAATCATCAAATGACAAAAAGATTAGTTGATTTCTTCATCGAGGACTAGCGATATCATGATTTAAGTAAGATTAGTTTCAATTCAAATATATTCTAGAAAAGGCGAGTTGACTAATCGGTTTACGATCGATTATGTTAAATGAATCTAATGATTAGATCTGATGATACATGGTAAGGATAGTACTCGTTTGTGAAGACATCCTTTCTATTTTATGAAAGGTTTCTGAATCAATTAAGAATAAAAGATGATTAATATTATTTCTCAATTACCAATAATATGGATGCGTTCTATCCATGATCACTCACGTTACACATGTAAGCTAAATTCCATATATAGAGTCGCCCATTGCTGCATCAGCCCATCGCCAAACTGCCAATAATTTTACAACAGGACTTGGGATTCAAGAACAAGTATAACCAGAAAACAAATGGAGTTGGAAGATGAAGACACATTTATTTAGTTTTCCTTTAAATATACGATATATATTCAAAGGCCCAAGAGGCCACAAAAATTTTGTATGTTTATAAAGAACGTACGCTCGCTTGCCCGACGAGAATGTGGCATTATGATCACTCACATTAATGTTGGAAGCTACATTCCACATGGAATCATCCACGGACTCATCACCACCGACACCACCACTCAGCACTGAAATGATTCCAACATCACCACTTGACAGAGAATTCAAAAAAGTCAGTTGAACTTGATGAAGTGTTGAGGTCAGATGAAGACATAGTTGGTGAATATAATGAGGGTGCAGTTGAAGTCGATGCAAAAGTGCTGAATAAATCCGCGTTTTCAGTCATTCCAAAACCAACATAAAAATTTAAACATTTAAATATTTGTTTTATACTTTGTTCAAAGAACAGGTGACATTATAACAGGTAAAATATTTTTTAAATTTTATTACAAATCCACACACAAGCTTTCCAAGACTTTTTGATTCCAATTGAGTAATTTTGAATTTTCCATTGCTTTACCAACACTCGAACATAAAACAGGGCTCGTATTAATGAAAAAACTTATATTTATTTCTTCGAGAGGGCAGCACTACGAGACGTATGGTCACCGTCTAAGCACTGATTTTTGTCAGTGCTGCTTAACTTTTGCGACAATTTGTGGTAAACTAAGCCTTGATGTTTTGCAATTGGGTCGTTTAATCTTATCCCACAATTGGGTTGTCAGGATTCTACCCAACAATTGGGTTGTCAGGATTCTACCCAACAATTGGGTTGTCTGGATTATATCCCACAATTGGGTCTTCAGGATTCTATCCCGCAATTGGGTTGGCAGGATTCTACCCAACAATTGGGTTGTCTGGATTATATCCCACAATTGGGTTGTCAAAACTTATCTCACTGTTGGTGGACTTAGAGAGTTTCCCAATTGGGTTTGGGGTATTATTTTATCCTGGTGACCCAATTATAGGATAGAATCCAGACAACCCAATTGTGGGGTAGAATCCTGACAACCCAATTGTGGGATAAAATCCAGACAACCCAATTGTTGGGTAGAATCCTGCCAACCCAATTGTGGGGGTTGAATCATGACAACCCAATTATGGGATAAAATCCTGGCCACCCAATTGTTGTGTAGAATCCTGACAACACAATTGTGGGGTTGAATCATGACAACCCAATTGTGGGGGTTGAATCATGACAACCCAATTATGGGATAAAATCCTGGCCACCCAATTGTTGTGTAGAATCCTGACAACACAATTGTGGGGTTGAATCATGACAACCCAATTATGGGATAAAATCCTGGCCACCCAATTGTTGTGTAGAATCCTGACAACACAATTGTGGGGTTGAATCATGACAACCCAATTGTGGGGTTGAATCATGACAACCCAATTATGGGATAAAATCCTGGCCACCCAATTGTTGTGTAGAATCCCTGACAACCCAATTGTGGGGTAGAATCCTGACAACCCAATTGTGGGATAAGATTAAACGACCCAATTGCAAAAAAAATCAAGGATAGAAGAACCCTTAACACAAATTATCACAAAAGTTAAGCAGCACTGGCTCAAGTCAGTGCTTAGACGGTGACCATACGTCTCGTAGTGCTGCCCTCTCGAAGAAATAAATACAGTAAGTCCTGCAAAATCCACCAAGAAATTTTTGCGCTAAGTTGAGGTAAAGTAAAATTTACATCTAATTTTGAGGCAATGCCAATGCACCAATGGCACCTTTTCAAACATAACTCCATTCTTGGATACTTTCTAGACGAATATGTATCGATTCCATGACGTTGGTCAATATTATCTCAATTACGCCACCTCTGTGCGCTAAGTGCGTGTCGCGCTAAGTCAAGGAATTACTGTATAAGTTTTTTTCATTAATACGAGCCCTGACATAAAACGATGCTTCTTCAGAGAAATTCACGAACAGACTGAGTGTGAGTCCTGTCTGTTCCGCTTTCTCTTTCAAATTTTCTTTCTCTCTCATTTGGTACAGTTTGACGTGCGCATGTTTAGAAACTCTCATTATTCTCTATTCTCACAAATTGATCGACACTATATCGACCATACTTTGATATCTGTTCATGTAAAAGGAATATTCTTTCAGTGTTTTCAATTTAAATCACAAAATCTATTTCTTCTCTACGTATCATAAACAATAGCACTCAAAACAGTAGTCAAAGAGGAAATGTTCGACATTTGAACACACAATATTAAAAGAAATAGCTGAATCAATAGTGTGAATCATGAACACAACTACGTATAGAGATCGAACACACACGAGACAACTAAACCATTCATTATCATGTTGCTGCTTTTTGTATCACTATTATTATTGTTGAGGAAATATAAATTAAGGTAAGGGATGTGTGGTATGTTTTATTAGTATTGTATGTTTTCAATATAGAGATTGAGTGGAAAAAGTTACGTATGTAAATTTTCATTTTAATTTCAACTAAATTGTAGTTTTGATTAAAAAACTAGGCAGATTAATACGATATCCAACTAACTTTTTAACTTTAACTTTGAATAACATTTTTAATGCGTTTGTATACGTGAAATTTCGATTTTTACGGTCCGTTATTTGGCTATATTTCACTTCCAAGTTTCGTATATACCAATTGACGTCATAAAACGGTTTCAAACTTCAAATACTTGCTCAAATCTTTAAACAAAACTGATTTTATTAAACAAAGATTTCTTCCTTAACTTTTTAACTTAAAAATTCAATTCAATAACATTGCTCAACAACAATAGCAATACGACATTGTCGTGTGTGTTCAATTATAAAATCAATTGAAACTTAGTTTTATCAAGGTTATTTTAATTAATTATAAATATTTAATGTTGAATTACGGTATATCGACACTTTTATTGAGACTGATGTCGGTTTCTTCTGTAATCTCAAAGGTAAAATTTAATAAAAATGAATATTTCGCATATCCTACCTTAATTTTCAATTCATTAAGTATTTTGCGAAAGTGGAAAATTTCCATAAATTCATTGTTCATAATTATATGAATTATATCATTTACATAACGCTATACATTGATACATTCGTGTATACAAGTTTATATGTACTTTTCTCATGAGTCATGACTGAACAATTGTTGACGCTTTCGAACTCGTTTAGCTTGGAGGTTTATTCCGTTACATTTGCTAAAAAAGTGCTACCGGGTGGGAAAATAGGTTGATTAAAAATGCATTTTATTTATAATTTAAATCACAAACTAGTTCAAAAGTAGTTGGATGATTAATAAAGGTCAATTTAAAAATTATCATAATGAAAATGATTTTACTATTTGAAATTGCTTCAGTTTCATAGCCTTTTTGTTGCATCACTGGTTAATTAATTTCAAACTCACAATAAGGATATTTCCTTATTGTGTTTATGCATTTCCATCTAATAGACTTTGACTTTTGATGCGGAAAAGTCAACAAAATACAACAGCAAACAATCAAGGCCAAGTCAAGCACAAGTTGAGTTTTTATTACAGAGTGTTCAAAATAGAATAGTTTTTCTTGTAATAAATTGTAATACATTGTATAGAAAAAGTAATTACCGTAATTTCGCAACAATAGCCCGCGGGCTATACGTGTTTTTACATCTGTAAGAGGTCTACTGCGGACTATATTCGGGTGCGGGCAATACACAGGAATATTTACAATGTTGCTGCTTTTCTTAGCTTATGTATCATTTCAATCAATATTTTCGCCATTTATTCACTGATTTTCAGAATTTTTTGTTTTATTTTGGCTAATCTATAACTTGTGATTAATAAATTTCAACATCCTGACTCTAACATTCACTCTGAAAATATTCAGCTACACGCATCTGATTTGGTTTAAACTTATATCACCAGAATCGTCTTTGTGAGAGGATCATTTTGGTGTGTGACTCATTATGGAAGGCCCTGGGGCCTCGCCTGGTCTCTCTCAATCGTCAACTTCGACTTCGTCGATTCAGTTAACTCAGCCTTTTGGTCGTCCTTCTGATGCAATCTTTCAAGCAGTTGTTGATTACTTTTTTGCTCTTGAAGACACTCATGGAAATACAAAGATTTCAACATTAAAAGAACCTATTCGTGCAAATGCAAGACTTTTGGAAACAGAAATTTTGAAAACTTTCGATTTACTTGATAAATTGATGGTGGAAAACAAAGCCCGCTCATTGGAATTGCAAGTCGCTAATAACTTCTTGGCACAAAGAGATGAGACTATTGTGCAACTAAATAAAGAAATTGTCGAAATTAAAGTGAAAAAATTTGATGAAATTTGCTCGTCTCTTGCAAGTATCCACCATGCAAACCAAACTCGTGTTTGTGTAAACAAAATTCCATCCTCATCCTGTTTTGCTGATCGTTCGTATGCACAGGCAGTGTCACAGACACAACAACCTCAACCAAGCAAACCAAAACATGTTGTCATCATACAACCAAAGGATGTTACATCTGTATCGACTAGTGAACAGACCTTGAAAGTTTTCAAATTGACAGTTGATCCCAAAATATTTAAAGAAAATAAAATCAGAATTAACAGTAAGAAATTCACAACTAAGAACAGAGTGGTCGTTGCCTGTGATTCCAGGTCTGAGTGTGAAGCACTCTGTAAAGCCATGGAAAACAATGCTACCATTTCTGCTATGCTTCCAAAGAAGAGGAGTCCGCGTATTCAAATTCTTGGAATCGAAGAGAATGTTGTAAAAGGAGAAATCTTTGACTACATTCTTAATCAAAACCCTGGACTGGAAGAATTTTCTGACTGTAAATTTGATCGACTTGGCTCAGAATATGTTGTGGTCGATGTTGACCCTAAACTTTTCGTAAAATTGATTGAAATGAGAAAGATTTGCATTGGTCAATCGTCTTGTCCCGTAAAGAAACATGTGCGTGTGTTTCGGTGCTTTAAGTGCCAACGTTATGGTCACTTTAAACAAACTTGTCGAAATGTTGTGGCTTGTGCAGTTTGTGCAGGCCCACACGAAACAAAAGATTGCACGGTTCATGACGAGAAATGTTCTAATTGTGCTTGGGTTGATGATAAAAGGAAACAAAGAAATCAACAACCATTTGATTGTGATCATCGGGCCGACAGTAGGACTTGTCGGTCCTACTTGAAAATGTACGAAATGGTCGAAACACAATTTGACTGTGGCTGAGATTGTAATAAGTTGTTAACATTGAGTGTGTGAACTCACTGATATCTATTTTGTAAACTTTGTTTATTATACTTCTTTAAATTGTCTGTAAACTATACCTTTGTATATCTTAATTGGATAAAGGTTATGAAATAAACTAATTTAAAAAAAACCAAATAGAATCGACCCATAGTTACAGAATTGTTTAAAATGTAACACACAACAAGAACACAAAGCATCGATTGAGCAACTTGGTAACCAGTCGAAAATCTGAATCATTAAATCGATTTTGTGCAACTTTTTATATTGCATTGCAAATTGTTTTTGTTTTTACAATATACTAAATACTATAATAAAATAAATAGCAAATGATAAATTGTCCCAATTGTGAATATACAAATTGAAGGCCCTAAAAAATCTATTATCAAATGTGCATTTTGGAGAAGAGACAGAATAAATGAATTCGAGTGGAAAAGTGAACAAAAAACAATAATTCCCTTTTTGATAAACGATTTGAACGAAATGTAAATGCACTATTTGTTTAAATAAAACAAAATTTAATATTTGTTTTCGAAAAGTCATAAATCAATAGATTTGATGATTTATTGTGTCTGGAAATAATGGACTTTATTGATTTTTGGTTTGTATGGAAATTTTATTTTTTTATTTTGTTTTTATACTATTTTTTAAATAAAGCATTCATTCCACAGACAAATTGGTCCACTTTTGTATATAAAGGTCTAATTTAAAATTGTTATGATCTCAATTAATGATCAAACTACTACACAAGCAACTCTCCGCCCACAATTGTTTATGAATTTACTTTTCTCTGTGTCTAATAGTTAATTCGCCATTTACATTTGTAGTGAACAAACATTATCTTGAAGTGTGTCTTTCTCTTATAACTTAATTTAGCAATTCTCCAAAAGCTTATTAATTCATAAGTATGTTTTTTAAATAAAGGCAAACTTAACCAACTTTATATCAAGATCTTAGTTTATATTTATCGAATTAATTTTACTCTATTTTTTTTTGCGATTTGATGTTTTTTTTCAAATGGTTTCAAATCATTTAAAATATATATCTTTTAACTTCCAATCATTGAATTCGCTGTTTACTATCTTCTTTGAAACAATTCACTAATTTAACTCCAAAAGTTTTTGCTTAACATTATATTAGGATTTTATAAAAGATTAAAAACTAGGCTAACTCGATTCTGTTTTAAATTTTTTTTATTAACAATTAATTGAGAAAATTGTTCCAAGATTGTTTATAAAAGGTTAACAATATTTATATTTCATTAACTGAATAGTCTCTAACTTCAAGCCTACTTCGTGTAATCCAAAAAATGTGACTGTAATTTGGTAGGAATTGTTTTGTAAACTTTTGTCTCTTCCTCCTCAAGAGAAGTCAGTGGACAGTTAGATTTTAAGTCAATTGTGCTCCACGAC
Organism: Rhizoglyphus robini; assembly: GCA_023373905.1. Lineage (NCBI taxonomy): Eukaryota > Metazoa > Arthropoda > Arachnida > Sarcoptiformes > Acaridae > Rhizoglyphus > Rhizoglyphus robini. The sequence goes on along the minus strand of JAKIJQ010000040.1, from coordinate 1,393,312 downwards.
TTGTGCTCGATTAATAGGTAAAACAAATTCTATAGTACAATTGTGTGCCCATGCGATCGTTCATTTCAATTTCATTTTAACATGTAGTGTGGGGACTATCTTTTTCTAAAACACCCAAATCTCAAGAGGAATTTTTGTTACAGAATCACAGATCTATTTCATTTTCTTTGTCTTAAACCACAATCATTATTAATAACATATAATAAATATGGTTACTCTATTTTTATAAAAATTTTTCTTAATAACAATGATAATGGAAAATCACTGTCACAAGTTTAATTAGCTGGAATCGACCATGAGTTACTGGGCAAACCTATTTCTTTTTGTTCGTTCGAAAATGTGAAATTACTATTAAAATTAAGCATTATTTCGATTTATTGAGAGATTTCATGGATAGAGTGGTTAGAGTAATATTTTTTATCTTTATGTATTGCAGTCCTGTCCAAGTCCAACACCATCAAACCTTTACAATGGCTCAAGTAATTTAAAAATAAAGAGTAATGCGATGAGTTACGACTGTAATTCCAAATGTTTAAATAAAATTCATTAAAACTGATTAATTATAAACAAATTAAACATTTCAAAACGTTTAATTAAAACAACATTTTCATCAACAAATTCTCTGAAATTTCGTGGCTAAAACGAATATTTTAACTAGCAATTTTTTAGCCATTTACGTAAAAAGGTTAGATTTCTGAATTTTCGAATCGTGTACTGGAAATGTCACGATTCGGATATGTCAAATAACAACTAAATTGATTGTGAACGTCCGAATTTTCTTGCTTTGTTTAATCTCTCTTTATGTTTTATCCGTCACAGACATACCATTTTTACCAAATATAATTATGATTTCTGCCAAAATGTGCCGACAAAGATGGACCGGATGAAGGAAAAAAATGAAATAAACCCTTTGCAATTTTTATTTAGTATTTGCAGGCGATTTGTAATTAAAATCTCGTTAGCAATGAGTTGAAAAGAATTTTTACTAAACGGTAAAACCTAATTAATTCTATTTTATTTGTTACAAAATGGTATCATTCTTTTCAATGTCATCTGACTATCATTTGACTATTTAAAGTCAAATTTAATGAATCATTCATATTTTTTGAGTTGTGTTGTTGTTCTTTACAACATTTGAAGGAGTCTAATAGTCAGATCCAAGTAGCGAACACTGCCACAAATACGGATAACATTTTCAATACCTGTGACACACACAAAAACATTAACTGGTTCACACAAGCCACTTTTAATGGTTTCAACTATTTAAAATAACTAAATTTCCCCTAATTTAACTAAACACAAATTGTCATCTTCAAATTCGAATTCCACAGCAACAATGAAAACTTGTACATTTATCAATTAATTCTGTCATATTATTATCATTATTTTAACAAATAATTTAAATAATTTAATTTAATTCAATTATTTAATGTTTCATTTGACATTAGTATCTTCTTGGGTTTCCTTTAAAATGATTTAAAATTATAAATACTTTTATGTCTGTCTAATAAATGTTAAAAGTACACAGTTCAAACTCGATTGAGTACTCACAAATTCATCAAGCTTCACTGTGTGCCCTTTAAATGAAATTTTGAATTTGAATTGTAATAATGCATTATTTTAAAAAAGGTTTTTGGTTTCCATTAATTTGTTTTGTTAATTAATTTTAAGTTTATTTAATAAAGAGTATGTTTTCAATAATTTTCTTACTATAATTTTTTAGTAATGTGTTATTTCACAACAACAACTAATATTTAATTTACTTGATTAATTTTTACCCAATCCACAAATTGCACTTTATTTCACTCTAACAAACAATTGTTCGGTATTTTCATTGTTTAATGTACAGTTAGTTGTAGGAAAATCGATTTCCTAAGAATCTATTTCCTGTCATGATTTTATTTGGCTGAACCGGATCAAAAGAATTGCGTTATTTTAATACTTCCTTGCACACCTAAGTTTATGTACTTTACCTAATATTTTTTTTGCCAATACGCCTAAAAAGATTGCCTAAACACTCATCGACAAGTCACTTTGTGCTATATTAGGATGCATTGTGTGAATTATAGTTACTATTAGTGACGGATCAATGCATCACTATTCCTACGCTATTACAATGAACATGTAAGACTTCGCATTATTAATAGTCACCATTTTGTTCCAAAAAACTCATTTCATTTCGAGTATATTTCCGTGATTACGTAATATATAAATAAATGTATAAATATTAGAATTATTTTCTTTTTATGCTCATAAACTGATCACCATGCCACAAATGTTTCCTATTTTCTAATCTAGAAATAGTTTAGCAGACCTATGTCTGGTGGTCTAAAAAATGGTGAAATATGCTTAAGTTTTGTCTGCAAATTTGAAGTTGAAATATTCGATTTTCTTAATTCTAAAGCAAATATCTTTAAGTGAAATTGATATTTAAGATATTTTCCAGACCAATTGATTATGTATTATACAAAATGAATAGATTAATCCTCAATTTTCAATTATTGACGTCTTGTAGCGTTGGTTTTAAAGAGCTATTTAAATGGTCTATTTTTATATATTTCCAAATTTAATATTTTTGTAATTCTCTGGATTCTCATTAATACGGAAATTAAAAGGTCTTATTACCATTGTTTTATATAACTATTGTAATAAAAAAAATTAACAATGCTTTAAAATGGTAAACAAATTTCTAAGTTTCCAATCTGATTTCAAACACGAATTTGTGATGACTCAAATTCGTGAACACTCAAACGTTATTATTCAAATAGATTCAAATGAAATTAGGCTTTCATCGTAGTTCTTTGTTTATTTATGGAAGGCTGGAATGAAGATATATTGTAGGGAAGAGGGTTGAAACAAATTGACTAACGATTATGTTCAACCAAACCAGTGATTAGACTTCAATCATAAGTACATTAAGAATAATACTCATTGGTGCACATTTCATGTCTATTATATTAAAATTTCAGAATCAGTTGATAATAATGTTCGATTACATTAAATCTCACTTTCTATTACGTATAATATGCATTCAATGAAATTTCCGTTACAAGTTTAGACACACCCACTTGGAAAAATCTAGTATTCAAATTTTATCTCAAAATTGACCCTAACAAAAATCTTTCTGAATCTATTATTTTGGAGATAGTCTTCTCTTCATTTTTATCTAACAGTTTTTATTAATTAATTAAAATACATAAATTAGTTAATTTGTCGTATTTTTAATTCGCAAAGTACAAAATACCAGAAGCAAAAAACATACAAATAAATTTTATTTAAAATCAATTTTCCGTGCATTTCCAAATTATCCGAGTAACAGTCAACTGAACATTTTATTACTTGACGACTTTAATTTTACGATCACTGGGACGAGTATATTTCTTTGTAATCTTGTCAAATTGAGTTTGAGTTTGGTCCACTTGGTCTTGGAGATAATAATAAATTAGAATGTTGAATTGAATTGAATGTCTGCCGAAATTAGTTTTACACTCGTGCTCTCATCAGTCACTTGGAAATTTACCGAGCTGGATATTATGAATGAAAGTGTTGATTCTAACAATTGGTTGCTGTTTTATAGAATATTTTATTGTTCCCATTGTGACTCTTAGAGTGCATCATAACTCCTTAAAAGAATATAACATTATCATTATCAGTATGACTTTCCATTCTTTGACTCAACATCGATTAGTTGTACGAACATTTCGCTGAAAAGTCGTTTGTCATTAAATGTAAATGTATTTTCTATTTTCTATTTGCATTAATTCTATTTTACAACAATCCAGGTCTTGTCCAGTTTAAATGGTTAATCAATTATGTTAATCTAATTAACTCATTTGATTTTACTTTGTTTAAATTTAGTTGATGCAATTAATAAAGCGAACATCAAAGGAAAAAGAAATACTATTTTGGAATGTTGAAGTAACTAGAAATTTCATTGCTGTAATCAAAAATCGATCAATGAAAAGCTTTTAGCAGTAGTTGGTTAAATCATTCTGATATTAATTGAAATCGTAAAATTAATCTTCAATTTAAAACATTTGATTAACTTTAGAATTTACTTACATTGCGCCACTCGTACATTTAATTAACTTGAAATTGAAACTCAAGTTGCCTCAATAGATTTGAATTGGTTTTGTGTGTTCAAAATTGCAGTTTGCTATTAGTTTGATATATAGCTCCTATTTCAAAATTCTGTCTGGATCAGATATATTGGTTTGTCTTTTTCTTAAAATTTCTGTATTATTTACTAGGGTGTCTGGAAAAGTCAAATGTATTTTTCTGTCGATAGATAAATCGAGAGAACCGTAATTGTAATTGGATTTTAAAAACTAATTCAGACATTAAAATTTGTTTTCAATGATTTATGATTCAGGAATTTTTTGAACACTCACAAGTCAGAGCAGTATTTTTTAACAGTATATTGATTTTATTGTTTTCTAATTTGTTTCTGATAAGCTCCCAATTCAAATCCATGTAACTGAAATTTCGTGAAATACTTTTAAGATTTTTTTCAGACAAATGCAATGCAGAGAAAACAACATTTAGCTAGACATTTATCCATAAAGATCATATCCAAATGAATGTAATTGTTATAAGATTTTTCTAATAGACTTAGATTGACTTTTTTTAAATTTTTAATCAAGGTGTCTTTTAGGTAATAATTTGGTCTATATGAACAAAAACTTTCTGTGTGTCCGAATCAAATCCGCCCAATCCTCAAGAGAAACTTTTGGCAACCTAATCGAAAAATATATTTTTTCCTTTTCAAACCACAATCATCATTACAAATATAATAATTGCAATTACTTTATTTCATTAATAGGAGGAAACTTTTTTCTAAATAACAATGATGATGGAAAATTATTATCACAAATTTAATTAGCTGGTTAACCTATTACTTTTGCTTCCTTACGAAACAGATACGATTATAGTTTGTGATTGTAATTACTTCTATTTCTTTTGCTTAGCGATATATCATAGATAGAGTTACAATTGAAATAAATATTATTATGCTATAATACACATTTGCAAAATTTAGATTTACCCACTTGCAAAGTTTATTTTAAATGGTAAAAAATACTATTCAAGTTGTGTTAAACCTCGATTAATTATAAACAAAAATAGAAATTTTAATTGAAACAGCATTTACATTAACAAATTCCTTGAAATTTTGTGATTAAAGCAAAATTGAATAATAAAATTTGCGTAAATACATTTGAATTCCGCGGGTTCCAGTTATATATTTGAAAACGGTTATTTTTAATTATAGAATTGCATCCTGGAACTGTCCCGATTGTTGATTATGTAAACTAACAACTAAATTGATTGTCCAGAGTACGAATTCTCTCCTTGTCATATCTCTCTTTGTTTTGTTTTCTACCGACACACGATTTTCAACTAAATCAATTTACCATTTCAACCAAGATGTGTAGGAAATGAATAAATTGTAAAAAAATAGACTAAACCCTTTTAATTCATTCCCAAATGGTCATTACTGGAAATTCCTAATTAAAATCTCATTAGCAGAATTTGTATTTGCAAAGTGTTAGAAAAATGAATTAATTTCCTTTGCGACAAAAATGCATAAATTTTTATTTGTTTTCAAAAATCAATACAAAAATTCATAATTGTTTTCAGAACTTACAGAACTTCCTTTAAGCGTCATCTAATGTCACTTAACTATTATCGTTTTTATAAATCAAATCCCACCTCTTTTTTGAAGCACCGTGCAGTTCATTCCACTGTGCACTCAGCCTTCTTAGACCTGTCAAAAGCCTTCGACAAAGTTCCGCATGACTTGATCTGGTTTGCGCTAAGAGACCATGATGTACCGGAAGAATACATCTACTGGATCAAACTAATGTACAGCCACCCGGTGAGCAGAGTCAGATGCGCTGTAGGTTTATCCAAGCCCTTCCCCATCTCTGTTGGAGTCCATCAAGGGTCAGCTCTCTCACCTTGGTTATTCGTCCTAATAATGGACACGATCGCCAGAGATCTTATCTCGCCTTCACCGGGGACGCTCCTTTACGCAGACGACATAGTATTAAACGACACTGATCGTATGGCACTCGAAAGAAGAGTTCAAGCCTGGTCTGACTGTCTGGCTCGTTTTGGCCTGCAACTAAATCTAGACAAAACAGAATACCTTGAATCGGGAATGCAAACACCCGGCACTATCGAAGTTTCAGGGCGAACGCTCCATAAAACGACAAGATTTATGTACCTTGGCACCTGCATTAGTGCAGACGGCTCCGCCTCTCCTGATGTGACCGCTAGAACAAGGGCTGCATGGGCAAAATGGCGAGAGGTGTCTCCAGTACTATGTGATAAGCGCATCCCGACTCGTCTAAAGGCCAAGATCTACAAAAGTGTGGTCAGACCCACAACCCTATACGGTGCCGAGTGCAGACCTGCCACAAAGAAAGACGAACATCTACTACACTGCGCGGAGATGAAAATGCTCAGATGGTCCCTGGGGCTCACCCTTTGCGACCGAGTACCGAACCAAGACGTCCTCTCGGAACTTGCAGTGACATCGATAGTCGATAAGCTTCGTGAAGCACGTCTCCGCTGGTATGGCCATGTGTCAAGATGTGAATCAAAATCAGTGGCTCTCACCGCACTTAAGCTAAAGGTCCCTGGCTCCCGACCAATAGGACGCCCCAAACGCAAATGGTTTGACAACGTGGCTGCAGACATGGACTATATGGGGCTGGTGGCAGAGGATGCTCAGGATCGTGGTTACTGGAGGATGAGAAGCAGGTGTGCTGACCCTATGACCGCATGGGACTAACAGCCAGGATAAATAATAATAATAATAATAAATCAAATTAATGTTTGTGGTTGTTTCAAGTTGTGTTGTGTTGTTGTTCTGTCCAACATTTGAAGGTGTCACAAAGTCGGATCCCCTTCTTGCAATCAGATTACTAGAATCAGTCAGATTTAAAACTGGATTAACGTGATGAAATTGTGAATTTCCAGTAGAAAAATGGTGAGATGTCCGTCCTGTAGATCTATTCGCTCGTAAAGTAGTCTCCCCAAAGTAGAGTTCAGTTCCGGTGGTGACTGTTGAGCCATTTGTACGGTAACGATTGTGGGCGGAAGATGATGACGAGTTGTGATTGCATGTGAGCATTTGCTTGAATTTACGACGAAATTTGATGCTGCACGCCGAGTAGATGATGGGGTTGATTGCACTGGGAAATGAGATTGAGGCGTAATGAAATGTAAGTTTAATTGAGAAGTTTAAATTGACTTATTAGAACAAACCTATTGACAAATATCATTGTTTTTGCGAACATAAGGTACCTTTGATTGGATAAACGAATTGTAAGACAGTTAATTACAATCAACAAATTTGAGACAGCAATTTGACTCACCAAAGTTCCATGTAGGGAGGATAAGCAAAAGAATTGTACACGACGAGTCCGCGGTAGGGCAACCAGAGGGTAGCGAATACTGCTACGACTACGGCTAACATTTTCACGACCTAGGATAGAACATAATAAAAATATTGAAAAATTCTCATTCAATTTGTTTAAAAGGTTTTAAAACAACTCGATTCTCTAATTTTACAAAACACAAAATGTCATTATTAAAATTTCCACATTAAAATTCCATGAAAACAATAACAACATTCATATTTAATTAATTAATTCTGTCATTTTATTCTTCCTAAAGAATATTCTAAATAATTTAAAATTTCAGTTGAATTATATATTGTGTTATTAAAGCTTTGTTTGAATTCTTTTAGATGAATACAATCGTTTGGAAAGAATTTCCACATTGTTTATAAAGGTTTAAAATTTATATAAAACTTTAATGTTTGCCTAATAAATGTTGAATGAGTATTTAATGATTTACCCACTAATGGCAAGCAAACAATGAAACACTTGCAAGCATTGTTCAAACTATTCCACCCATTTGAGTACACAAAGAATTTGACATTATGCCTCATTGTTTGTGCTTTAAAGAAAATTTGAATATGATATTTTAATTATTTATTACTTGGGAAAATGTTTTAGTTCTCAATTCCGTTTATTGAATGTTTTGTATTGTCTACTTATAGTTTTAAGTGCAGATGATTTAAAAGAATTTTCAAAATTTGATTGAATTATTTAAGAAAATCATTTATTTTTTGTATGTATGCTTTTTCCCAACTTTATTTTTAAAATTTTACGTTTCCCTGATAGTCTTAGGCAATCATACGAACTCTCATTTTAGTTTAAGTGAAATTTAGAGTTGATTTGCGGGATGTCACAATCTTGAGTTGACTATATAAATGTATCTCAAATTTGGTCTGCGTTTTTATTTAGAAAATGTGTTTGTCTGGTTTCTGAAGCAAAGATCGGTTTGTTTAATTTGATATAAAGCATTTTCCAGACTAATAGCCAAATTGTTCTGATTGGTTTTGAACGATTGATTACTGATTACCCTGGCCTATCTTGTTATTACTTATTTTAAATCTCAGCATGAAACCTGTTTTATCCCTTTACGTGCCCTAAATGGCACAGCTCTACCGTTTACATTATTTGATATAAAACTCGAAATTTTAAAAACAGGGTTAAAAAACTTCTTTGTAAATTTAAAATTAAAAAATTTTATTTGCAAAAAACATTATTTGTTCAAATCTACTGGAACCGTACTTTAAATGTTATTTTTTTTTATTTATTGATTATACCTGATTGATGTCTGAAATTGTGAAGCTTTTCCTGTCATCATCATCATAGCCCTATACACTTTCGCTTTCACAGCTTTTACTGTTTGCACCTTTATTCGTCTTTTACAAAAGTCTATCAAAATCTCCAAATATTGATTAAAATATATTTTTTATAACCTAATATGATTTTATCAAAGATTTCATATTAATATATTCTTTTCTAATAAACTCAGATTGATTTTATATAAGATATCACGACAGAAATTATTATTCTACTAAATCATTTAAATTTTGTCATTTATAAGGAATTCAATTGTTCGGTTAAGGTTTATGGTTAAGCAATACTCGTGCAAGCAATTTAAATGGTAATAACTTTATTGTGCTTACCTGCACTCGACTCGCATCACTACTCGATGGATTCTTCTTCATTTGGCAATTGCTGTACAGTTGGTGACTGGCGATTGCTGACGATGATCCCATTGTGTTGAGATTCACATTCGACTCATTCACAATCACGGGTGTGTTTGTTGAGTTAATTATAATTGACTTGGAGAATTTGGACGAAGCCACTGCTGGTTTAGAACTTTTGGTGAGAATGTTCGTTTGGTAAAAGTATGCGCGCAATGAGCGCGTAGAGCACACAGGAGACGAGCAGGGGCAGTATGTAGAAGAGGACCATGTCGGTGAGGAAGTAGCCCTTGTAGTGTTCCCGGTTGAGCTTGAACTTGCAGGTCAGCACCTCCTCCTCCACCCCGATGTAGTACAGTCGCTCCACCTTGGTGAGCAACAGCCAGGGGGCGCAGTAGGTGGTGGCAAACATCCACACGTACATGATGATCCGCTTGGCACGTCGCACCGTGCACAACTTGTGGGCCAACATTGGGTGACAGATGGCGATGTACCTGAGGAAATATGACGATTACTAAGATTTGGTATTTGATTCTTGTTTTTAATTTGTATTAAGTCGATCGATTCTCATAGAATATTCAAAGGTCATTAATAAATTTTTTTATTTCACTAGTTCCTATTTAATTACTATAAACACAACTCACCTTTCCACTGTAAATGCCGCAATTGAGAGTGAGGAAGCATTGATTCCGAGGTACTGGAAGAAGATGAAGAGCGCACAACCGACACGACCCCAAATCCACTTGTCCCCGAGCATGTAGTAAGCGATGATTCCGTTGGGTACCGAGGCCAGCAGCACCATACTATCTGCAATGGCCAAGCTCACCAGATAACAGTTGGTCGGAGTGCGCATGCCTCGACTTCGTAGCACTACTATCACCACCATCACATTGCCCAAAAATACCTGGAAGAATGATTAAACAAGCTTAGTAATTCAGTTTTTAAAATAAATGTTTTTTGTTTCATGAGACATGACAAAGACATGACTCACAAAAAAGGTTTTTAGTTAACTTTATTTGCTAACATGCACTTTATTTTGAATTGAATTCGACAAAATTTGAAATTCCCAAATTCGCTCATTTAAAGTTATTTGAGCACTATTAAAAATTAAAATCTTGGAAATATATAAATTGTCAACTTTGGGTAATTGTGTTTTCGCCATTATTAACATTATCTGATTGTACACAATAAAAAACATAAGAAAAATTCGTTGGAAATCCATTTGTTTTTTTTTGAATTATCCAAATATATTCATTGGTAGTATATTTACAGAAAGGTAATTAATAAAATCATACATCCAAACTTCCACCCCATCTTAACGCATTTACTGAACAGTTTAGTCTGAACTCTCTTTTACACTTATTTGATTGATTGATTTGACTGAAATTTCATTGTTTCATTTAATGGAAAAATCGTGTCTTTGACTTTGTTACAACTTTATGATCGACAGACAGACAGAACAAAGGAAACTAGATTTTTACAACTGAAAATTACCAAAATTGTTATTTTCAAATCAAATTTGGAGGCTAGTGAATTATGCGTAAAGAACTTCATTTTATGTATTTTTGATATGTAGACTTGCTTGAATATTAAATTTATAATTGAATTTGAATTGATTAGGTTTAAAAAATAAAGCGAATGCTGTGTAGCAAATTTTCCATTTTTATCGTTTTAAAAGATTTTTTACAATTCCTGCTCTTTTGCATGAAAATACATTTGTATCTGGGTTTTAAAAAATAATTTTCTATTAAAACTTTTTCTGATTGGTATATTGACTACTATTTGATATGTTTTGCGATTTAATCTGGTAAACACAAACATCAAACAATCTGGAATACTATGATTAATCTAGAATACTAAAATTGATATTTTTTAAATAAATAATTGATTATTTCGTCCCATTCTGTACGATTAGGATTATCACACTTCAATATGCTTTCTCATTTATTTGGGCCAATATCTATTTAGGTTCGCGATTTGTGCAAATAGGATTTGTTTTTGCACAAACAGAAATAATTATCCCTCACAATATGTTTGGCATTATGCAAAAAGTTCTGACAATTTATCGCAACATAACATTAATATAGCAAAACTAGAACTTTTATGAATACCATAACATGATCCTCATTACATGTTTTTGTTGTTTGCATGAAGATAAGCAATTTCGCTAAACTTAATGGTAAAAGCAAAAGTTTATTTTTACTTAATATAATGTGTCTGCTTACAAATTATTTTTTGTATAAAAGAAACTTTTGTTTTGACCTGATTTTTTTTCATAAAACATGGGAAAATACAACAGATAACACGAGTGAGCATTAGTTGGTACATGGTCGAAGATTTTCTCCATTTGATAGATTGCATTATAATCGATTGTGGTTTGAGACTGTGCCAATTAACTTGGATTTTGCGAGAATTTGGTGATTTATTCTGTGGAAAATTCATGACGCGATAAACATTTATCTATAAAGCTGTTTAATCACACTGCAGTAGTTGTAGTCAATTGAATTTTACCACTAACGAAATTTACTCAAGAAAATACTCGTGTTATGGTTTTTTCCTCAAATAAATGGAGAATGAATAAAGATAACTACAGTAGACTCGCGTTAATTCGGGATCAAAGGGTCTCAAACAAAATTTTTACCCCGAATTACGAATTATCGCGAGATCCATTTATAACCCATTTTGAACATTAACAGTTGAAATTGCTATTTATTTTACTATTGAATTGAAATGGAAGGATCTAGGAGCCATTAATTGGTCAAAAATCCAACAAATCAAAGAAATTTTCAAATCCATAATGAGTTTCCAATCTAACATGAACAGTAGACTCGCGTTATTTCGGGTCACCTCAAACCACATGCATTCTAACCCTAACATTCTAGAGTTTGGTTAAATTTTTGTTGTGTACGAACGAATGGGTTGGTCCAACTCTACTTCTAACTTCTAAAATATTACATTTTTCAAGCAGTGTCATCCCGAACTATCGCGATTTTCTACTAAAAAATGCTCAATTTCAGCAGAATTTGTACCCCGAATTACGAATTTCCCGAATTATCGCGATTTTTGCATTTCATATGTTAGAAAATGACATAAAAACACTCAAATTTCATTCCAAATTACGAAATAACGCGAGTCCCGAATTAAAGCGACCCGAATTAACGCGAGTCTACTGTATACATTTCAGGATCTAATTTTGAGAAAAATGTTTGGATTTTAGATATTCAATCATTGTAAAATAATTCGTATTGACTATTCCAATGGTTTCTCATTTCAACAATTTGTATTTATTTAATAAGTGCTATATTTGATTTATCAAAATTTGATATGCTTGATTTCCTTCGAGGGAAATATAAATTTAAATTTACCAAAAATAGATTAAAAGTGATAATTGAATTATCGGGAATTGACACTTGAGGGAATTGTGCAAACACTGATTAACTATATTCGATTGAATTCAGACAGCTCGATGCAGCTATTGTGCTCGAGTTTACATTAAAGTCAATTTTATTATGGAAAGAATTAATGAATTATTAATGGACAGAAAAAAGAAAATTGGTATAGAACGAAGATTTATTGATCGAAATTCTATTATCACATGTTCTATTCTATGTTCACAACATGACATTTTGCTTTGATTTACAGCTAGGTTTAGATTGAGTTTGTATAATTATATATGTCAAACTATATATGTCACCGGATATCTGCGAATTCGTCATTTCGCAATTTGACGAACTTCATAGCTCGTCAAAGTACGAAATTCTTTGGTTTTAGAGAATTTCGCTATTTGACTAGGTGATTCGCGATTTGACTAGTCATTTCGAGATATGACAAAATGTACTCCGTCAGAGCTAAAATCTAATTTTAATATAAATGAAAATCTAATTTGTTTGTCGTTTGTTTGTCTATCACAAAGTAAATATAGCAGTAAAATTAGAAGAGAGGGCGCCAAAAAGATAGAATGAGGTGTCGGTCAAGTTTTTGTTTGTTGTTTAGCCGGAATTGATACCGAAGAAGAACTAAAACAATTTCCATGGTTAAGTTCAGACGAGACTGTTGGTCTGACTACTTCCGAGTTCAGAGGTGGTTACTTCCGGACACAGTTGAATCAGAAATCACTGAATGAAGAATCGATGGCCACTGATGATAGTGTACCAACTGGCGAATCTGCTTTGGAGATTCTTGAAGATGAAAAGATGGTCAAACGTTCGAACCAACTTGACAAATGTTTTACTGTTGGAGAAGTTATTAGGTTTGGAAGCGAATATTTATTTCTTGATATTTCTGAAGTTTCAGACGAGAAACCATCACTTAGATCTGCCTCGACAAAACAATCAGCAAGTGGTGGCCAAGGTTTCGTTAGGTGCAATTGTACTTCAAAGTGTAAAACAAAGCGATGTAGTTGTCAGCAAGCAAATGTTCGATGTAATTCAAAGTGTCACAATAGTAATACTTGCTCGAACAAACACGATTAATTATAACTTGTAATATTTAGACATTAAATTAAAAAGATTTTATTAATTTTACTTTTCCGGAGCATATTTTGTCAGATCTCGAAATGACTAGTCAAATCGCGAATTCGCAAGGCAAATTAAAAAACTTTGTCAAAACAATTCTTTTCGGACTTTGACTGAAGATTTGTCCGGCAATTCTCGAAATGACTGGTTTCGCGAATATCCGGTGACATATATAATCAAATCCCGCATCTTTAAAATTTTGCCAAGCAAACCACTTTTTTCGTTAACATTACTACACAAAACATTAGCGTATTGTGATGGGTATGGGGTGCCACTAAAAATAAAATAACTTGCTACAGGAGGGGCTTAGCTATGGTTTTCTTCTACCGGACAGACAGACGGACTGACGGACGGACAGACAGACAGAAAACTATTAGCCTACACATTGGCTTTATTAGCCACGCCTGTCGCGAGTTATTTTATTTTTAGTGGCACCCCATAGTGATGGGCATAAAGAAAATATTTGGTAGTTGATTATCATTAAATTTAAAGCTCATGTCTTCCACAAAACTATTTTAATAAATCACTGAAACATTCTACATAACGCAACTGTCAAGGCAAAAAATCATAGCATTTTAGAAAAGATAATATTCCATACAAAACAAACAACAAAATATTTTTACTTAAAAGGCTTCGAATTGTATTTTTTATATCTTTATATAATAATAGACCATGATACATATTTTGGAACGTTTTGTATAATAGAACAAGAACTAGAAAACGCTATTATTAAGCTAATCTGACCTCAAATATGAATTCTACGTAAAAAATCAATTAGAAATGATGTTTATTAGGTCAAAATTCAATCAAGAAAAGCAATGAATAATTAAATAATAAAGTTTCGCGCAGATGTCTCAAATGCTTTCATGTTCACAAAAAGGTGGAGCCAATTTTCGCGCAGATGTCTTAAACGCATTCATGTTCACAAATAGGCGTGGCTTGCAAGCGCATTGTTGAGGCATTCTTTCATTGTGTGCTGCGTGTGTCAATTGCACACTCACTTGCCTGTGCTCGCTGCTAACTGCTCACACAATTCGGCACTGCTTTGTCTGTGCGTGTTTGTTTTGATTTTTCTGCACGCGTATGATTTTTACTTCAATTACCTCAAACATTCCAAAACTTCACATTTCTAGTTCAACAACGAGCACAACTTTCCTTTTTCATGCTGTTAATGTTAATGTCAACTCATGAATAGCCAACACCGATTATAGTCACATCGTTTAATTTCCGTAGAAATAAATGTTCAGCATACAACACGTGTGTGTTATGTTTTGTCTTTATTATGATTTTGTTATTAGCTCTCTGTGCTTTATATACTGTGGGCGATTGATAGGAGTTATTAGCCGAGTGGCCATCCAATTAGCATTGTGCTCAAATGGCTGTTGCCTTGTTTGTTACCGACTGTTGTTGTTGATGGAGTTTCTTCACTACTGTGAAATGTGTGCACGAGATGGGCAACCATGGTGCAGTGGTTGTTGAGAAGTTGTGCTTGAACGATTGACTAGTTAACTGTGCAAATGTGGAAGAAGTCTACCACTGAGTGACAGACAAAAATATTCTTAAGGGCTTCGTCTTCCTGTTCATCTTGATAATAACTGATCATGATATATATTTTAGAATCCAGAAACTTGAAAATCTTTGTGGAACTAATCTGACAACACAAATGAAATCTACGGAAAATCAAGTAGAAATGATATTTTTTACATCAAAATTGATTTGATTAAAGGGATAGAAAAAATAAAATAAAATTTTCGCGCAGATGTCTCAAATGCATTCATGTTCACAAAAAGGCGTGGTTTTCAGCAGTTCACTCACTCTCACACAGTGAGAGATACGCTTTTGTGTGCTTTCGTTTTGTGTTTCTGCGGCGCAATCACTTTTTTGTGCTCGCTGCTCATTGTGGACAACACAGTTTTGTTTTGTTTTTATTTCTCGTATTGAATTGAATTTTTGTTTTATTTTCCACAAACTTCTCATGATCTAATCTCATATTATTACAATATCAATAACCAAACGATTTCTTAGTTCCTAGAAGAACGATTCTATAATTGTTATGTATTTCAATTAATTCTGTACTTAAACATCCCCAAACCACTTTTGTGCTGCTTCCAGACAAAGTGCTTTGACATTGATGTTCAATCATCCGAAAATATTCGAATTAGTTTATGGGAACGTATTTGCATGCGAAACACACGAATTGAATTAATTTTAGATAATTATAAATTTTTCGCGCAGATGTCTCAAAATCATTCATGTTCAAAAAGAGGTGGAGCTTAGAGGCGGAGCTTTAGGTGGAGCTATTTTTCGCGCAGATTTGGAATAAACTTTTTTATTTTACATATTCAAAAATATTCAATTCGGTTTTTCATATATGTTGTGATAACTACAATTTCTGGTTGATTCTTGATGATTGACAAAAGTTAATTGAAACTAAAGAGACATCGCCCCACATGTGCACAGAGTTAGTACACCGATTGAATAGTGTTTATTAGAAGCATACGAAAATAATACGCTTTTTGGAGCATCCGTCCTAATTGTCTTTCTTTTAAACCTTTACTTTCAAACGCTTACTGGTCAAACCATTTTATCTAACCATCAATTTGAGACATTTGTGTTGTGTAATATTAGTAGATATGATTCATATAATGAAAGGGTTAATGTACATTACATGTTCTGTAAAACAAAGATCACAACTTTTGATTTAAAGCCAACACTGATTATTGGTCACCTCGTTTTGCATTCGTAATGTAGAATGTCAAGCACTCAACAAATGTGTTTTGTTTTATCTTTATTGTATTTTTAGGTGGTTATTTGTTTCGCTAATTAGTCAAATTCTTTTTACCTGTATAACTTTATAATTTATAGTCATAATCATTTTCACAACAATAAACATTTCTTCTTCATATCTCACAATTTGTTGCTATTTTTTAAATTGCTAATATCATTATGTGATAATTTAATAAAAATTACAATATCTAACTCTAGAGTTGGGAACATATGCAAAGCACATTGGAAATGTTACGATATAAAGTCCAAATAAGAGAATTATCCAATGAAATTATATTCTGGTAACAAAAGAGTTCAAATACTATACAAATAACAAATAAATGAATTTCTTAATAAAATAAATAGTTTTCGCTCAGATGTCTCAATAATATAAATCTGCGCGAAAATAAGCTCCTCCCTAAACTCCTCCTACAAAAACAAAATATTTTTCGCGCAGATGTCTTTTCGCGCTGATGTCCTGCTACCATTTTCAACCAATATTTTGTAATAATTTGGTTAAAGAATTTTTTAATTTCAACATGGAAACAAATTACATAAATGCTTTGATCAAACTGTTAAATAATTAATTAAAAACATGTAAAACCAATCATTTCAAGATAAATTGTGTGTCATTTTAGTTGCATTTTTCTGGAAGTAATATTCCAATTTGAACACACGAATAGTAGAATATCAACAAAATGTCTGTCAAATTTTGATATTACTGGTGAGATTAAATACATTTTCGTTAGTCAACTTGAACTCGAAATGATTCAAATTTTTGGGACTAAAAATTTTTAAAAATGTTTTTGGGCATTGGTCGAGGTAATGGAAGAATTATACCAACTCAAACTCGATAATTGAGCCAGCACGTGGACCCAAACCCATCAAATTGATCAAATTCACCAAAATCAATTTCTCTCTCAATAAGCTTCAATTTACTTCATAAATTAAACAATTGTTAACCACTTCTCACATTTAAATTAAGTACTGATCTCACATAACATATCATGATAGAAAGATCACATTAAATCTGTGTAGAGCTAGAGTTTGTGTTCATCTTTCGAAGCATTGTTAAATACGTTGGTATACCTTGTTTGATGCATGGTGGCGAATTGTAATCTTTCTTTAATCGTTCGTTTGTCAACTTGAAGTTGAGACCAGCAAATATTATCAATCGCCAAAGACGGTAAACTTGTGGTAGGCATCTGATATGTCTTCAGTTTAAGCGAACACTTTGCCTGCCTCATATGCCGGAACTGAATTCTAAGATAAGGCAGCAAATCGAGTGCATTGTCGATACTTAACGAATAATACCAAAGTTGATCAAAAGCATACTTGTGTGTTGACTTGAAAAGATTCACGCTTTAGAAAGAAAGTCGCTTAAGGCTCAACTTTTTGATGTGGTCAAATTTTCCAAGAAAACAAATTATTGCCATATCTAGACATAATTAGCGAGATTCTCTTGACAAATACTCTTCATCGCCTTTGCCACTGTCTAGACGTCTGCATACCCCTCAAATAGCAATCAATACCTCCAAAACAGTTAGTCAAAAATAGTTCGCTTCATTTGGCATTGAGTTGGTCATCTTCTTCAGAAACAACATTTCCACAAAGTAACGAGTTCACTTTTAATTTGATATGATTTGAGTGATGAAAATCAATATTCAGGAGAAAGTTGCAAAAACGCGAGACATTCACACTCACACAGTGTTTTGACTTGTTGTTCTTGTTGCTATTGTTGTGTTAGCGTTGTGTTATCACAATGATGAACCCGGTGAAATTCAGGGTATTTGTGAGATTTACAGATGCAGTGCATTAATAATTGGCCGAAGTGGTAGACTTGAAATGGCAAAGGATTGAAATAAGCACAAAACAACGCGTCCGAGGAGGTAAACAGCTGTTCACAGACGTAAACAAAAACGCGTGCGCTTGAGTTGAGTGAGGCTGTGTCGTTTAGTCACTGCTTTCCAGCACACTCATCACATCGGCACACACGCTCACACAAAACTCTCCGCCCGATTCAAATCAAACTGCAGACTCTCCTGATTGGCTGAATAAAACGCACAAGACCGAAGGAGGAGCTATTGTGTAAACTAAATAAGATACAGGACAGGTGGAGCCAAAAACGACTACGATATTTAAGTATAAGATAATCCAATATTGGTTTATAAGACAAATGAGACGGTTTAAGCCCGCGCCCGAAATAGCAATACTCTCTAATCATTATTACATTTGTTGGTCTATTTTTAGATAGATTTGCTGAGTTTTATTTAGTGTTGTGTCCTGTCTTACGAATTTTGTTCTATTTATTAAATAAGAATACTTTCGTGCATTGTATAATCTAATCCATGTTTATCGATGCGTTCAAATCGTAAATTGCTCTTTTTTATCGATTAAAGTGTCGCATATAAAGAGGTGATTAACACAATCTGTCCCCTGTTCTAAACTATAAATCTTGTCAACAATTGAACGAGGAAAAAATATTGAAAACATTGACGATTTATAAAACAAAATTAATTTAGTCGAACTTATCATTAATCAAGATTTGTTCTGTTATTCTTCACTACATGTAGTTTGGTTAAATAAAAGAATATAATAAACTTAGGATATTACTCTCATTCGTTTTTAAAAGGTTTTAAATTTTTTCTAATACATGCAATTTTTTGTAATTGCAATTTTTTGTATAATTTATAAACTAATTTCAATTTTGAGTTTTATTGAAGCGTCACAATTCGATAACATTAAGGTTGATTTTAATTGGAATTATAAAGCGTAAATTTATTAAAATTGGATATTGTACAAAAGTAATTGAATGTTTAATATATTTTGTCTGTCCCCCCAAAACCTACATTGTCTCCTTGTTGGTTATTATGAGAATTGCATTCTTTGGCGTCAATGCAGATTAAATTGGAAACTTCATTCTATACTTAAAAATTCTAAGTTCTAAGAAGTCTTGTTCTTAAAGTCACACATAGACACATGGAAATTGACTTTTCGATATTTGAATTAGCTGATAATTTTTGCTTGTTTCAGCCGTGAGAATATTCTAGTAGATTGTCAGATCGATCAAGTAAAGATTGTGTGTTTGACATACCAACAATGAAGATGATTGCCTGGAAGAGTGTGCCTATGATTTGATAAGGCAGTGAGTAGTACTGAGGTATTTTCCAGTCCAAGCGAGGATCGAGTCCGTACGACACGAGCAGTGGTATCCATAGATCAGATGTGGATGCGATCTGTGCATGATCACTCACATTACTGTTGGAAGCTACATTCCACATGGAATCACCCACGGACGCATCACCACCGACACCACCACTCAGCACTGAAATGATGCCAATATCACCACTTGACAGAGAATTCATAAAATCAGTAGAACTTGATGAAGTGGTGAGGTCAGATGAAGACATAGTTGGTGAAGATAATGAAGATTGCGTTGAACTCGAAGCAAATGTCTTGAATAAATCCACGTTTTCATTCATTACAAAATAAAACTAAAAATTTGCACTTTACAAACTATCAATTTAAACGTTGATTAATAATTTATATCTGTTCTTCTCGCCGCATAAGATAACTAGTAAAATATTTTAAATGCATTCACAAGCTTTTGGTTTTTATTCAAATTGAGCCATTTTCAATTATTCCATCACTTCACTAACATTCAAACAAGAAACGATGCTACCTCGGTGAAATTCACGAGCAGACTGAGTGTGAGTTCTGTCTGTTTCTTTTCTGTCTGCCTTTTCCTCTCTCAAATTTTCTTTCTCTCATGTTAGCATTGCTTGACGTGCGCATGTTCAGTCTCGTTTGTTCTATTCTGACAAATGGTTCGACGCTACATCGATCAGACTTTAATCTCTGTTCTTGTAAAAGGAATATTCTTTCACTGTTTTCAATTTATAAATTTTCATTTTATTTATTGTATAGTGTTTTTATTAATTTTTCAAGTTTTGGTTTCATGATGTTTCCATTATACTATCGTACTATATTTTTGTTTCTTCAAGTAAGTAATGTCCAACAACAAACAAAAATTCTTTATAAAGCACAATCTCATTAAGATTCGGCCAGACATGTAGTAAAATTTATTATTTTGATTATTTTTGGTTTTGGTTTAGATTTCTTTGGTTTAATAACAATTTCCTTAATATTTGATGGTACTCGCGATGCTGTATTTGAAAAATATTGTATTCAAAAATTAGTTCAAAAAATTGTTCTTGATTTATAATGGTAAACATCTTACTAAATTTCAGTTCGAATTTTTTAAAAATGCACTAATTTATTTTCATGAACACTCAAACGTTGTTATTATTCAAATTTGTTTATGTGAAATTGTGCTTTCCGTGTATGTCTTACAAATTGAGTGAACTCACGACCTGCGATCTAAGTACCCGATGATTGGCAACAAGTCGGTCGAAGTCATCGGCTTATGGGTCGGAGCCCGAGGCACCATCAGCAACAGGATGACGGCCTTTTTCGATCGCTTCGGACTGAATCGAAAGCTACTGCCCGACATAGCCGAGGAAGTACTGACCGACTCGATCCATATGATTCACAATCATATATATGGACCAAGATAATTCGCGACATCAAAGACAAATCGATCAAAGACAAAGAAAGAACAACACCTTTTTTACCTTAAACAAACCCTAACCTACTCCAGATATTTATACACAAACAACTCCATACACACCATTGTCCCACGATTACACTTACTCGCTGTGTCACAGGGCATCTCACTAATTTGTGAGCAGCTAACAAGACTAAATAAAGTTTTGTTTTTTTCTCTCATCATTCAAGAACATGATTCAGGTTGTTTGCTTATGCAGCAGCTCGATAGACATTTAACTTGCTTTGTACAATGTACAATTGTGCACATTCAGCATAAATTCAAATCAGTGACTCAGTGCGCAATATTAGAAACAATAAAACAATATTATTGCTCAGTAGTTTCATAATTGGCCAATTTGAAAAGCGAAATGTTTGTTGCAAACATTTCATTCTTCAAGTGAGTCACAAGTTCAAGTGATTGAATTATTAATTAGTAAGAGTTTTTTCTATTATTTAAAATGCTTTATGATTAGATGGATATACTCGTAATTTTGATAGATGTACTGTTTTTGTTAAAGGTCAATTTTATTTTTTATATTTTAATTTAATTTAAATAAGATTACTTTGATTAGAATTCCAAGACGAATTCAAATTTAAGTGTGCATATATCGATGATCTAAATGGTAAGTTTAAATGGTAAGTCTATTCAAAAATTCAATGAATATTTTAAGAGGATTTAGTATGAACTGATAGTTTAGTGATCAATTTTACGAAAATGGGACTATTTCAAGCTATGTCAAAGATATTCCTTATCGTTTTATCAATTATAGTGCTAAAATATTAGATTTAAATTTTTTAATAAAATTTCCGTACATTTTCAAATTATTCGAGTCAACAAAACATTTTATTACTTGATAATTTTACTTTTACTATCGGGAGTAATTCTACTTTATATTCTTCTTAAGCTAAATTTGGTTTGGTTCAATTGGTCTAGGAGATAATACTGAAATTGGATGTTGTAGTTCGTTTGTTGGTTCAGAATGACTCTATTGAATTTAGTTTTACACTCGCAAACTCATCAGTCACATGGAAATTTACACAACTGGACATGAATGAATGAAAGTGTTAAAATGAATCTAACAATTGGTTGCTGTTTTATAGAAGTTTGTATTGTTCCCATTGTAGTTCTTCTTTAAGAAGAATCATCACACCATAGAAGAAGATAACAATATCATAAATTTCTTTGACCGGCCATCAATTAGTTGAATGTAGTTTGTCGTATGTCTTTTGAGGAAGATTCCATTGAAAGTTTTTGGTAGCATACATTTATTTTTAGGATCCAGAATGTTTTTTGTTTGTGTTCTCAAACACCCTTTCTTTTCACTATAAGGTGGTTCATCTGCATGCTCAAGCTAGGGTGCATCGAGTTTTTGATTTCCTATTTTTTTGAATTGTTTTCACCGTCTAATTTAAAGGTAAAATCAAATCTATTTTGTATCTTACGCACATTACTTTGTCTTGGAAAAGGTTTAATTAAAGGTTTATATTTATATTATTTTTCACTTTCTATACAAAGATATTTAAATATTTGATTTTAGGGTTTTTTATGAATTTCCCTTTTGTTATCAACGGAGCAATAAGAACAAAAACAAGTCAAGTCAAGTGCTGTTGAGCTTGATTTTCAATAACCAAAAGAACATTTTATTGTATTTGTACTTGAATTATTTGACCCTCAAGTATATTTCACTATAGCAAACATTTACCTAACGTTTTCATTGTTCTGAGCAGTCATTTGTAGAAAAATCTATTTCCTTGGAGACTATTTCCTGCAATGATTTCTTTGGCTAGAAAAGGAACAAAAAAATGCTGTTATTTTAATGCTTCCCTGTACCCATGAATTTATGTGTTTTACCTTATACTTTTCCCCACTATCAGTTATTAAACGATTGTGCAAACACCCATAAATGTGGGATTCAAGTTGTACAACTTGACCGATCAATGCCCAACAATCGTTTATTGCAATGCGATTGAAAGCCTTTCAATAAAAGGCTTCGCTTTAATTGAAGCCATTATTACACTCATTTCGAATGCATTTCCCTGATGACGTATTATAAGAATAAATACATCAAAATAAAAGGAAACTGAATTTTTTTTCTAAAAAACAAGTCTCCAACTCGATTTCCATGATTTTTGTTATATAAAGCTTTTAAATAATTACAGTTTTCATCAATTTTTAAATTTAAATTTCATTAAATATTTAATAGATTCGTTGTTTGTGTTGTGCGGTGTTCCTCCCTAAGGTTTGTATATGTAGATTAGATTCACAGGAAAGATTTTAAATTTATGAATAATTAATTGAGGCTTTAATGTTTGGTCTCTTCATTAAAAAATTTCTCTAATTTGAAATCATTGAAAAGTGTTACATACAAAAAATGAAACTACTTGCTTAGCCTTAATCGTGAAATGCACTTTGAATATTTTAATTTTGTCTATAAATAGCGACACAAATTAGCATTTTTATTTGGGGCCTTCAATTTGAGATGCATTAAAAATTGAAATTTTTAAATTATATAAATTGACCAGTTGATGTAATTATGTTTATTTTTATAAAGATATCTAATATTTCATCATCAAATTATAAATGTTAGAATCGTTAGACTTCCATTTAGTTGTTTAAAAAATCCAAATATATGATTGTCTGGTTTTTGGAACAGGGTTTTCAAATGGTAATACAAAATAATTTTAATTCCAAACTTGAATCCAAAAAATTGCTTACAAATTTACTCAATTCCATTAAACTTTTATTTGATTTCTATATTTCAGCTCGGTTAACAATAGCATCATTGTTTTATTTTAAATTGAGAAAACTTTTTTCCCATTTCATGATTCAATAACTGACAGAATAGATAAAATTAGATTTAAAAACGGAATATTACTAAGTTGCCGTTTTCTAAATCAAATTTGGGAGATGAGGAATTGTATGTGATTCGTATTTGTAAAGATTTGAAATTTTATGGAATTACAAAACGGCTAAACACTAATTTAAGCAATACAGTGAAGCAAACATTTATTTTTCCTATTTTGTACGATTAAAATTATTACACTTCAATATGTTTTATCATTCATTTGGGTCAATATCTATTTAGGTTGGCGATTAGTGCAAGGCAGGATTTCTTTTTTGCACAAACAACAATGATTATCTCTTCTAACATGTTTGGTAATAGGGGGAAGCAAAAAGGTTTCTATATTTCTTCTCGTTCATATCATTGAGTTAGAAAAACTAAAATTTTTATCACTACCGAACAGGATCCTCTTTTCGTGTTTTTGTTGTTTGCATAAAGATTAGTAATTTGTCATGGTATTTCATCGCTAGCTAAATGGTAAAACCAAGTTATAATTTTTCATGATTATACTATGTATACTATGCATACTATAAGTTTGCGACTTCTTAGAAATTAATGTTTTTGTATAAAATAAACTTTTGTTTTGACCTTATTTTTGTTGTATTTGTTTTTTTCCTACTAAATTCAGAGAATAAGAAAACAGATGACACGAGTGAACATTAGTAGTACATGGTCGGTGATTTTGTGCATTTGATAGATTGCATTATAATCGATTGTGGTTTGACGGTGCCAATTTACTTGGATTTTGCGAGAATTTGGTGATTTATTCTGTGGAAAATTCCTGACCAGATAAACATCTATCTATAAAACCGCTCAATCACTCTGATAAAGTGCAGTAGCAGTAGTCAATTGACCACTAACGAACTTAATTCGAACAAAATCTTGTGTTTTGGGTTTCCCTCAAATAAATAAATTCAGAAGAATTATACATTTAAAGTTGTGGTTTGCGCAAAATGATAGGAATTTAGATTATCTGTAATTGGAAACATATTGACTATTCCGATGATTTCTCATTTCCACATTTTTGTATTTATTTAATAAGCACTATATGATTTATCGAAATTTGATATTCTAGATTTCATTCTTGGAAAATATAAATTTGTATTTACCAAAAATAGATTGAAAGTGAAAATTGAATCATTGGGAATTGACACTTGAGGGAATTGGACAAACACTAATTAGCTATATTCGATTGAAAAGAACAGACAGCTCGGTACAGCTATTGTGCTCTAGTTCACATTAAAGTCAATTTTGTTTGGAAAAGAATTAATGAATTATTAATAGATTGAAAAACTGAGATAGAACGAAGATTTATTGAGTGAAATTCTATAATCACTTTGATTGCGTCACAATGAATTAGTGAATTGATCACAGATTTTCTTTTATTCAATGGAAAGTGATACAGCAAAACTTATGTTTTGAGAGCACAATTCGAATTTTTTAAAAGGTAAAGATTTTTTGTACAATAAATACTTCACTGCAATCCAGTTTTATTCAAAATTAATGTATAGATAGCTATTTCTGCTCAAATACTTGAATCTCTTATTATCCTCTTGATTTATATTAGTTTATTTTGCAACTCCTTTCTTTTATTTATTTCTATTAGTATTTTATTTATATTCATTTAATCACTTCTATCTTATTGTTATTACACTTTTCTGTGTGATAATTATCTAGTTGGTCTATTTTTTAGATTAAGTTAGCAATTTACAGAGTACTGTGTACAGTCTTTCAGATTTATTTCGATCGATTACATGAAAATACATTATCATATATTGTCTTATGTAATCCATGTTTATTGATATTGATTCGCTATTTACTAAACGACTCTATTTCTAATCAAGAAAAGTTATAAAGTGATATTGTTTTTTCTGAAACGAATAAATCGATTCATTAATAAGTATTGTGTTTTAAATAATTTTCAAAGAATTGTGAGAATTTATAAAGGTTTATTATTTGTATTACTTTATACTTAAAGTTTCTTCAAGTTAAATAAATTTTAAATCTTTTAAATTACTTTTAAAAATTATTAATTTTTTACATAAAGCTTTTCAAAAGGTTATTAATTATTTGAACCCTGTACTCATTGTATAGTATTACTGTATTCTATTTAGTTAACGAATCCCTTTCTCAGGTTTTACTGAAGCATGTCAATTCGATCACATTATACATAAAGGCTGATTTCAATTTGACTTATAATGCGTGAATTTATTAAGATTACATATTGTACAAAAGTAATTGAATGTTTAATGTATTTTGCCTTTCTCGTCAAAACCTACATTGTCTTCTCATTGGTTATTATGAAAATTGCATTCTCTGATGTCAATTCAGATTAAATTGGACTCTACATTTTGTGCTTAGTCTTGTCCTTAAAGTCACAAATTGACACATGGAAATTAACTTTTATGTATTGAAATTAGCTGATAATTTTCGCTTGACACAGGCATGAGTATATTCTAATAGATTGTCAGATCGATCAAATAGAGATTGTGTTTGTGTCTAATCCACCTACCAACAATGAAGATGATTGCCTGGAAGAGTGTGCCTATGATTTGATAAGGCAGTGAGTAGTACTGAGGTATTTTCCAGTCCAAGCGAGGATCGAGTCCGTACGACACGAGCAGTGGTATCCATAGATCAGATGTGGATGCGATCTGTGCATGATCACTCACATTACTGTTGGAAGCTACATTCCACATGGAATCACCCACTGACGCATCACCACCGACACCACCACTCAGCACTGAAATGATGCCAATATCACCACTTGACAGAGAATTCATAAAATCAGTAGAACTTGATGAAGTGGTGAGGTCAGATGAAGACATAGTTGGTGAAGATAATGAGAGTGGAGTTGAACTCGATGCAAAAGTGTTGAATAAATCCGCGTTTTCCATCATTACAAAATTAACATAAAAATTTACACTTTTAAATATTTAATATAAAATTTGTTCAATGAATTTTAACATCACATTATAACTGGTAAAATATTTTTTAAATTTTTATTACAAATGCACTCACAAGCCTTGGACGTTTTGATTCAGATTGAGAAATTTTAATTTTTCCATCACTTTACCAACTCTCAAACACGAAACAATGCTTCCTCGGTGAAATTCACGAACAGACTGAGTGTGAGTTCGGTCTGTTCATCTTCTTCTCTCAAATTCTCTTTCTCTCATGTTGGCACCGTTAGGAACTCTTATTTTCTCTATTCTAACAAATGGTTTGACGCAATATCGGCCATATTTTACTTCACGTAGTTTCTATTTCTAAATTTCATTTTTTTATTGTTTTGTTTTATTACTAAATTGAATATTTTGAAGTCTTGGTTTCATGATGTTTCCATTACACTATCGCACTGTATTTTTGTTTTCTCTAGTAAGTATTGTCCAACAACAAACAGAAACTCTTTATAAATCACAATCGCATTAAGATTTGGCTAGACATTTATTGTTTTCATTATTTTGGTTTTGGTTTATATTTCATTGGTTTGATCACTAATGCTTGTTGGTACTAGAGATGCCGAATTAAAATTGTTTTATTTTTTATTCAAAAATTACTTTTCTTCACTGATCTTGATTTAAAATGGTAAGCATATTTCTAAATTTCCATTCTAGTTTTAAAAATGATTTTGTGCTTGCTCAAATACGTAAACATTCAAGCATTATTATTTAAATTTATATATGTGAAATTGTGCTTTCCGTGTATGTCTTACAAATTGAGTGAACTCACTTTCATCATGCAATAACATGATTCAGGTTGTTTGCTTATGCAGCAGCACGGTAGACATATAACTTGCTTTGTACAATGGTGCACATTCAGCATAAATTCAAATCAATGACTCAGTGCCCAATATTAGAAACAATAAAACAATACTATTGCTCAGTAGTTTCATAAGTGGCCAATTTGCAAAGAGAAACTTTTGTTGCATTTTTTTCATCAAGTGAGTCACAAATTCAAGTGATTGAATTACTAACTAATTAGGAAGACATTTTGTTCTATTATTTAAAAGGTTTTATGATTAGATCGATATAATTTTGATAAACTTATTTTTCTTGTTAAAGATCTATTTTGCTATTTTAATTTATTTATGCTTTTATTGGCATTATTTTATTGTATCAAATGACAATTTTATTATTTTAATTTAGTTTAAATTAGATTACTCTGAGTAGAATTCCGAGACAAATTCAAATTTAAGTGTATCGAAACAGTGCATTATATAAATGGTAAATATAAATGATAAGTTTATCCAAGAACTGATAGTTTGTATGCATCACTATTTCGAAAATGGGAATATTTCAGGTCACTTCAAATGTCACTCCTTATCGTATTTTAAATTCTCGTAATAAAATATTAGATGCTAAGGACCAAAGTATTTAAATAAAATTTTCAAATTATTCGAGTCTCAGTCAACGAAACATTTTATTACTAGATAATTTTACTATCCGGAGTAATTCTACTTTATATTCTTCTTAAGCTAAATTTGGTTTGGTTCACTTGGTCTGGAAGATAATAATGAAATTGATTGTTGAATTCAGTTTTACAATCGTGATCTCATCAGTCACATGGAAATTTACACAACTGGACATGAATGGATGAAAGTGTTAAGATGAATCTAACAATTGGTGCTGTTTTTATTAAAGTTTTTACTGTTCCCATTGTAGTTCTTCTGTAGGAAGAATCATCACGCCATAGAAGAAGATAACAATATCATCAATTTCTTTGGCTGACAATTAATTAGTTGAACACAGTTTGTCGTATGTCTTTTGAGGAAGATTTCATTGAAAGTTTTGATCGCAAATATTTTATTTTTAGGATCTAGCATTTTTGGCTTGTGTTCTCAAATACACTTTCTTTTCACTATAAGGTGATTCATCTGCATGCCCAAACTCTGATACATTGACTTTTTTTTGGATCGAAATTAAAGGTTAAATTAAATTTATCAATTTTAATAAAATCTATTTTGTATTTTAATTATTAATTTTTATTGGAAAAAGTTTAAATTTGGATTTATATTTATATTTATATTATTTTTTTCACTTTCCTATCCAAGTTATTTAATTATTTGATTTAATTGTTTTCTAAAAAGAATTTTCCTTTATTTAACAAAGAAACAATAAGATCAACAACAAGCGAAGTCAAGCGCTGTTGAACTTGACTTTTACAAACCCAAAAACATTTTATTGTATTTGTACTTGAACTATTTGACCCTAAAGTATATATTTCACTCTAACAAACATTTGCCTAACGTTTTCATTGTTCTGAGCAGTCATTTGTAGAAAAATCTATTCCCTAGGAAACTATTTCCTGTAATGATTTCTTTTTCTAGAAAAGGAACAAAAGAATCCCGTTATTTTAATGCTTCCTTGCACCCATGAATTCATGTGTTTTACCTTATACTTTTTCCCACTATCAGTTATTAAACGAATGTGCAAACACCCATAAATGCGTGATTCGAGTTGTACAACTTGACCGATCAATGTCCAACAATCGTTTATTGTAATGAAACCTTTCAATAAAAGGAAACAGAATTTCTTTTCTAAAAAAACAAGTCTCCAACTCGATTTCTATGATTTTCGTAATATAAAGCTTTTTAAATAATTACAGTTTTCATAAAATTTTAAATTCAAATTTCATTAAATATTTAATAGGTCGGTTGTTTGTGTTGTGAGGTGTTCCTCTCTAAGGTTTATATATGTAGATTAGATTCACAGGAAAGATTTTAAATTTATGAATAATTAATTGAGGCTTTAATGTTTGGTCTCTTACTTAAAAAGTTTCTCTAATTTGAAATCATTGAAAAGTGTTACATACAAAAATGAAACTACTTGCTTAGCCTTAATCGTGAAATGCACTTTGAATATTTTAATTTTGTCTATAAATAGCGACACAAATTAGCATTTTTATTTGGAGCTTCAATTTGAGATGCATTAAAAATTGAAATTTTTAAATTATATAAATTGTCCAGTTGATGTAATTATGTTTATTTTTATAAAGATATCTAATATTTCACCATTAAAATATAAATGTAAGAATCGTTAGACTTCCATTTAGTTGTTTTCACAAAATCCAGATACATGATTCTTTCGCTTTAGAACAGGGTTTTTAAATGGTAATACAAAATAATTTTAATTCCAAACTTGTATAAATTGCTTATAAATTTACTCAATTCCATTACACTTTTATTTAATTTTTATATTTCAGCTCGGTTAACAATAGTATGATTGTTTTATTTTAAATTGTGAAAAAACTTTTTCCTATTTCATGATTCAATAACTGACAGAATAGAGAAAATTAGATTTAAAAACGGAATATTACTAAAATTGCCTTTTTCTAAATCAAATTTTAGAGATGAGGGAATTGTATGTGATTCGTATTTGTAAATATTTGAAATTTTATGGAATTACAAAACGGCTAAACACTAATTTAAGCAATGCAGTGAAGCAAACATTTATTTTTCTCATTTTATACGATTAGAATTATCACACTTCAATATGTTTTCTCATTCATTTGGGTCAATATCTATTTAGGTTCGCGATTAATGCTAGGCAGTATTACTTTTTTTGAACAATGATTATCCCTTCCAACATGTTTGGTAATAGAGGGAAGCCAAAGGTTTCTATATTTCTTCTCGTTTATATCATTGAGTTAGAAAAACTAAAATTTTTATCACTACCGAACAGGATCCTCTTTTCGTGTTTTTGTTGTTTGCATAAAGATTAGTAATTTGTCATGGTATTTCATCACTAGCTAAATGGTAAAACCAAGTTCTAATTTTTCATGATTATATGCGACTTCTTAGAAATTAATGTTTTTGTATAAAAAAAACTTTTGTTTTGACCTAATTTTTTGTTTTATTTGTTTTTCCCTAAATTCAGAAAAAAACACAACGGAAAACACGAGTGAACATTAGTAGTACATGGTCGGTGATTTTTTGTATTTGATAGATTGCATTAGATTGCGAGTGTGGTTTGACTGTGCCAATTTACTTGGATTTTTGCGAGAATTTGGTGATTTATTCTGTGGAAAATTCATGACGAGATAAATATTTATCTATAAAGCTGATTAATCACACTGATCAAGTGCAGTAGCAGTAGTCAATTGATCACTAACAAACTTAACTCTAGCAAAATCTTGTGTTTTTGGGTTTTCCTCAAATAAATAAATTTGCTTCAGAATAATTACACATTTCAAGTTGCAATCCAAAAACAAAATGATCGGATTTTAGATATTCTGTGATTGAAATCATACATGTATTGGATATTTTGATGGTTTCTCATTTCAACATTTTGTATTTATTGAATAAGTACTTTGATTCATCGAAATTTGATATGCTAGATTTTTTCTAGGGAAATATAAATTTGTATTTACCAAAAAATTGATTAAAAGAGAAAATTGAAGCATAGGGAATTGGCCCTTGAGGGAATTGTGCAAACTCTGATTAGCTATATTTAATTGAATAGAACAGACAGCTCGGTACTTCTATTGTGCTCAAGTTCACATTAAAATCAATTTTATCGGGAAAAGAATTAATGAATTATTAATGGATAGAGAAAACTGAGATAGAACGAAAATTTATTGAGTGAAATTCTATTATCACTTTGATTGTGTCACAATGAATTAATGAATCGATCACAGTTGAGAGATTTTTTCTGATTCTATGGAATGTGATACAGCAAAACTGATGTTTTGAGAACACAATTCTAATTTTTTAAAAGGTAAAGATTTTTGTACAATGTACACTTCACTGCAATGCAATTTTACTCAAAAATTGATGTATAGATAACCATTTCTGCTCAAATATTTGTATCTTAATAATCAATCTTGATTTAAATTAATTTATTTTGCAATTCCTTTCACAAATGTTCATGTAAATAAGCAATTTCTGGCGTGCTGATACCAGAGGTCACTTATTCGTTTGATTGTATGAAAGATTGAATAAAGATAGTTGGTGCAGACGAGGTCTTGATTTTGGTGGCTGTTTGACTTGCCATTTTTGGTTTTAATGTTGAGAAAAGCGGAGGAACAAATAGTTGGAGGAGATTATTGACAAATAAATAGAAAACCTTGAAAGACCCAGGTACTTTGGGCTTTCTACAATAGATAACCTAGAAAGACTCTGGCATTGCGAGCTTTCTACATTAGATAAAATATAATCAAGAAATATAAAAGAACTAAGACAGGACAATTGATTTGATAAGACTGACAAAAGCTGAAGACAAAGACAGGTTTGAGATTAGATAGATAATAGGCTTACAAGACAAGGACTGATTAGATGAGAACGAGTTGAGACCATCCTGAGAGGGTACGGACCAGATTCACATTTGGGGTTTGATTCAGACACATAGATTTGAATTTCATGATGAGGCCGAGGAGACAAAGCGGAAGACCAGAAAGGAGAGGCCGAGGAGTCGAGGCGGAAGACCAGAAGGGAAACGATCAGACCATTGGTTGTTGAGAACGAGACTCTGAACATGAATCGAACTGAAGATTGGTTGCCTGTGTTGAAGGTTAAATAACCAAATTGACCAACACAGAAAGGGGAAACGTTTAGATAAAACACACCACGAAGTGGCTGTTCATAATTGTGTTGATGTTGGTGTATAAGTGAATGTGTGTGTTTAATATTCGAATACTTCTACTATTGGCGGTACTCGAAATGAACTGAAGGACTGACACAAAGACGCACGACAACATGAGCTTGAGTCATGATTGCTCGTGATTACCGAAAGGAATAGACATTAGACTGTGACAAATCTCAATAACAAGTTGAGAGAGACAATTAGCGTGAAATACACTGATCGAATTGACGATTAAAGTGTTGGGACATGATAACTAGGACATTCTGGACATTTGAGTTAAAATTCCGATGAGCTTGCTTTTTATGTTCTAGTTTTGACTAGTTTTGGGATTGATCGACTGTCATTCAAATATTATAATTTGCTAGCTTGATCAATGCAAGCCATTCATATCACATCGTGGTGACATAAACAAGTCGGAGAGAGTGAATTGGTGTAATCACTAAAGCAAAGCTGATAAGAAACTAAGTTTGGTGCGAGAAGACGCTGATAACGCAAAGGCTAAGTACAAGTTACGTACAGTGTACTGGTTGTTCGGTAAAACATAAAATAAATAATTGTCAAATAAAATAAAATTGATTTTAAAATATTAAAATTCTCGATGACAATGTTGTATCAGAAAAAATACAACATTACATACACTTCACTGCAATGCAATTTTACTCAAAAATTGATGTATAGATAACCATTTCTGCTCAAATATTTGTATCTTAATAATCAATCTTGATTTAAATTAATTTATTTTGCAATTCCTTTCACAAATCTTCTATTTATATATTTCTATTTTATTATCATTTATAGATTAGGCAATTGTATGAATTTGAGACAAGAAGAATTGCAATAATGGTTTTTATTTCAATCAGTATTTTATTTATATTCATTTAATCACTTATATCTTTTTGTTATTATACTTTTCTGTGTGATAATTATCCAGTTGGTCTATTTTTAGATTAAGTTGGCAATTTACAAAGTACTGTGCACAGTCTTGCAGATTTATTTGGGTCGATTACATGAAAATACATTATCATATATTGTCTTACGTAATCCATGTTAATTGATATTTATTCGCTATTTGCTAAACGACTTTATTTCCAATAAAGAAAAGTTATAAACTGATATTGTTTTTTTGTGACAAATAAATCAATAAGATAATGGATATTATGTTTTCCATTATAGAGAGAATTGATAAAGGTTTATTATTTGTATAACTTTATACTTAAAGTTTCTTCAAGTTAAATTAATTTTAAATCCTTTAAATTATATTTAAAAATTATTGATTTTCACATGAAGCCTTTCAAAATGTTTTTAATTATTTGAACCCTGTACTCATTGATTAGTATTACTCTATTCCATTTTGTTAACGAATCTCTTTCTCAGGTCACTGAAGCATGTCAATTCGATCACATTTTACATAAAAGCTGATTTTAATTGGACTTATAATGCGTGAATTTATTAAGATTAAATATTGTACAAAAGTAATTGAATGTTTAATATATTTTGGCTGCATCGCCAAAAACCTACACTGTCTTCTCTTTCTCTTTGTATGGTTATTTTGAGAATTGCATTCTTTGACGTCAATGCAGATTAAATTGGACACTACATTTTATGCTTAGTCTTGTCCTTAAAGTCACAAATTGACACATGGAAATTGACTTTTATGTATTGAAATTAGCTGATAATTCTCGCTTGACACAGCCGAGTGCATATTCTATTAGATTGTCAAATCGATCAAATAGAGATTGTCTGATGCACATACCAACAATGAAGATGATTGCCTGGAAGAGTGTGCCTATGATTTGATAAGGCAGTGAGTAGTACTGAGGTATTTTCCAGTCCAAGCGAGGATCGAGTCCGTACGACACGAGCAGTGGTATCCATAGATCAGATGTGGATGCGATCTGTGCATGATCACTCACATTACTGTTGGAAGCTACATTCCACATGGAATCACCCACTGACGCATCACCACCGACACCACCACTCAGCACTGAAATGATGCCAATATCACCACTTGACAGAGAATTCATAAAATCTGTAGAACTTGATGAAGTGGTGAGCTCAGATGAAGACATAGTTGGTGAAGATAATGAGGGTGGAGTTGAACTCGATGCAAAAGTGTTGAATAAATCCGCGTTTTCCATCATTACAAAATCAACATGAAAATTTACACTTTTAAATATTTAATATAAACTTTGTTCGTTCACACAGCATACTATAACTGGTAAACTATTTTTAAATTATATTACAAATGCACACACAAGCTTTGGACTTTTGGATTCAAATGTAGCAATTTTCAATTTTTTGTCACTTTACCAACTCTCGAACACGAAACGATGCTTCCTCGGTGAAATTCACGAACAGACTGAGTGTGAGTTCTGTCTGTTCCTCTTCCTCTCTCAAATTCTCTCTCACTCTCATTTGGTACCGTTTGAAGTGCGCATGTTTGGAAACTCACACTATTCTCAACTGGTTCGACGCAATATTGACCAGACTTTAATGTCTGTTCTTGTAAAAGGAATATTCTTTCACTGATTTCAATTTCTATATTTTATTTTATTTATTGTTTTGTTTTATTAATTTTTGTAACAATTTTTTAATTTTATTACCAAATTTATTGTTTTCAAGTTTTGGTTTCATGATGTTTCCATTACACTATCGCACTATATTTATTTGTTTTCTCTAGTTAGTAATGTCAAACAACAAACAGGAACTCTCTACAAAACACAATCGCATTTAAGCTCGACTAGACATGAAGTCAAATTTATTGTTTTGGTTTATTTTATTTCTACATTGTTTCATAAAATTCAAAAAAGATTTTTGGAACTGAGGATTCTGAAAGGAATTGGGATATATTATTTTAGCTATATATTTTTACGTAACTGAGACTTGATTTAAAATGGTAAACCTATTTCTAAATCTTCAATTTAATTTATAATTTTTCAATAAATAAAATTCACGAACACTCAAACATTATTATTCAAATTCATGTACGTGATTTTCAATAGAGTTTTTTGCCCACATATGTTTAATGTCTCAATACTATCTCAATACATAATTATCAATTTATCATTTACATATTACATAGAAATTATGTTCCAAATGGGATATTTATGACGTAATTACAATATTATTATTATGGGATTCGTTTATATTGCAATACATTTAGATTGTAACACAAGTATACTATTAGGAAGTGTACTTGAATGATGATTATGTCGTGTATATGAATTCTCAATCATCGAATGACAAATTGATTACTGGTTCAATTTCGTATATTCTAGAAAAGAAAATTTGACTAATCGGTTTACGATCGATTATGTTAAATCAATCTAATGATTGGATCTGATGATACATGGTAAGGATATTACTCGTTTGTAAAGACATCCTCTCTATTTTATGAAAGGTTTCTGAATCAATTAAGAATAAACGCTGATTAATATTACTAATAATGTGTATGCGTTTTGTTCATGATCACTCACATTACTCTTGTAAACTAATTTCCATATGAAATTGCCCACTGCTAGAAGAAATTCCACAAAAGTCACAAGTTGAGCTGGACAGGGAAAAGATTTCGTCCTCTAATGGATCAAACGAATATTTGAATACGTGTAATTACATTAGATCAATACTTATCTTCGGCTTATAAAAAGTTTTTTTCTGAATTTGTTGAATCCTGTAATTTTAACGATATAGATGTATCAACTCTCAATTGAATTTATTGTCCAAATTCTTTCGCTCTGTACAATCTTATTAATTTTGTTCGTATACCGAATTTTTGTTACCAAATCCAATTATCTTTCCAACCATAATGTTTTTATACCAATTAATTATGACCACCATATCTTTCTCTCTGGCGTCATATAATGTCAATTCATATTCCATTAAATTATATACAATTTTATGTATTGTGTTTTTAATGTGTTGTTTGAATTCTATTAGATGAACAGTGTTCATTGAACACAAATACTTGTTTTGCCTATCAGTGTTACTAAAAGGTCTAAAATTCTACTTAAACTTTCATGTTAGTCTGAATAAATTTTATTTTTAAAAATTGTATAAACTATTCTGTCTACTTAAGCACATCTAAATTAAGTTGCACGTTTTTATTAATTATGATTTCAAATATACTTTTTAAACATAGAAAAAACATTTTCTTTAAATTGACAAACTGTTCGGTCTCACAAATGGTATTTTACTCCAACAAACGTTTGTTAAATATTTTTATTGTTCAATGCATTCATTTGTAGAAAAAATCTATTCCCTAAGAAACTATTTTCTGTAATGATTTCTTTCCTAGGAAAAGGAACAAAAATATCCTGTTATTTTAATGCTTCCTTGCACTCATAAATTTATTTGCTTTACCTAATACTTTGTTCCCACTATCAGTTCCTAAACTATTGTGCAAACAGCCATCTATGTGTGATTCAAGTTGTACAACAAACCGATCAATGCACAACTACTCGATCGTTTATTACAATTGCTCTTGAAAGGCTTCGCTTTAATTGAAGCCATTATTACAGCCATTTGCGAATGCATTTCCTTGATGAGGTTTTATATGAACAAATACATAAACATTGGAAGTTTGATCTTTTTTTCCTAAAAAAAATAGGTTCTCAATATATAAATATTCCCCTTTTGTCATACTGTTGTATGTTGTCTTATGAGCTGTCAGTTTAGTTAAACCCCAATTTAAAGTTGATTTGAGACCTGTCAAAAACTAGATTAGACAACATTTCTTTGATTTATTCTGCGTTTTTTAGTTGAGAAATTTATTTGTCTGAATTCAATAAAAAGAATTTTGTATAGTAATTTAAATTGGAATTTAATCTAATTTTCCGGGCCACTAGATTAAGTAGAAGACAAATTGAACAGACTGGTTTTCAATGATTGATGACAGGGTTGGGTTGATGTTAAACTGTTCTGCTTTAATGGTCTATTTTTAAATTAACTATTTTCTTTCTCACGATTTTCATTTAAACTGTTGAAATTTTTCTATAAAAGCTTTAAAATATTTACTTAAACTTCTTTTTGATTTGGAAATAAGAAAATTTGTTTACTCGAACTGAACTCACCGATCATCATTGTCTATTTCATCTAAATCTCAAATGAATTAGTTTTACTTGAATTGTGTTTATTTTAAAAAGGTCAATAAAATAATTTTAAAATTGCAAGAAAATGTTTATAAAATTAACTGTACTTTACAAACATTGTTAGCAAAGTACAAACGTTATTTATAACACACAACTATTTGAGAAGTTTCCTTAGTATAACTAGATTTCCATGAATTTATTATATAAAGCTTTTTAATAATTACCGTTTTCATCAATTTTTAAATTCAAATTTTATTAAATATTTAATAGATTGATTGTTTGTTTAGTGCTGCATTTCTCTCGTTGATATGTAGATTAGATTCACAGGAAAGATTTTAAAACTTTGAATAATTAATTGAAATGTTAATGTTCAGACTCTGCATTAAAATGTTAATTTAATTTTGAACCATTGAAAAGTGTAACAAACAAAAATGAAACTAGTTGTTTGGCCTAAATACACTTTGAATATTTATTTTTTCTATTAATAGCAACACAGATTAGCATTTTTATTTGGGAGTTTCAATTTGAAATACATAACAAATTTAAATTTAGAAAATTGTCAAGTTTGGTTATCTAATGTTCAAATAATAATATTCTAATATTTCACCAGTAAAATATAAATGTAAGAACTCGTTATTATTTATGCAAGTGATCCACAAAAGATTCTACAAAGGGTAATTCAAAATAATCTTAGTTCCAAACTTGAATTATAAAATTTGCTTATAAACTCACTGAACTTCATTACATTTTTATTTGATTTCTTTGTTTCAGTCCGGATAACAACAGTTTCATTGTTTTATTTAAAATTGGAATTGTAATAGAGGATAAACATTCTTTCCATCTTATAATCTTGATAACTGAAAAAAAACTGAAGGAATTAAATTTAACAACGGAATATTACTGAAATTGTTATTTGTTTAATCAAATTTGGAAATGAATGAATTGCGTGTGATTTGTATTTGTAAAGATTAAATTTTAATTTATCCTTTGAATAGAAAATTTTGTTGTTTAAAATACATTTTATGTGCATAACAACGAATTGTTTGATTTTTAAAACGGTAAAACTTTCATTTAATTTTTTTAGTTAATCAACTATTTATTTTTTTAAATAAAATTAAAAATTCAAACACATTCTCTTAAAATATATTGGGCTAAAACCATTGATTGCTCATTAGCAATCTAAACATTCTTTTCTATCATAATGTTTTTATAAAACACTTTTCGTTTTAATGGATTTCTATGTCTTTTCGTGGACTGTTAATCATTAGCATATCAACTATGAGCACTATAATTGATATATTTTCCATAAATAATTGATTATTTCGTTTCATTCTATACGATAAGGATTATCACACTTCAATATGTTTTCTCATTCACTTGTGTCAATATCTATTTAGGTTCGAGATTTGTGCAAGCCTGGATTTGTTTCGCACAAACAGAAATGATTATCCCTTGCAATATGTTTGGTATTAGTAGGAAGCAAAATGTTTCCATATTTCAGCTCGTTCATATGACTGAGTTAACAAAACAAGAATTGTGATGACTGAACCGAACACGATCCTTGTTTCATGTTTTTGTTGTTTGCATAAAGATTAGTATTTTACCCAGAAAATAATCTGATAGTTAAATGGTAAACACAAATTCTATTTTTCTTGGTCAAAAGTAACCGCTTAGAAATTAATGTTTTTTTTGCACAAAAGAAACTTTTGTTTTGACCTAATTGTGTTTTTATTTGTTTTT
This sequence comes from Rhizoglyphus robini, assembly GCA_023373905.1. Lineage (NCBI taxonomy): Eukaryota > Metazoa > Arthropoda > Arachnida > Sarcoptiformes > Acaridae > Rhizoglyphus > Rhizoglyphus robini. The sequence continues at coordinate 1,354,102 of JAKIJQ010000040.1, read as the reverse complement.
CCTAAAATCAGAGAAAACGACAACAGATAACACGAGTGAACATTAGTAGTACATGGTCGGTGATTTTGTGCATTTGATAGATTGCATTATAATCGATTGTGGTTTGACTGTGCCAATTTACTACGATTTGGCGAGAATTTGGTGATTAATTCTGTTGAAAATTCCTGACGAGATAAACATTTATCTATAAAACTGTTTAATCAAGTGCAGTAGCAGTAGCCAATTGACCTTTAACGTGCTTAACTCAAATAAAACTGCACAATTTCTCTTGCAGGAAAGAGACTTTCCGTCGAAATAATAATTTTTAGTCTATTTTTAAAAAGATTTGGTGATTTAAAGAATACTGTGAACTGGCTTGTACATTATTTTAAAAAAATTCTTGCTACTATCCCAGATTTTTGTACTTAGAGTACATTTAATTAACTTTTAAACTTTTCAAAATTTACTTCAGATAAAAATTTCTTTTAAAATGGTTATTAATTAAATAAGCGCGAACTTTGTTCACGTTCCAAACGTATCTCATTCTCATGATTAATTGAAGCGAATTTTATCACATTAGACAAAATAAAGGATAATTTTAATTCGAATTAATATTAGTGTATTTATTAACCTCTTCCGTGCTAGGATTTGGCACATGTGCCCAGACCGAACGGTACAACATAGCGACTTGAAATTTTTGGAGCATACTCATGTGGTCCGTCGGAGGTGTGCTCACTACTCAAATGTTCCAATTGGATCGATATCCGGGACGCCATTTCCGGTATGGATTTTTGAGTGAAATTATGTTTTTGAGGTATTCTAAGACTTTTGGCGCTAAAATTAAATTTTTTGGATCACCGGAAGTCGGAGTTCCAAAATGGAACTTCCGGTTCCTGACCAAAAATTGCATTTTTGAGTTCGGATTCGGATTCTCCATCCTTTTTCATGAAGAATAGCATATCTGAACATAAAAATCCATCAAGTCTAAGAGAAATAAACTAAAATTAAAAACCTTCTAATTTTGGCCAAATAAACAAGGCCGGAAAGTGGACAGACAGAATTGACATTGATATTGTAATTTTAAAGCTCTAATTATATCACTTGTAGTGGATGGATTTTGTTACTTTAAAATTCCATTCTTACTAAATACAATACAGAGAGTTGATTAAGGCTAATTAAAAATCTCTATATGAACCGGAAGTAGAAGTTCCAGAATCTAACTTCCGGTTATCGTTCCAAAATCTAATTTTTATTTCAGAATCAGATTCTCCGTCCTTTTTCATGAAAGATAGCATATAAGAACATTAAAACCGATTAAGTATAAGTACCGAAAACTAAATTTAAAAATAACATGTTTTTTTGATCCAACAGTCAATTTCCGCCAGTTTTATGCAAAATTTGAAATCTGTTTATTTTACTTAGACTTGATGGATTTTTATGTTCTGATATGCTATTCTTCATGAAAAAGGATGGAGAATCCGAATCCGAACTCAAAAATGAAATTTTTGGTCAGGAACCGGAAGTTCCATTTTGGAACTCCAACTTCCGGTGATCCAAAAAATTTAATTTTTGCGCCAAAAGTCTTAGAATTGTCCAAAAACAAAATATCAGTCAAAAAATCTACACCGGAAATGGCGTCCCGGATATCGATCCAATTGGAACATTTGAGTAGTGAGCACACATCCGACGGACCACAGGAGCATGCTCCAAAAATTTCAAGTCGCTATGTTTTACCGTTCGGTCTGGGCACCTGTGCCAAATCCTAGCACGGAAGAGGTTAAGTTTAGATATTGTCCAAAAGCAATTGAATGGTTAAAATATTTTGTCTGTCTCGCTAAAACTTACATTGTCTTCTCTTTGGTTATTATGAGAATTGCATTCTTTGACGTCAATGCGGGGTCAAGAACGCTACTAGAATCGAATCTTACATTTCGAATACCCAAAACGTTTTTATTTTTGAAGAGCAGTGTTATCATTCAAATTCATTCATGTTAAATTGTACTTTTTGCAATTTTTTGCAAATTCCGTCAATTTACTTTCCTTATTCAAGAACATTATTCAATTGTTGTTTGCTTATGCAGCACTGCAAACATATTTCTCGCTGTGTACATTGTACATTGTACAAATTTGCACATGCATCATAAATGCAAATCATTAAATCAATGCGCAATATTAGTAACAATGAAACAATACAAAAGTTGCACAGTTGCATAAGTGGCATATAAATGGTACTTTATATTTTTTATTTCATCTCATTTAATTTCCCTTCAATTTATAATCCGCAAATTATATCCTAAGGTAAGTATTTATTTGGAAATTCATTTACAATAACAACTTAGAGCAAGCACAAATTAGATTGATAGATAGATAAATATAGAAATAGATTGAGTTGATGAAAAAATACATAAAACTAATTCGAATTCGCTTTTAGAATTACAAAAGTTCATTTGTTCTTTTTTTGTTCAGTCTGAAAAGGTTTTTAATCCATATAAGAGGATTGATAATTCATGCTTTTGCATTAAGTGTGAATTCAAACTTTCAAAAAAACAAACTGAACAATCAGTAGACATTTATTCTGAGCTGCAAGTTCCTTGAAGTACTTAATACTGCTCAACATTAAAATTTTGGGAGAGCATTTCTTAGTTGCACTTACACACTCAAGAAGAAGCTTTTTTGAAGTTTTGATTCTAAAGCTATACTATTGTCTCAATCCCCCCATTCATATAACAAAATAGAGCATCAGTTTACAACAACGTCCGTTTTATCCAGTGGCGTTAAGGGGGGTCTGCTTCACACGGTTTGTAAAGTATGTAACTGTTTTGTTAAGCAATTTATGGGCAATGGGGGTGGCATTGCACCTATATTTATAGTAAAAGAATTTTCTGAACACGGCCTACTTTGGTCAGTTAGGTTAAAATAGTCGAGGTAATCACGACAGTTAATCACAGTAGCAAAGAGAGTTTATTTGATATTTTAAATGATTTGAAAAATAAATTATAATAATTGGAACTCACAACTCATTCGCCTCAATTAGTGTGCCAGAAGGAAAGAGCAGAATGGTGTGCAGAGTGGTACAGTGCCAAAAAAGATCGTCTAGAAAGGCGCATACATTCCTGTACATTTTCATCAGATTGATCGCGGTAGTAGAGATATGAAATGTCACATTCGGGACATTCACGAACACAAAGAAAGAGTCTAATTGCTTGGAGATTAGGAAAAAATGGGGGAAATGTGAAGTTGCTCGGTGTCGCGATGTGAATAGGTGGCGACTGACAGGGAGAGAAGACGGACTGACGGGATTTGAGCAATCTGTTGCACCGGAACTTGTTGAATATTAAAAATTGTTTGTAATTCCGTGAGTATGTATTCTCAGTTATACTTTCAAATATTACTTGAATGCTTCTATTAAAAGGTAAATTAATTATTGCAAATAACTTCGGGTTTTAAAAATATATTTAAATTCTATTAAATGAACATTTATTTCTAAGAATAATTAATGTAATCTAGTCGTTGAACTCGTGATCACGTCAGTCACATAATTTAAAATCCTTGGATATAATTTTCTTTGGAATGTCAGAATCTGTTATTGTTAAATGGTAACCCAATTTGTATTTAAATGTTTGAGAGCATTTTTTTCTATATATTTTTCTAATACCATGACAGTACTGTTGTTTCTACGTTGTATTACAAGTTTAGAATAAAGCATGGTCATCACGTAACAAGAATGGCTTATTATGAAAATATTTTGAAGTTTTTTTGGAGTATAAATGAGAAGAAGAGTGATCACAATAGTGACAGATGTAATTTTACACAAACAACAATTTAATTGCCAATTTCCTTTTGACCCATGTCCGAGTAATTATAGTCGAGTAGTTACAATTATTATCATCAGTGTGTAAATTGAGACAAAATTCAAGCAACACAACACCTAGTAATATATGTTCAAGTCTCTTGACAATATGTGATCGAGTTTAAATGCAAATATTTGTTGTTGTCCAAATATACCTTGTTTGTCGTTTAGAAGCTATTTTGAATTGCACAGACCACCAGACAATGAACTCGAGTGAAAACTTACAGATAAAATTTCAACAGATTCACCGAAATTTCGAGAGTAAACGAATTTTTTTAATTCGCGAATTTTCATCGACACGAATTCTTATCTCTTTAAAAAGGTTATTTCTGAATTATCGAACCGTTACGTAGAATTGTCACGGCTCGTTTGTGTCAACTAACTATTGAATTTATTGCTCAACGTTCTGCTTCACTCGCTTTGTTCTATCACTCATGCTATTTCGTATTCAACCGTTGCTCAATTTTTGACCAATTCTAATTATCTTCCCGCCAAAAAGGGTCTACAGAGATAGACAACAAGTTGAAACAATGATTTAACTCTTTGTTGTCCCTATTGGTACTATATGATTCATAATTAAAATCTCATAAACAACATTTACTGAAAGAGTTCGAAGGGAATTGATTTCTAAAACGGTTAAACAAATAATGAATTTTATTTGAATAAATTCAAAATAATTAAAATTACATGTTCTTAAGACCCTCAAATTTATTTAAATTCTTTTGTTCATTTATTTTTTTTATTCGGTTGTTTTAAATATTAAATTTATTTTCTAGTGACAGTCTTGTTAACCTACAAGTAATGGTTGTGCTCTATTTCTCCAATACTCAAATACTTCCACAGTAGTTTTCTCTCTTGAATTATAATGATTTGTTTTCTATCGGCTTCTTTACATTTTATCCATATATAGATAGGCACATTGAATGAATGAAGTTAAGCCAAAACTAATTGTAATAATCGTTTTATTAGATTTTTATTTATATTTATTTACTCACTCCTTATTGTTACTGTTCAATTTTCTATGGGATAATTATGTTGTCGGTCTATTTTTAGATCGATTTGGTAATTTAGAGTGCTGTGCGGTCTACAGATTTATTTCTGCGATTACATGTGATTGCTTTTATATTATTGTTTTACTTAATCCGTGTTTATTAATATCGGTGCGCTATTTATAAACGGTTGTTGCAGAAAAGTAATGAACTAATATTGGGGTTTCTAATCAAAATAAATTGGCACGAGAATTTCGTAATCATTAAACAGATATTTGTTTGTTGGAGAAATTGTTTTGTTAATTGTTAACCAAATTTAAACAAAATATGTTTATTCCGTTTAAATTTAATTTAAAACAACTTCTCAGAACAATTGTTTGAATCTTGACTGCTTGCTTTTGTCACTGACGTTTAGAACTGGATTAAAAGGTAAAACCAAAATGAAAAATTTATTATTTTAAAGCTATGAACAACAATTTTTTCAAGGAATAACTTCTTGGCATTAATTATCGGTTAATTGTTTTTCCTTTATAAATCATTAGAACTTACAAACAAATGCAATGCAGAGAAAACAACATTTAATTAGATATTTAATACTATAATATCTTAATGATTTTGATTAGATTTTTAAAGAACTTGTTTTATAGTAATTCAAATTGCACTAAAATAATTATTTGATTTATATGAACGAAATTTTTCTGTGTCTCAGCATGAACAACCCAAATCTTAAGAAGGGAAAAATCTAATTTTATTCATTGAATTTTAAGGTTTGTTTTTACCAATGAAATTGAGTGAGTTACTGTGGTCAGAAGTTGGGTTAGGTTAGATTACTGTTGCTCAAAGTTCAGTGAAGTTAGGTTACTGTGTCAGAAGTTGCATAATGAAATGTGTCCACAGTTTGTACGGAAAATCTTATGAGATGCGGTTTAAGTTGGTTTGTCATTTATTTGCATATTGAAATTTGTCTTTGGTCCTTTTTTATTTTTAACAAATTTCCTAAATTTGTTAGCAAAGATTTTAATTTAGATTAATTCGGAATATAGTTTTGCTTACATTTAATCTCAATTACGTAAGTATGCAATTTCAGACCTTAATATCATTTATGGAATAAGATAATAAAGTTTACAATAGGTTTATGATAAATTATTTCATTTTCAAAATATACTTTTGTTTCTAAACTCATTGGAGAAATATAAGTTTTCTTTGTACAAAGTCTCTTTTAAGAAAATGATAACTCAATCAACTATTTATTTATTTAAACTATGTTGAAGTTTTTTGCTGTTTTCTGATCTAAAATTGTACTCAAGCTTTTCAAGTTTTCAAATTGATGTTGTCTGGATGTTTTTAAGAGTCATGAAGTACTACTATTTGGTTAAATCTTATACTGCCCTGACCATCGATTACGTAGCCGCATCAGTGCAGATCGAATGTTTGAATATTGACCTCGATTATAAATTTTTTTATTTATTCTTTCTATTCGCAGATAGCCACTTCTCAAACTGTGAAAACATGAAAAACATCAAACTTCGTTTATACCATCTTTAACATTTACCCAATAACCACTTTTAGAAGGCTTTGGTTCTGATAAGCAAATGCATAATTCAAACTTTTACAATAAGATGCAAACTTTTAAAGGGTCAAACTGTGTAATCACTGAACTCATTTTTCTGTGTTCTAAGTTCACTCAAGTACGTACTTGTCAACATTTAAATTTACTAGTAAACACTTTCACTTTCATTTAAGCATTCAAGAAAAAGCTATTTTTATGTTATGAAATCTAAGCCCATGTTTAGATTATCAAATTAATGTTTTCATGTCTCCAAAAATATTTAAAGAAAAGTTTCACAACTTTGTATCAAAATCTTGAATTGCAATTTAAAAAATGATTTTGTTATGAATATTTTTAGTGTTGATTCTGTCTGTATTTTTCTATATTATTGCTGTTATTTTTTTGTTGTTTTTAAAGGTAATCCAAAATAAAATTTATTTTAGAACAATTTGGAAGCATATTATAGAGACCTTTGATTATAGAAATGTGAATTGTAATTGCAATAGCCATCAAACTGCAATAAACACAATGCACTCACAAACCTAATTGAAATAACTGCAAAGAATTGCAATTTAATTAATTTTCAAACTCAGGTTCAACATAATATCATTGTTAAACAACAAAGACAAGTGAAGGCAAGCGTTTCTGGAAGTTTTCTTTCAATTAAAATTAATTTAAGAAATGTGTTCTTCAAGAGAAATCCGAGTTTTGATTTATCTTTTGGTTTTATAAAGTTAAGTGCTCAGTAGTAGATTTGGGCAAAATGGTCATAATAATACAACTTTTTGTTAAATATTAAATCAATTTTAAATTTATATTTCGATAATAATATTTTAAATATCAAAATGTTTTTTATGTACGTATTATTTAATACTTGGTTTAAATCCACGTAAAAAATTAATCTGATCTATAATTGCCATGTCTAAAAGGTCACACGTTTAATAAGCCCAATATACTTTAACCTAAACAACAATTTAAATCCAAATTTTTCAATTAATAAATAATAATCTGATTGGTAAACACAAACATTTTATTTTTATTCTTATTCTTAAAAAAAGTGAAAAACACAACAGATAACACCAGTGAACATTAGTAGTACATTATCTGTGATTTTGTGCATTTGATAGATTGCATTACAATCGATTGTGGTTTGATAAGGATCTGCCGAGAGTTTGTGGGTTTATTCTGCGAAGAATTCATGACGAGATAAACATTTATCTATAAACCCGATTAATCTCCTTCATCAAGTGCAGTAGCAGTAGTCAATTGACCACTAACGAGCTTAACTAAAAACGAAAAACTTGTAGATTAGCTTTACAGAGAAAATAACTGGTTATTTCTTGGTAATTGAATAAAGCACAATTGTATCCGTTGTAAAAATGGTAATACCAATTTATTGCTTCCACTAATTCCACTCAAATTTTACGTTATTTATTATCTAGTACATATATTAAGTTTCTAATGCAACTAGTTATCAATTTAAAGTTCCACACTGAACAATTTATTTATTGTTTCCACGAACAGCTTCAGCGTTTCTTATCTTAAAGGCAATAAATTAAAAATATTCTGTTGCAATCTCTCAAACTTGTCAGTATTCAATTGTTTAACAAATATAAAAATATTAACAATTGGTGTAAAAATTTCAATTATTATCATTACGAATCATTAATCAATGTTTGTTTGAACTTAGAGAGGTTTTAATAGACTTTTAAATTGTTTTAAATTAAGTCAATTGTCAGACTGAGTTCTTTAAAAGGTTTTTAATTATATAAAAGAACTCTTTTCACGAACCTCTTGTTTAAGTTTTATTAACGCGTGTCTATTGGATCACATTATACATAAAAACTGATTTTAATTTTACTAAATATGCGGCATTTATCAAGATTATATATTGGGCTAAAGTAATTGAATGTTTAATATATTTTGCCGCTTTTGTTAAAAACTACATTTTTCTATTAAGAAGTTTTGATTCGGTTTGGATGAAAACAATTTTGCAACATACAATTGCGTACATAGAAATTACGTTCCAGTTGGAACATTGGACGGCAATACCATATTATTATTTTGTGATTGGGTTTTTATGGTTTCCATCCATTTAGATTATAATACAATTAAGAAGTGCACTTTAAAGATGATTATATCATGTATATAATTTCTTAATTATACAATGACAATTACTGAGGGTTTGACATAAAAACATAATAATTTTCAAGGTGTGATTGTGATCAGTGCACCAATGTACTTTAGATTTAAAAACCAGTAGAATGATAGTAGTAAAACTAAATGAAGAGGTGTAGGAAGATTTAGCCAGAATTAAAAATAATAATTAAAATTGAGCTGAACTCGATTTAGAAATGTTAAAGAAATTCGTGTTTCAATAGCATGATTAGTAATTGAGTAGTTTCAATTAATGAAACGTACTTGTTTGATTTAATGTTTTACAAACTTAAACAAGAATTTTGATATAATAAGTTTTCAATTTTTCATCGATTAACGATTCGTAAATTGGAATTCAAGGGCAAAAGTTGACTAAAAGTGAATTAGGATTTATTATAAATTTCTTTTTCTTTTCTGCGAATGCTATTTTAAGTTCATTTCTTGTTTATAGATTGACTAAGATCATATACTTGGTTGAAGCAAGTATATTTTTTTAAAACAGAAATTAAAACTTCTTTTTAGAACAATCTTTAATAATTTTAAAAATTAGTTCATTTTCAAATTTTTGGATCAGAAAAGGTTTTAAATCTTACAAGCAAATTACTTTCTCTTGCACTATATGTGAATTCAAACTTTTCATAGAACAAAGTGTACAATCACTAGAAATTTATACTGAGGTCTAAATTCATTTTAAGAACGTAATACTGGTCCAGATTTAAATTCTGGAACAAACACATTTCACTTGCATTCACACACTCAAGAAGCTTTTGGCAATTCTTTACTTTAATCCTGTACTCCTGTTTTAAATTGAATTAAAACATAGTTTTGATGTACGTGAGTATGTATTCAATGGTTTTGGAGTTTTGTATGACCTAAATTAAAAGGTTAATAAATTATAACGATTTATTTTAACAATAAATTTAAATTTTCATATTGTTCAAACAATCAAAAAATGTTTTTTAAAAATTGTAATAACTACTTCAATTTAATTTTTTGTTAGATTTCATAGATATAAGGTCGCTACTGAAATGATCTGGTTATATCTTTATAATCCAATCATGAGCATTCGCAACTCAATTATTTACAGTTTCTGTGTATTTTCAAAAGGTCAAATAAAATTGATTAAAAATCCGATTAATTATCAAAATTTACAATACGTTTATTTAAAACTATATTTGAATCAACATTTATATTTGAAATTTAGTCATTAAAACAAAATTGAACACACGATTTCAAATAATTTTCATGTAACCTCGTTTGCATTTAAAAAAAGGTCTTATTTTAGAATTATTGGATCGGCTCCTTGAATTTTCCAGATTTGGTTGTGATGGAAATTATCAGCTAAATTATTTTAACCATGAGTACAATTTTTTCCCTCTGTTCAATCTTCCTTTTAATTTATTCCTCAACCGAAACACAATTTTATCGGTCCCCATTTTATATAAAAAAATATACTTAGTTAAATTTTAAGCTGAAATACCGTGTTGAAATTTAAATTTCCACTAGAAATATAATGCGATGTCCGTCCAGTAGATCTATTTGCTCGTAAGGTAGTCTCTCCAAAGTAGAGTTCAGTTAAGATGGTGACTGTTGAGCCATTGGAGCGGTAACGATTGTGGGCTGAAGATGAAGACGATGACGAGTTGTGATTGCATGTGAGCATTCGCTTGAATTCACGACGAAATTTGATGTTGCACGCTGAGTAGATGATTGGGTTGATAGAACTGGGAAATGAGATTGCGAAGATGGCGTGGTGAAATGTTAGTTAATTGAGAAGTCTAAATTGTGTCCAATTTTTTTAAGTGGTTTAAAATATTCAAATAAAAACTAAATTATTACTATTTTAGCCAAACACAGAATTACATTAATATAATTGTCATTTTCAAAATGGAATTCACATATAATGGAATAACAAATTCAAGTTTAATTAATTAAAATTTATATTTTATTATTTCAATTAAATTTTCTTTTGGAATTGTTTAAAATCTGAATTAAATTAACATGACTATTTTAAATGCAAACTGATGGACCCGTACGCTTCAAATGGTCAAAATAATAATTAGAGGAGCGAACAAACAAACTCACGCTGAGCGAGCGGAGCGAGCGAGGTGTGAGTTTGTTTGTGAGCGACGATAACATCCGAGAGAAATTGGGAGAATACGCAATTTTTGTCCCCAATACTCCTCCGAAACTACCGTATGGATCGGTCTGAAAATTTAACTCAGTGTTCTGATGGTGGTGAAGATGTGCAGTGCGAAAATAGGTTACTGTAGGTCAAAGGGCAGCGGAGTTATGATTCATTGAAAATTCAAAATTTTGTATAGAAATGTGTAGGGCCCGAGTGTCAACATTGCGTGTGAGACACAGACAAGCACACAGCAGGCAAGCAGAGCGCCCGCTGTGCGCGATGGAGATGCGCAGTAGCATGCACACCAAAATATGAACCAGTGAGTTGGATGCGGACAATATGAATAGAATACACGTTTGTCCGAGTGTTTGTTTACGTCCTCCAACATGTTCGGGGCTTACCAATGGTACTCACAAACCGTCAATGACCATCAAATGGTAGTTACAGTATAATATAACGAAAAATTAAGTGCAAAGATATTAAATGATTGAAATTTTATCGCGAATGATAAGATTTGAATTAATATAAAACAATGGATGAATCGGTTTATTTTTTTCAAAACTATCTGCCGTTTTACCGTCAAAAATAAATTCATTTCTTAAATATATTTGCCAATTTAGCGGATTCAGCACTATACGAGATTTGTAGATTTGCGTGGTGACTATAAAAAATTGATTACAAACATCATTATCTGATTAATAATATCTTGCAGTGTATCTAAAAAATTGTCAAATAATGTATTTGTATTTGTGAACAGAAAAAATATTTTATTAAAATAATTTATTTGAGTTTAGTTCATTTTAATTTTTGGATCATGTCATTCTTTCATTAATGTAATAAAAATTATCCGGAAAATATGGAGAGTTTATAGTACGGCGTTTTAATATGTAAAACATAACAAATTAAATTGAAATTAAGAGAACAAATATATTTTCAATGCCCCCAATATAACCCAAGCCCAACTAGATTTAATTTATTGTTCATCGCTATATAATCGGTAGTTTATTAAATCTTGGGTTTTCTTTAATAATCAAAATTATTTACTTTTATGTACAATATCAGGGGAAGACTGGACGATTACCAAATGACCGTATTTGTTATTTCTAATGGCAACAATTTGTCCATCAGATATTTCCTAATAATCCATTACCAAAACTGATTTTGTATTAGACATATCTTAAGCACAATTTAACAATCCCACAATTAGCGAAAAAATATTTCGGTTTTTATGTCTTTTGAACCAGAATTGTTAAGATGCTTGGGATGGATAAAGATTTATGTATCTATTTTGAAAGTTAAATTGCCATTTTGCCAATTGCAAATAAAAAAGTGGCCCACTCCTGTTGTGTATGAACTGTTTCGAAAAACAAAGATTTTGTCAAAAGGGAAACGAATGTTTCACATACTCTCGCTCCGACTTTTATGCCAATGGCATTACCTATTTTTATTTATGATAGCTAAAATGATTCAAAATGCCAGCTGCTGGTTCAAAACTAGTTTAAAACTATCTTGCTTACTCGATTTATTTGACCAAAATTACACATCTATTTCACTTTTCAAAACATTTGCACTACTTTTCCTTTATTAAACACATTTTTATATAAGTAAAAAATGAAGACATTTTCCTAAGAGAACTATTTACTGTAATGATTTATTTCTGTGTTTTTAGAGAAAGAACAAATGAATTCAGTTATTTTAATGTTTCTTTGCCCTCATAAATTTCTGTATACTTTATCTAATTCTTTGTTTATCCTCATAATAGGCCTTAAATGACTGCCTAGACACTCATCAATAAGTAACTCTGCTTCGTTTAATGTTTCATGACAACTCTTTTTCATCTTTATATTAATGTCCTTTGTAAGGTTCCGCTTTCATAGTTGTCATTTTTAGTATTATTAGCTTTATGTCATTGCAAAAACATTTCCTTGAAAACTATAAATATATAAATGAAGGCACAAACATTTGAACAAATAAGCACAAAGAATTTTTTATTCTTGAAATTTCTTTTAAATATACTTTGTCACTTTATATTTTATAATGTAAAATATACTTTTTGTCATCAATACTTAGCTTTAAAAGGTTTAATTTTGAATTAGAAATTGTTGTGGCTTATTGAAAAGATTTTTAAATGATTTATAAATTGATTGGTTAATTGATAGATTCATTTACTTTAATTTTTATTTATATGCATGTGCTTTTATATTTGCTCAATTTTATTTTAAAAATACCAAAACTTTCTCAGATGATTTTAAGTGGTCTTACGAGATGTCATTTTACTTTAAAGAGCAATTTAGCGTTGATTTGCGAAAGGTCAAATTCTCGATTACAATATCAATTTCTAATATGGCAATTGTTTAGTTAGAAAATCTGTCTATCTGACAGCATATGAAATTGGAAATATCTGCTTTTATACAGACTTAAGTTTAATTTTGAGATCTTTACCAGGTCAATAGATTAGGTAGTAAGTAAATTGCACAGGTCGGTTTTCAATGATTGACATCTGATTACGTTAGTTTCTTATAAAGTGTTTTATTTATAGACGTGATTTTTTTTTAAATCGTCTATTTTGAATCAACTATATTCTATATAACCATTAGATTTTTTTTAATATTACAAATATTCTACTTCCGTTTAAAATTTTAAAAAACTTCCATGTAAATGCAAAATGAAAAATATTGTTTACTATGTATATTATTAATTCCGTGGAATTGTTTGTTGTTTATTCAAACTTAACTTATATACTTTTCCCCCCAAAAACATATAAAAATAAATTGAATTTTACTGGAACCATCATTTCATTCAAAGGTCTATCAACAAAAAAAAAAGATCAAAACGGTTTCAATTTTATTTTTAAATTTAATCTTAATTACTTTATTTAAAAAATTAAGATCAATTCTCTTTTAACTAATATTTTGCATGAACCTATCGTTTATTTATGTAATAGAAGAAACCATTATTCTACTAAATCTTTGAAAGTTTGTCATTGATATTCATGAAATTCAATTATTTGATTTGGTGGTTATACTGTTTTATTGGTTTAATTTAAATGGTAAGGACTCTCAATTGTGCTTACATGCACTCGACTCGAATCACTACTCGATGAATTTTTTTTTATTTGACATTTGCTGTACATTTGGTGACGGGCGATTGCGGACGATGATCCCATTGCGTTGAGATTGATATTCGTCTCATTTACGATCACGCGTGTGCTTGTTGAGTTAATCAAACTCGAGGTCGAGGATTTCGATGAATTTTTCAAAAAGTTGTTTTCTTCTCTTGGTGTAACTTTACACAGACAACATTTTTATTTCTATTTTCGCACCTGTTAAGTCATTCTTACTCTTTGGTTATCAAAATGGTATTAAAATATTAATTTTGTTTATTCGAATATAAAAACTTTCTATGTGATTGAAACTGAATCGCCCAAATCTCAAGAGAAACTTTCTGAAACCTAATCAAAGATATATTTCTGTTTCTTCTTTTCAAACCACAATAATCATTACTGATATAATAATTGCAGTTACTTTAGTATTTTGGAGAAAAGCTATTATAAAGAAATTATTTGGAAGATATTTAATTATGATTTTAAAGCAGAAATTTGACTCACCAAAGTTCCATGTAGGGAGGATAAGCAAAAGAATTGTACACGACGAGTCCACGGTAGGGCAACCAGAGGGTAGCGAATACTGCCACTACGACGGATAACATTTTCACTATCTAAAGCAAAAGGAATATTAAAATTCCAATAAACACCAATATATTTAAATGGTTACAAATATTCAAATAATAACTAAATTCTCGCTAATTTAGCCAAACTCAAAATGTCATTATTCAATCTGTCATTTTCAAATTGAATTCCACTGCAATACTAACAAATTCAAATTTAATTAATTTAAAATTCCACATTATTTTTATTTTTCTTTGGAATTGTTTTAATTTACTATATTATATTAATATGAAAATTCTACTGAAATGACTGATTCATCTATCTACTTCAAATGGTCAAAATAATAATTTAAAACTATCTTGTTTACTAGATTTATTTTACAAAAAATTACATTTAATTCACTTATCAAAACATTTACACTATATTTTCCTTCATCGAAACATTTTTATTTAAATAGAAATAGAGACATTTTTCTAAGAGAACTATTTACTGTAATAATTTATTTTTGTGTTTCTAAAGAAAGAACAAATGAATTCAGTTATTTTAATGTTTCCTTGCACTCATAAATTTCTGTATACTTTATCTAATATACTTTGTTATCCCTTCATAATAGGCCTTAAATGACTGTCTAGACACTCATCAATAAGTAACTTCGCGTCGTTTAATGTTTCATGACAACTCTCTTTCCTCATTATATCAATGTCCTTTGCAAGTTTCCGCTTTAATAGTCGTCATTTTTGGTATTATTAGTGTCATATCATTGCAAAAGCATTTTTTTTGAAAACTATATATAAATGAAGGCACAAACATTGGAACAAATAAGCACAAAGGATTTTTTTTGCTTGAAACTTCTTTTTAAATATACTTTGTCACTTTATATTTTATAATGTAAAATGTACTTTTTGTCATTAATACGTAGTTTTAAAAGGTTTAATTTTGAATTAAAAACTGTTATAGCCTATTGAAGAGATTTTAAAGTGATTTACAAATTGATTGATTAATTGGCAGATTCATTTACTTTAATTTTTATTTATATGCATGTGCTTTTATATTTGCCCAATTTTATTTTACAAATACCAAAACTTTCTCAGAGGATTTTAAGTTGTCTTACGAGATGTCTTTTTACTTTAAAGTGCAATTTGATTTGCGAAAGGTTAAATTCTCGATTACAAAATCAATTTCTAATTTGGCAATCGTTTGGTTAGAAAATCTGTCTATCTGACTGCATATGAAGTTGGAAATATCTGCTTCTATACAGACTTAAGTTTAATTTTGAGATCTTTAGCAGGTCAATAGATTAGGTAGTAAGTAAATTGGGCAGATCGGTTTTCAATGATTGACATCTGATTACGTTAGTTTCTTATAAAGTGTCTTATTTATTGACGTGATTTTTTTTAAAAATCGTCTATTTTGAATCAACCATATTCTATATAACCATTAGATTTTTTTAAATATTACAAATATTCTACTTCCGTTTAAAATTTTAAAAGGTTTAAATTAAACTTCCAAGTAAATGCAAAATATTGTTTACTATCTATATTATTAATTCCGTGGAATTGTTTGTTGTTTATTCAAACTTAACTTATATACTTTTCCCCCCCAAAACATATAAAAATAAATTGAATTTTACTGGAACCATCATTTCATTCAAAGGTCTATAAAAAAATGATCAAAACGGTTTCAATTTTATTTTAAAATCAATGTTAATAACTTTATTAAAAAAATTAAGATCAATTCTCTTTTAACTAATATTTTGCATGAACCTATCGTTTATTTATGTAATAGAAGAAACCATTATTCTACTAAA
This sequence comes from Rhizoglyphus robini, assembly GCA_023373905.1. Taxonomy (NCBI): domain Eukaryota; kingdom Metazoa; phylum Arthropoda; class Arachnida; order Sarcoptiformes; family Acaridae; genus Rhizoglyphus; species Rhizoglyphus robini. The sequence goes on along the minus strand of JAKIJQ010000040.1, from coordinate 1,337,976 downwards.
TCTTTAAAAGTTTGTCATTGATATGGATATGTTTTATTGTTTTAATTTAACATGGTGAAACTCACAAAGTTGTTTTCTTTTCTTGGTGTAACTTTACACAGACAACATTTTAATTTCTATTTTTGCACCTGTTATGTCTTTCTTTTGTTTAGTTTATCAAAATGGTATTAAAATATTAATTTTGTTTATTCGAATAAAAACTTTCTATGTGATTGAAACTGAATCACCCAAATCTCAAGAGAAACTTTCAGAAACCTAATCAAAGATATATTTCTGTTTCATCTTTTCAAACCACAATAATCATTACTGATATAATAATTGCAGTTACTTTATTATTATAGAGAAAAGCTGGCTACCAAAGATAATTGGAAAATTGTTTTTTTTTATTAAGCCATTTGATATATTTCAATTTTAAGTTGGATCAATTCTAAGCTTAAACAAGGTTAAAGGTTAAATAAAGTCAAATTAAACTTCTTAGTAAACAAGAAATAAAAATTTCTATTTACTAACTTTATTATTAGTTAAAATGAATTGTTTACTCAAACTGAACTCAACTATTTAAGTTCTAAATCACAGACAAGCCTTTGGAATAGTGATTATTCCAGGGTGATTTATTTGTTCTAATATTTTATTATATCAATAAGATTAGTTTTTGTTTTCATTATTCATTTGATTCAGTAATTTGATTGAAAACTTTGGAATCCAACATAATTGGAGGAGCGACCGAAATCACTCACGCTGAGCGAGCGAAGCGAGCGAGGTGTGAGTGATTTCGGGAGTGACGATTCCCTGCCAGAAAAAAAAGGAATTGGTGCAATTCTTGTGGACAGAGCTCCTCCGAAACTACTGTATGGATCGGTCTAAAAATTTAACACAGTGTTCTGGTTGTGGTCTAGATGTGCTGTATAGTTTTGGGGCCGTATAGGTCAAAGGTCAAAGAAGTAGTGATTTTAAATAAATTTCAAAATTTTGCATTGAAATGTGTAGAGACCGAGTGTCAACACGGTGTTTGTGTGTGTGTGTGTGTGTCCTCCTGTTACAGCCAAGCACACACGCTTCCCGAGCGCGCCCGCTGTTCGCATTGGAGATGCGCAGTAGCAAATTCACCTAAATGTGGATCAGTGAGTTGGATGCTGACAATTTGAATAGAATGCAGGTTTGTCCGAGTGATTGTTTACCCTGCTGGCCAATGGTAAGTCACTTTCCTTTAGTGGCCATGGTGTGTTAAATATACACAGTATATAGTACAGTATATCGAAAACATAAGTGCAAACTGCAAAGATTTTGAATAATTAAAAGTTTGTCGCGATTAGTAAGATTTGAAATTATCAGAAAATAATCATGAAATCTTTTGATTAATTTTTTCAATGTTTTTACTGTTTTACCATCTCGAAGATTGTTGAATGGTGGATTTATATTTGTTAACCGAGTTAAATATTTTAGATTTGTTTGAGCTTGAATTTCGTTTTTTTACTTTCGGATCATGTGATATGATTCATTTGCGCATTGAAATTGATGTTTAAAAATGTACAAAGAGTTATAATACGGCGGTTTAAAATTTAAAAACTTGATAAATTAAATTGAAATGTCGAGCCTCAGTCTCGTGGAATACGGTTTAGGTGAATGTGTTCGGTAACATAGAATACCGAGTGTTGAGGTGTTCCATTCCTGTGTACCATCGAGATCCAATAAAGATTGTCCTTGTGTGTGAACCAACATGTGTTCATTTACTACTCCCACAAGGAAGCCTCCAGACCACTAAATAATCGGTCGGAAGCCCAATTAGACTCCAACAACTCAAGCAGCGGAATCATACTCACTTCGTGATCAAACTAACCCTTCCGTGTTCTTAAGGTACTAACTGTGTTACTGTATATTGCCTTAGAATTTGTTGTTGATTGAATAGATGTTGTTTAATAATGAAAATTGCATGCATTAATGTACTACATCATTGCTACCATCAGCAGCTACCAATTGAAAATTTACCAATTTGGCAATTTCCAAAACTCAAATGCCAAAAAATTGCCATTAAGATATTTTCTAATTATTCAGTGCTAAAACTGATTTTAGATTCAACATATCAAAGGAATAGTTTCACAATTTCACAATTAGAGCAAAAATATCTCAGCCTTTATGTTTTATGGACCGTAATTTTCCGATCAATTGGCACTTGGGGAAACTTATGAAATTATTCGAATTGGTAAAGATCTATTTTGAAAACTAAATGACCATTTTGTGACCATAGGCAGAACAAATTTGCCCGCCTTTGTTGTACGATGTGCATATGAACTGATTTTGAACACAACTGGTCAAAGGATAAACAAATGTTTTACACACTCTCGCTCCGACTTTTATGCCAATGGCATTACCTATTTAGATTTATGATAGCTAAAAGGTTTCATAATACCAGCGGCTGGTTCTATACTAGTTTAATTAAAATTCTAATAACTCTCTTGTGCTTACCTGAACTCGACTTGCATCACTACTCATTGTCGAAATCATGCATTTTGTTTCGCCTATTGTGAACTGTAAATGACAAGTTGTTCAATCGCTAGTCTAATTTTGTTTGTAATGACATAAATCATCATACTTTTTAATGCACGTTTTCGCGATAGCTAGCGATTTCCCGGACAAAAACTTAGTTGTAACCCATTGGCATATGGCAAAGGACACAAGTCAAAGACAGTCTGGCTAATAAGAAAAGTTTTATAAAGATATACATATTCAAAAAAAAGTCAAGTTACAAAAACAATATGTCAAATGGCAAAGAGGAAAACAGGTTAAATAAAGTCCTCTCAGCTTGTAAAGTTAGGTATATTTTATAATATTTTAATTGAATCTCGATCGAATTCGCGACACATGTTATTTTTGAAATATACGTGAACAATTTGCATTTACATTTTCATACTCAAGAATGTTTTTATTATAAATCTAATCCTGCACTTATAATCATAAGTTGAGTATTCAGTAGATTTTGACAAATATGTTTAAAATTAAATTAATTAAATCATCAAAAATTATATTTATGTATGTGTGTTAATTCAAGTGTTAATTCAAGTGTATTTTTGCTTCAGTCACTTCATGACATATAAAAGGTTAAAATTCAGTAATTTTACAAACAAAAGCAGGACAGAAATCAACTTTTTATAAAACATTCGATCATACTTAATAATTTTGTTTATTATACAATTTTATTTTTTCGGTTTCAGATTTTTCACCAATTTAAATGGTATTTATATAATAATTTGGTTTATGTGAACAAAAAAATCTATTTCCATAGAAAACCTACTCTAATCTCAAAAGGAATCTAACCCAATCAAATGTTATTTTCTTCTTTTCTTCTCAAACTACTATCCATATCAATAATGATTCATTATTGATAATATAATTACGGTAGCTTTTTTATTATATATTGTAGAAGAAACACTTTTCCATCAACAAAAATTTTGGAAAATTTTGGACACTAGTGTGGACACTGGAATGGACTATGAGACAAGTGGACAACCCCATTTTGGTGGTTTTCTTTAGATAATTGTCTGAGTTTGTTTGCTCGCTCCTCAAATTGTCTCATTCACACTCTCTCTCAAAAAAAGGTCAAATTTAATGTTTTCAGTTTTGCACTCGGAAGCTCATCAGTCAGATGTGGAAATTTACAGATCAGAACAGTACTTGGATCAGTATCAGGATGACTTTTTGGATTGGTATGAATTTTATTTTTAAGCATTTTGTTGGATGTTCTTAGTTGATTGTTAAATGGAAAACCTATCTGGTCAATCTCAAGCATTCTTTGATCAATTCGCAAATAAGTTATATTTTTCCTATTTAGATTGACAAATTATATTGAATTAAGCTGAAGCAAATTAGAAAAATTTTAAGCTAATATATACATTTTTGTATTATAATTTTAGCAATATAATTTCAATTCTCTTGACTCTGTGTGATCAAGTTTTTGTACAAATGTTTATTTATGACTTATAGGACGGTGTCCTGGAATTGTCATGCATGATTCGAATGTGTCAACTACTAGCTAAATTGATTTTCCAACGAGTCCGAATTAATTCCCTCTGTCTAATCTTTCTTTTAATTTCATCCTAAACCGACAAATTTCTACAATAAATTTAATTATCATTTCCGTCATAATGAGTCGACAAAGATGGATCGGATGTTGAACAAAAAATATATTAAACCCTTTGCACGTAGTCTCAATTTGTCATTGCAGACGATTCGTATTTAAAAACTCATTGGTGACTTTTATTAAAGCAAACTGTTGGAACGGAACTAACATTAATTTTCACAAACCACTAAAATGCGTGAGTTTTATTTTATTAATTCCAAAACCAATACAAAGTAAATTATATAAAATTATTAAAAAAAACTTTATTTCTAGTTTATTTGACTGGTATCTTTCTTATCTGCGTCATTTAGTGTCTGTTGACTGAAACCTTTTTTTTTGTAAATCAAAGAAATGTTTGTTGTGGTTTCGAGCTGTGTTGAGTTGCTGTACTCTTTAACATTAAAGGCGTCAAAAAGTCAGATTATCGTCTTATAACCAGATTTGTAGAATTAATTAAACTTGAAGCAAAATTACCGTGGGCAATTGTGAATTAAAATTTCCGCTAGAAATATAATGCGATGGCCGTCCTGTAGATATATTCACTCGGAAGGTAGAGTTCCCCAAAGTACAGTTCAGTTGCGGTGGTGACTGTTGAGCTATTGGAGAGGTAACGATTGTTGGCTGAAGATGAAGACGATGACGAGTTGTGATTGCATGTGAGCATTCGCTTGAATTCACCACGAAATTTGATGCTGCATGCAGAGTAGATGATTGCACTGGGAAATGAGATTGCGAAGAAGGCGTGGTGAAATGTCAGTTAATTGAGAAGTCTAAATTGTGTTATTTGAACAAACATCAGGTACCTGTTTTTTACAAAATAAGACAGTTAATTATTATTTTAAGGCAGAAATTCGACTCACCATAGTTCCATGTAGGGAGGAAAAACAAAAGAATTGTAAACGACGAGTCCGCGGTAGGGCAACCAGAGAGTAGCGAACACTGCAACTACTACGGATACCATTTTCACTACTTAAAGCAAAAGGAATATTAAGATTCCAAAAATGATCAATTTATTTAAATGGTTAAAAATATTCAAATAATAACTAAATTCTCACCAATTTAGCCAAACTCAAAATGTCATTATTCAATCTGTCATTTTCAAATTGAATTCCACTGCAATACTAACAAATTTTAAATTTAATTTATTTTCCATTTTCCAAATAAACTTTTCTTCTGAATTGTTTGAATTCTATATTCAATTAACATAAATATTTTACTGAAAGAACTGATTGATCTGTCCGCTTAAAATAGTTAAAATAATAATTTAATAAAAATATCTTGTTTATTCAATTTATTTTACCAAAATTTCACATTTATTTCACTTATCAAAACATTTGCACTACTTTTTCCTTCATTAAAACATTTTTATTTAAGTAAAAATGGATACGTTTTCCTAAGAGACTATTTACTGTAATGATTTATTTCTGTGTGTGTAGTGAAAGAACAAATGAATTCAGCTATTTTAATGTTTCCTTGCACTCATAAATATATGTATACTTTATCTAATATACTTTGTTTTCCCCTCATAATAGGCCTTAAATGACTGTCTAGACACTCATCAATACGTAACTCTGCTTCGTTTAATGTTTCATGACAACTCTCTTTCCTCATTATAGCAATGTCCTTTGCAAGGTTTCGCTTCAATAGTTATCATTTTGGTTCATTATTACCCTCAAAGGATTGCGAAAGTATTTCCGTAAAGACTTTATATATGAATGAATGACTAAACACTGGGACAAATAGACAAAAAGATTTGTTTTGCTTGAAACTGCACATAAATGTTCTGTTTTGTCATATCTACGAATAGTTTTAAATTTGTAACTGAACGAATTTGTATATTGCAAAAAGGGTTTAAAATATATTTTGCATAAGGTTCTATAATATCTATATAGCATTTGGAGTCTATTATACTTTATAATTTATTTTTTTTGTAATGGTTTAAAAGGTTTAATTAAATTCCGTAAAAAATTTTAAATAAAAAATATAGTTTACTATCTATATTATTAATTCCAATGAATTGTTTGTTGTTTACTCGAACTTTACTTATTTACTTTCTTAACATTTAAAAATGTTAAGATTTGATCGAACCATCATTTAATTCAAAGGTCTATCAACAAATAATTAAAAACTATTTCACTTTTATTTTAAATTTGATTGAAATTACTTTTTCATAAAATTAAGATTAACTCCCTTTTCCCTTCCATTTTACATGAACCTATCATTGATTTTATATACTAGAAGAAAGTATTATTTTACTAAATCTTAGAAATTTTGTAATTGATATTCAAGAAATTCAATTTTGATTACGATGGTTGGATTCACTTTGCAATTTAAATGGTAATAACTTTAAATAGTGCTTACCTGCACTCGACTCGCATCACTACTCGATGGATTCTTCTTCATTTGGCAATTGCTGTACAGTTGGTGATTGGCGATTGCTGACGATGATCCCATTGTGTTGAGATTTACATTCGACTCATTCACAATCACGGGTGTGTTGGTTGAGGTTATCAAACTCGAAGTAGAGAATTTCGATGAATTGACAATTGCTTTAGAGCTTTTCGGGAAAATGTTCGTTTGGTAGAGTATGCGGGCAATGAGCGAGTAGAGCACACAGGAGACAAGCAGGGCAGTATGTAAAAGAGGACGAGAAAGTACATTTTGACATGCAAATTAACGTAGTTCTATTCCTTACATATATTGCAAATACATTCAAACTTGAAATAGTCAAAATTAAAGTTGCCATTTACAGTAATTGCGTTTTCGTGTTGATTTAAATATTTTCATTGTTCGAATTTGATTAAAAGAAAATCGTTTGTTGATTTTGGGAAATGAACGAAATTTTATCAAAGGTGATTATAAAACTTGTGCAACTTTTATCTAAAAGTCTACAGATAAACTTTCTGAATTCACTTACTCAGTCTATGTTTCAATTCGATAAACAGTAGTTTCATTGTTTTATTTAAAATTGAAATTATAATTGTTGTTTCGAATCCACGATTCGTGTTTGAACTTAATTTCACTTTATGATTTACAGGAAGAAGGGAAGGAAGTACAAACAACGGAATATTACCAAAATTGTTTTTTTAAATCAAATTTTAAGACATTGTAAGAGGCTATCATTTGTTCAAAGGTTTAATTTCAAATTAAAAATGTATTGAAGCAGTTTTTAAATTTTTTATTATATTCAAATACCAATTGAGAAATACGGATATTCTCTTTGAATAATTTAGGTTTGATCCAATGCAAAAACTAAATTAGCTTCATCAGTCTTTAGTAACTGGAACACTTTCAGTATTGCAGCAAAATTAATTTGTACGTTTTGGATTCAATCTAGTAAACACAAACATTACAGACTAGCTAACTTCAATGATTAACTAAAAATACTATCAATGATATATTTCCCATAAATAATTGATTATTTTGTCCCATTCTGTACGATTAGGATTATCACACTTCAATATGTTTTCTCGTTCATTTGGATCAATTTCTATTTAGATTGGCTGTTTGTGCAAGCCTGGATTTGTTTTGCACAAACAGAAATGATTATCCCTTTCAATATGTTTGTATTACTATTAAGGTAATGCAAAAGGTTTCTTCGTTTTGTCATGTACAAAACATTAAGTTAAACGAACAACAACTTTTTAACGATTGCCTATTAACCAAATAACATGATCCTAGTTATATGTTTTGTTGTTTGCATAAAGATTACTAACTTTTGATAGCAACATTTTTGATTGCTAAAAGGTAAAAGCAAAAGTTTATTTTTCTCAAACAAAAGTAACAGTTTGAAAACTAATAATATAAAAAAATAGAAACTTTTGTTTTGACCTAATTTTTGTTTCCCCTCTAAAAACTCAGAAAAGTACAACAGATAACACGAATGAACATTAGTAGTACATTGTCGATGATTTGTTCGTTTGATAGATTGAATTATAATCGAGTGTGGTTTGACTGTGCCAATTTACTAGGATTTAGCGAGAATTTGGTGATTTATTCTGTGGAATATTCATGACGAGATAAACATTTATCTATAAAGCTGATTAATTACCGTGATCAAGTGCAGTAGTCAGTTGACCACTAACGAGCTTAATTCAAGCGAATACTGTCATTTTGTTATTTTGGCAAATAAATATATTCTTTTAAAAATATTTTCTAACTTTAATATGCATGCTCATTTTGAGTAAAATTAAAGAATTTTAGATTATTAATTGATTGACGTTGACTAATTTGATGGTTTCGCATATCGACATTTAGAATATTTTCTTATTAAGTTTAATTAAGGTTAATCTAATTTAATTTAATTTCTATATTTGAATTAGAAAATTTCATTAATATTGCCGAAAGATAAATTTGTATTTGCCCAAAATAAATTGAAATTGAAAATTGAGGTATTGGGAATTGACACTCGAGGGGTTTCTTTGAACACTGATTTGGTAAAGAATACCCAGTAGCATTGACAGTTCAGCACAACTATACAGTGCTCGAGTGTGTGAATTAAAGTCAATTTTATAGAGAAAATAATTAATTGGAAAATTTATTATCGTTTTTATTAAATTGGGGAAAGAAAATCAAGATAGAAGGATTATTTATTGAGTGAAATTCAATTATCACATTAAGTGAGTCACAATGAATTAATGAATGGTAAGTAAAAGATTTGATTTTTATACGTTCAACACAGAAGAGATATAGATATTATATGGAAAAAAACACAATTTTTCAAAAGGTTGAAGAATTCCTTTAATTGTTCAAAGCATGCTTCACTGTAATGCTTTTTTCGTTTTAATTCGGCGCTTTTAAATATTTAGTATTTTGCTTAGTGTCAATAAACAAATGATAATATCGTCCTTTTACATAGATTTCATTACAAATGTTTTATTGGTATTTTATTTATTAATTTATCTTTGTACTTATATTTTTAAATCATCTAACAATTTGATTGTTTCATTTAAATTGGTTTTAATTGTACCATATAATAAACACCATTCGAATTTTATGGTCTACTTTATCTTAAATTTAAAATTAAACGAACTTCATTTTAAGATTTTATTGAAGGTTCTTAATTTAATCATATTATACGTAGAGGCTGATTTTAATTGAACTTATAATGCGTAAATATGAATTGAGCAATTTTATTTTTTACATAACTTTGACTAACACTTAATCACGAAACGAAGCTTCCTCTGTGAAATTTACAAACAGACTGAGTGTGAGTTCTGTCTGCTCCTCTTTTTTTACAAATTTTCTTTCTCTCATTTGGTGCCTTTTAATGTGCACATGCGTTGAAACTTTTATATTTCTCTATTCTTCTTTGGCTTCTTTCGAATTCTATAACGGTCATGTTTTATTGTCTGTTTTATAAACATAATATTCTTTGAATATTTGCAATTTCTAAATTTTACTTTAATCATATTTGCAACTATTTTGTTTTGTTTTATTATCCAATTGATTGTTTTCTGGTCTTAGTTTCATAATGTTTCCATTAAATTTTTATTTTTCTAGTATGTAATGCCCAATAATAGACAGGAACATTTCAAACAGCACTATCGCATTAAGACTCGGCCAGACATGAAGTTAAATTGATTGTTTTGATTATTTTGGTTTTTGGTTTACATTTCTTTAGGCTTAATAACAATTTTGGCGTTTTTAGACTGAAGGCGCTTTTAAATGAAAATAAAAGTTGTATTTATTAAAAAATAGTAAATTCTGTAAAATTCCTTTCGATTGTTAAATGGTAAGCAAAAACTTAGATTACAAATTTAATTTTAAATGAAAATTTCTTGGCAAGATTTGCGATAGTCCAATTTCATGAACACCTAAAAATTATTATTTATATTATTTTTGTTTATTGAATTGCACTTTTCGCATATTTATTGCAAATTCAGTGAATCACTCTCTTTATTCAATAACGTCGTTCAGATTGTTATGCTGCAACACGGCAGACCTATTACTTGCTTTAAATAATGCAAATTCAGCAAAATGCAAATCAGTGACTCAGTGCGCTATAATTGAAACAATTGAAACAATACTATTCTGTAGTTGAATAAGTGGCCAATTTGAGATGAGAATATTTGTTGCGAATATTTCATTCTTCCAGTGAGTCACGGTTTGATTGAATTATACAGTAACTAATTTGAATGAAATTTGTTTTCTATTATTTATAAGTAGTATGACTGAAAAGAAACAATTTTGCGATTTTATAAAGTTCAATATGTTGTAAACAATCGATTTAATTTTTAAATGTACTGCAGGAAAGACAAATTTGAGTCGAATAAAACCCAATTATTCTTAAATGAAATATTGCTTATATAATTTGAATTTTTCTCGTTTTTGGCATTTTTGCTGATTCTAAAAACTGTGCATAAACAATTTTTCACAGATTGTTTTTTCACTTTGGTTCATTAATGGTTAATAGTAAACTTAAAAATAATTATTTTTACATTTGCATATAATATAGATTACAAGTAAAACAAGTTATATTGAAATTCTTTTAAAAAAATATTTTGTGTTTTTATGTATTAAAACTGTTAAGCGTCAGAGTCACTTGCAAAGGATGTTACCTCATGGAATATTCAAAAGGTTTTACTAATTTTACTTTGTCCAAAAGTATTAATCTTTTAAAGTCTTTTAAATGTAAATCTTTTTATTTATGATAGAGAGGCTCTATGTTATTCTAAATCTATGAATGTAAAACAACTTTTTATGAATTTCTACAATTTCAATTGCCAATTCAATTTTTATCTACGTACAAATAAATATTCGAAAAATTATAAGTAAATTAAATTACACAATTGGGAATTATAAAAGGTGTAATAATTAGAAATACTTGATTAATTTTATTTTTTGAGTAGATTGACATTTGACAACTATTTTGTCAAATGTTATATTTTAAATAATGCATAATCTATTTACTGAATTTCTACAGGAAATACTTTGGTTCAATCATATGATTTTTCAAGAACAGATATTTTGCAAATTTCTTTCATCTATCTCTACTTCCATCGAATCAATTAAAAGGTTTTTTACATTTGAATTAACGAGTTTTGTATCGTTTTGCTTCATAAGATATCTCTATTGCTCTTCTCGGTCACTACTTAATTAATTATTATTTCTATTTACAAATGTTTTTAGGGGACTTGTGGCAAAATGAACAAAGCGATGTTGACGTTACCAGTGATAGCCCTTGTCCATCTAGCTAGTTCGGTTCTACTGATTTGCTCTGTTTTATCACTTAATGACAGTACAATGACTTGTAGACTGGTTTTTATGTTGCAGTCCATTTAAATTATAATGCGAGTATTGTATTAGGAAGTGGACTCCAATAATGATTATTCCGTTTATATGAACTATCAATCATCGAAAGACGATTACAGTCGGGTTTGAGTTCATTAAGGACTTACGAGATACTTTATATAAGTACGGGTGATTATGATGCAGATATATTCTAGGAAAAGAAGAAAAACTAATTGACTTATAATCGATTATGCTCAGCCAGACCAATGATTAGACTTCAATCATAAGAACATTATGGATATCACTCAATTGTGAATAGATCATGACAATTATATTATGAATCAGTTCAGAATAAAAGTGTTTGTCTACATTAAATCTCAGTTACTATTATTCATCTCAGATTATGTGTCGAAGCAATCTGTCCATGATCACTCACAACACTGCTATTAGTTTTTACTTTAAATCACCAACTATTGCATCACAAGTAAAAGTATGATTATTCGCATTAAAGGTTTACATTTGAATTAATAATTTAACATTCTTAAAATTGCAATTTCCAATGAATTTTTTTTTAAAAAAACAGTCTAACAAATTAATTTGCATTTGACTTTACATACTTGTGTTCTCAATATTTTATTTAAATAGAGTTGAATAGGTACTTACTTTGTGCTATATACTTTAGTTGGATTGAAACCTAAATTTACGTTTTCAGAATTTACATTGGATTTGATTGGGTTTTGTGAGTTCAAATTACAGTTTAGTTTTATTTGTGGTTTTTTATCCTCATTTTTATTGGCATTTTCTCTGCAACGACTAAAATGTATAATTGAATTCATGTAATTAAATTTGAATTGCAAATAATTTCTACGAGTTTTATTAAATGGTCACTTCTGAATTTTCGAGTCGTATCATGAGAATGTCACAATTAGGATGTGTCAACCAACAACTAAATTCTCACTATCTCTCTTTTTAGTTCTTCCTACACCGGCGCACAATTTACAATCAAATCAAATATCAATTTCCGTCCAAAAGTGCCAATACATTTAAATCAAATGTTTTTACTGTAGCAAATCATATTTATTTAAACGGTTTTAAAATATTAATAATAACTCAATTCAAGCTAATTTGACTAAACACAAATTGTCGTTTTTAAAATTGTTCTCTTTAAGTAAAGTTCCACAACAACAATAACAACATTAATATTTAATTAATTCTTCCATTCTATTATTCAAACAAAATTCAATTGAATTATACATTGTGTTATTAAAGTGAATTCTATTAGATGAATACAATTTCTTCTTTTAATTAGGGAGTGTTTTCAAAGGTTTAATATTTTATCAAACTTTCATGTTTGCCTAATAAATGTTGAATAAATATTTCATGAATAATCCACTAATGCAAAGCAAACAATGAAACATTCAAAGCATTGTTCAAACTATTCCACCCACTTGAGTGCATGCAAACTCATTATAGTGCCTTATTGTAACATCCTTAAAAATTGAGTTTGATATATTAATTATTAAATATAAGTATTTTTGCCTCAAAATTATTCATTTCTAACTAATGTTTTCGATTATTTTTTGTTTACTTACTCAAAAGCTGTTTTATTAAATTGATTTATATATTGCCAAATGCCCAAATTGCACTATATTTCTTCATTTTTGATGTTCAATACAGCTATTTGTAAGAGAATCGTTTTCCTATTTAATTTTGTGTTTTTTTTGCAGAACCGGAACCGGAAAGTGTTTTGTTATTTAATGGTTCAATGAACTCATAAATATGATATATTTAGTTTAATTAATGGCTACTAACATGCCTTAAACCAGCGATGGGCAAACTTTTTTCGGCGGATAGCCAAAATTTTGGCTATTCAATACCAAAATAGCCATGAACCAATAGCCATAGCCATAATCATTTAAATTTTAAGATTTTGTAATACTCTTATAGCCATTTCTGGCTATTGGCAAGTTTGAAATAGCCAAAATGGCTAGATAACCATAGTTTGCATATCACTGCCTTAAACGATTGTGCGAAAACGTATCAATACATTGTCACTTTCTACTATAGGATTCAAGTTGTGTACAACTGCGAAGCCATTTAATCGTTTATTACAATGTTCTTGTAAAGTTTTGCTTACATCTTATTTCGTTTATTTTATTCGTTTCATTGCAACTACATTTCAAATTTCACGTAATATTCAAATGAATACATAGACAATAATTTATTGAGTTCTAAAAGTAATAAGTATTCATTTGAATAGGATTTGAGGCAGGAGCAAGTAAAAGGTTTCTACATTTCAGCTCGTTTATATATATCACTGAGCTAACATAACATTTATGATTACTTAACGGGATTGCCATTACATGTTTTTGTATTTTGCACAGAGATTATCATTTTTTCTGCTAATTAATTCAATTTTTAAATGGTTAAACTCAATGTTTTAAACGTCTTAAACAAAAGTAACTGTTTGCAAAGATCGGTTTCCAATGATTGACATCTGATTGCGTTAGTTTGAAAGTATCTTATTTATCTTAGTGATTTATTTAAATAGACTATTTTGAATCAACTATATTCTAAATATAACCATTAGAATTGTTTAAATATTTAATGCTCTAATTCCTGCGATTGGTTTAAAAGGTTTAAATTAAATTTCCAAGTAAGTGCAAAATAAAATATATTGTTTATATGATTAATTCCGTTGAATTGTTAATTGTTTACTCGAACCTAACTTATTTACTTTTTTTATGTTTGTAAAAATAAATGGAATCTTGATAGAATCTTCAATTAACTCAAAGGTCAATCAAAAATAATCAAAACCATCGCAATTTTATTTTTAATTCAATTGTAATTACTTAAAAAATTGAGATTAATTCTAGTTTCCTTCCCTTTTGAATGAATCTATCATTGATTTTATGTAATAGAAGAAATCATTATTTTACTAAATCTTCGAAATTTTGTCATTGATATTCAATAAATTCAATTATTTGATTTGAGTTTCATAGCATTCTTTTGGTGCAATTTAAATGGTAATAACTCTCAATTGTGCTTACCTGCACTTGACTTGCCTCACTACTCGATGTATTCTTCTTCATTTGACATTTGCTGTACAGTTGGTGACTGACGATTGCTGACGATGATCCCATTGTGTTGATTTTTAGTAAAACTCACATTCCCACTGTGAATGCCGAAATTGAGAGTGAGGAAGCATGGATTGCGAGGTACTGGAAGAAGATAAAGTGCGACCGACACGACCCCAAATCCACTTGTCCCCGAGCATGTAGTAAGCGATGATTCGGTTGGGTACCGAGGCCAGCAGCACCATACTATCTGCAATGGCCAAGCTCACCAGATAACAGTTGGTCGGTGTGCGCATGCCTCGACTTCGTAGCACTACTATCACCACCATCACATTGCCCAAAATACCTGAAAAATTAATAAAACAATTTTACTCATTTGGTCTTTCAATTATCAAATTTTTATAATATTATAAATGTATTTTAATTTAACTGTATTTACATAAATGAGATAAAATGAAATTTATTGTTTTGATTATTTTTGGGTTTACATTTCTTTAGGCTTAATTACAAATTTGGTGTTTTAGACTGAAGGCGCCTTTAAATGAAAATAAAAGTTGTATTTATTAAAAAAAATTTAAAGTGATCTGATATTGGTTTTAAATGGTAAACAAAAATTTAGATTTGAAATCTAATTTTAAATGAAAATTTCTTGACAAGATTTGCGATAGTTCAATTTCATGAACACTTAAAAATTATTGTTTATATTCATTTTTGTTTATTGAATAGCTCTTTTCGCATATTTATTGCAAATTCAGTGACTCACTCTCATTATTCAAGAGCATCATTCAGGTTGTTTACTTATGCTGCAACACGGTAGACCTATTACTTGCTTTAAATAATGCACATTCAGCAAAATGCAAATCAGTGACTCAGTGCGCTATAATTGAAACAATGAAACAATACTATTGCGAATATTTCATTCTTCAAGTGAGTCACGGTTTGATTGAATTATACAGTAACTAATTTGGAAGACATTTGTTTTCTATTATTTATGAGTTTATCTAATACGGTTGGTAGGAAACAATTTTATTAATTATAAAGTTCCATTTGTTGTAAACAATCAATTTTATTTTTAAATGTACTGCAGGAAAGACAAATTTGAGTTGAATAAAACTCAATTATTTTTAAATGAAATATTGCTTATATAATTTTAACTTGTCATATCTAATATTGAAGTTTCTTCTTTAAATATTGTTTTTAAACAGTATTGGGTGTAGTTTTTTTCTTCTTCAAAAATGGTTAATATCTTATTAGTAACCTCAAACATAATTCTTACATTTACATATTACATAGAAATTACGTTCCATTTGGAATATTTATGACATAATGACAGTATAATGATTTTGAGATTGGTTTTTGCATTGCTGTCCATTTAAATTATAATGCAAGTATTGCATTACGAAAAGGACTCCAATGATGATTATATCGTGTATGTGAAGTCTCAATCATCGAATGACGATTATTTTGGGGTTTGACTTCATTGAGGATTGATGATATTCTTGGTATAAGTACGAATGATTGTGATGTACGATTTATTCTAGGAAAATCAAAGGAAAACTAATTGACTTATAATCGATTATGCTCAGCCAGGCCTATAATTAGACTTCAATCATACGAACATTAAGGATGTACTTGTTTGTGCACACATCATGTCTATTATATGTAAGGTTTCAGAACAAGTTCAGAATAAACGTTTATATTAAATCTCAGTAACTACATGTAATATGCATAAATGTTTTTATTTTTTCTATGATTATGGTAATTCATTAACATATTTTCTATCAGGGTTATAACAAAAGGCATTTTTTAAATTTAAAAAATTAATGATATTAAATTAGAATCAAGATAGCAAACTTAAATTATCAATGAGCAAATAAGTATTCTTTAACACAATCCATTACAAGGCATCACTCACATTTTCACAAACATTTTTTGAACAAAAATTGTAACAAAGATAATAGATTTTGTCATGATTTTAATTAGCAGAATAGACCAAGTGTATTTCGTTTTGTAGGGATTAGTTATTGTTATTGGCAATATTAATAATTTTGATTTTTGTGAGGTTTCATTTAAAGAGTTGATAGTGAAATAACCTTCATTGATCTTTATATAATGCAATCATGGGTACTTACAACTGAAAGAGTTTCGAACAAAGTTACTTCAAATGGTCCAATTAAATTTAAAATAAATTTTAAATCAACTTAATTATAAACAAAAAATCTTGCACAACTTTTAATTAAACCAGCAATTTTCATCAACATATTCTTTGCATTGACTAAACAGTATATTTGAATTCATGAAATTACATTTGAATTTAAGAGTAAAAGCGTTGTGTCTCTTGAAAAAGGTTTTTTGATTATTTAAATCGTTTCACAATTCCTGTGTGAGCTAACAAATAAATTGAATGATTTTTAGTTTATTTGAATCGTATAATTCTTTTCAGCATCATCCAGTGTCACTTGAATATTATCCTTTTTATAAATCAAGGTAATGTTTGTGGTTGTTTCTAGTTGTGTTGTGTTGTTCTGTCCAGCATTTCATGGTACCACAAAGTCAGATTCTCTTCTTATAATCAAATTTATAGAATTTTATTATAGAAATTTTAAGTACCAAGTGACAAGTTTGAATTGAAATTTCCAGTAAAAAATGATGAAATGACCGTCCAATTGATTTATTTGCTCGTAAGGTAGTCTCCCCAAAGTAGAGTTCAGTTCCGGTGGTGACTGTTGAGTTATTTGAGCGGTAACGATTGTGGGCGGAAGTTGATGACGAGTTGTGATTGCATGTGAGCATTCGCTTGAATTCACCACGAAATTTGATGCTGCACGCAGAGTAGATGATTGGGTTGATTGCACTGGGAAATTGAGATGGGGAAGAAGGCGTGATGCTTGTTAGTTAATTGAGAATATTTAATTAATTAATTCTGCCATTCTATTATTCTGACAAAATTCAATTCAATTACATATTGTGTTATTAAAGTGAATTCTATTATATGAATACAATTGGTTTTCCTATGTAAAAGTGTTTTCAAAGGTTTAAAATTTTATAAAACTTTCATGATTGCCTAATAAATGTTGAATAAATATTTCATGAATAATCCACTAGTGCAAAGCAAACAATGAAACATTCATAGCATTGTTCAAACTATTCCACCCACTTGAGTGCATGCAAATTCATCAAAATACCTTATTGGATTCTCTTTAAAGAAAATCCTTTGAATTTGATATATTAATTATTAAATATAAGTAATTTTTGTCAAAAAACTATTCATTTCTAACTAATGTTTTCGTATTAATGGTTTCGATTCTATTCATTTCATTGCTACTACATATTCGATTTCACGAAATATACAAATGAATACATAGACATTCATTAATTGAGTTCTAACATTTTGGTAACGATTTCTTGGTTTTAAAAACTAGTTTTCAGTTATAAATTTTCCGAAACTTCATATTAGTTTTTTTTGTCTTTTTTCGTCATTTTGGTTTAATATTCAATTTAAAGTTCAATTGAGTCCTGTCAAAATATCGATTAGACATTTTCTATCTCCCATTGTTTTAATTTAAGATAAAATTTGAATGAAATGTAAAGCAAAAATCTATTTTTAACTTGAAATTTGAATTTTAAACTACCAGACCAAATTTTATATCCAGACCAATGGATTGGGTAGTAGGCAAAAACAGACTTATTCGCAATGATTGATGTATGATTATGTTGGTTTAAATCGCACTATTGGAAATATCTATTCTGGTAAAAACTTTCGCTTCTTTTAAAGGTAAAAATATTCAAAACAACTCAATGTAAATGTTTTGGTTTATCATAATTCTACTAAATCGTCATCATTTTGTCTGCGATATTCAAGGAATACGACTATTGGAATCTGATTTGGATATTCAATTTATATGGTAATAGATCTCAATTGTGATTACCTGCCCTCGACTGCTCGATGAATTTTTCTTCTTGATTTCACATTTTCAGTAGTTGGTGTCACCTTGAAGGTTAACTTCGACTTGTCAACTTGGTGACGGGCGAAGATCCCAAAATGTCAAGAAAAGTTTTCTACTATATGTTTCAATTCGAGAAACAATTTTCATTGTTTTATTTCAACTCGAAATAAATATAATGGAGGAATCATGTACTTTGTTTTCACTTTATGAAGACAGGCCGAAGAGAAGGAATTAGTTTTAACAACGAAATATTACCAAAATTGTTTGTTGTAAAATCACATTTAAAGAAAATTGTATTGTGTGCAAAGTCCAATTGCTAAATAGTTAAACTGTTGAAATGTTTCAAAAGTCTTAAACAAAAGTAACTGTTTTTTTTTTTTTTTGAGAGAATCTTTATTAACCCCCTAAGATGTAAGCATATATAGAGGTGTAAATTGGTACATGATGATGAGTTAGTTACATTTAGTGTAATACATAAGAAATATTATGCTAATAAAGAAAATAATTGGAAAGAGAGATAAAAATATGAAAAATATAAATGAATAATGATTAATTACAAATGATTAAATATTTTATAAACAAATTTATGGAATTCACTATAGCACTTGTCGGTGGTATATGTGCTTAGTGAAAGTTGGGTAGAGTCGGTCCTGCTGTTGACAAAGGCCTCAAAGTCGAGCCTATGTCTCGCCCAGGCATCACATTCGGTGATCAAGTGGATCGGGGTGTGTTCGCCGTTTTGACACTTGCACATCTTGTCGCGCTCGATGCCCACTCTGGTCAGGTACTGGTGAAACTTGCCGTGTCCAGACATGAACTGGGTCATGATGAAGTCTGGCATGTTCGAGCACTTCTTCCGGTCCATGATTGTAGGAAAGAAGCGACTAGTCACCCTTCCTTTGGTGGAGGTTGTCCACCATTGGTTCCAACCGGTATCCGCTTCTTGGTTCAACACTTTTACGAAATACGATATTGGAATCATGTTGTACGAGCTCGTGTTCAGGTTGGTCGCTTCCTTGGCCAACTTGTCGGCTTCCTCGTTTCCTTCGTTGCCAGCATGTGCCTTCACCCAACTCAGGCATATGTGGTTGGGGTGTTGTCGAAGGAGTTTTCGTATTTCAACTGCGAGTATGTTTCGATTCTTCTTGTTTGCAATAGCTTTCAGGGAGGACTCTGAGTCACTTTTGATTGTGGCCGTCATCCGTTTGTCGAGGCACCAGGTGACAGCACTCTTAATGGCGAGTAGTTCTGCTTGGAAGACGCTGCACTCGTCGTGTAAGCGAAACATTTCCCGATGGCATTCGTTGTCTTGTTGGTCTTTGACAACAAATGCGCATCCTGTCTGTTTCCTGCTGGTTATCTCGTTTTCTTTCTTTGATCCATCTGTGAAGATGGTAAAGTGATGAGATTTTGAACAGTTTTGATGAACAAAGTTTGCTTTTAGAGCAGGATGGCCGTCATCGAGAAAGTGTGCTGGTTGCTGACACTGCATATGTTGAAACATTTCTGGCATGATGTTGTGGCGAATGAGATAACGATTCGACCACATTTTTAGCCTCAGGTCTATTGGCGCAATATTGGCTAAAACCAATGAGGCATCCAGAGAGATGGATTTATAACCCTTGGTGATTAGTAGGGCGAAGCATCTTTGAGTCGAAAGTAGAATGGATCTGTGTGCCTCAACTTGAAGTGCATCAATCCAAGCTGGGGATGCGTAGCATAGCAATGGTTCGATGGCGCCGATGTAGAGAGTTCTGAGAAGGCTGCCAGAAAGTCCCCAATTTTTCCCCGTTGTTCGCATGATTCGCTGTACTATTCGTTCAGTTTTGCCACAGATGTACTCGATGTGCTCCCTCCATGTTTGCTTTGGATCAAAAATGACTCCAAGGTATTTCATTTTGGGAACAAGTTCGATTTCCATTCCATCCATTTTGATTGAAGGTTTGTTGTACGAGCACTGGTGCTTTCTTGTGACAAGCATAGCTTGAGTTTTGGAGGCATTAAATTTCAATTTGTTGTCCTCGCCCCATTTGGAGATAATGTCGAGAGCAATGTTGGCTTTTTGTTCACAATCATCAGCGTCCCGTCCCTCAATAGCCAGGAAACCATCATCCGCAAATGCCTGGAGATAGCATCCATGTGGGAGTTCGAGTCGCAAAAAGTTACTATACAGCACATTCCACAGTAGAGGTGAGCATTTGGCGCCCTGAGGGCAGCCACGGTTGAGAGATTTTGTGGCTGTCACGTTCCCGCATAAGGTCAGTTCAGCGCGTCGATCCGAAAGATAGTCGCATAATACCCGAAAAAGATTTCCCGGTATTTGATATCGTTTGAGAGTTGAAAGAATTTGGTCCCACCAGGCTGTGTCAAACGCTGCGGAGATGTCCAGCGAGATAAAGATGCCAAATTTTTTCTCATTTAGAATCTGTTTCTGTCGTTTGGCGATTTCGTTTATGGCTTCTTCTGCCGATTTTTGTGGAGTGAATCCATACTGACGATCGCCGAAATTCTCTGAACTATGTAGCCAGTAGGATAGTCTGTCGGTTAAGAGGCGTTCGAAGATTTTCCCCATGACAGGAAGAAGACTAATAGGCCTGAATGATTTTGCAGTTGGATCGCCGTTGCCCGATGGTTTGGGGACGAGTTTGATGGTGGGAGTTTTCCACATGGATGTTTCAGCAAATTTGAAACATTTATTGTAGAAGTTCCAGAATAGATTCGGGAAGATTATGTTGATGTGCTTGATCATGTTTGCAGAAATTCCATCCTTGCCGGGGCTTTTAGAGTCGTCCTCAGCATTGATTGCGGCGTGGACTTCTTCTCTCGTGAAAGGGCAGTCGTCCGGCTCGTGGTAAGGTTGGTTTACAAATTGTTTGATTCTTTGTTGACACTCGTTGTTTTCAATGTCGTCAGGGAAGAACTGTTCGAGCAGAGTTTGAGCGGTTTCTTCTGCATTTGCAGTCCAGCCATTTTCGGTTCGAATTGTTGTTAGTTCGTTGAGGTTGGAAGGAGTTCGGCACCACTTGTAGACTTGATTCCACACGGTCTCGCTGTTTTGAACAGAATAGAATTTTCGAAATGCTTCTTGCTTTGCAGTTTCAAGTAGCTTCTCGTAAGGATATTTCACACTGAGGTAACGGTTCCTATGGTACGGTTCCATCAATGAGTCTGTTCTGTGTCGACTCCACATGCGTTGCAGATTGTTCACTACATCTCTCATTGTCTTCAATTCAGGTGTGAGAAAGTCGATTTCGCGTTTGGGTGGTTTTGATGGGGGAAGTGATTTCTCACCCACCTTGACTATCGCTTTGGTGAGTGAGTCACCAAATTGCAGTGTTTCTTGTTTCGAGTTGATGTTGGCCACATTGTTGTCGTAGTATTGGATACTCCGTTTGGCGTGTCCATCGAATTTTCTCCAGTTGATGTTGTTTGTGTGAAATTTCCTAGTCAACGAAATGGGCAATGTTTCTTTTGTCGATAGCCACTGGAATGATAACAATCGATGCAAAGTAACTGTTTAGAAATTGAAAATAAATTTTTTGTATTGTTTTCACAAAAACATAGAAAAGTACAACAGATAACCCGAGTGAACATTAGTAGTACATGGTCAGTGATTTTTGCGTTTGATAGATTGCACTATAATCGATTGTGGTTTGATTGAGTTAACTTACTAGGATTTTGCGAAAATTTGGTGATTTATTCTGTCTAAAAATCTTGATTGATCAGTTTTATAGATAAACAATTACTATATATATATAACTGATCAATCACTCTAATCGTGTGCAGTAGCCAATTGACCACTAACAAGCTTAACTCAAGCGTATACAAGTGTTTTATTTTATCTCTTATAAATTAATCATTGTCAAATTAATTGCAATCTGTAAACTAATTACAGCAAAATGTATGAATTATGTATTAATGATGCTAGTTTATTTCTTCCTTGTATTTCTCACAAATCATATTTCCATTATTCATTTACTCGCAAATATTTTTATTTGGAATTTTACAATTGAAAAATTTTCAAACGTCTTGAAGTCAACTATTAAACAAGGTGACTTTTAAAAAATTTCAAATTTAAAGATGCTTAGAAAAAACTTCTTGAAGTAATATATTTAGTTTAAACTTTGAACTGTATTTCTTGTTGAGTTATAAGATAAATTTTCAACTATTTTAAATAAATACAATTAGTAATAACATTTCTAATCTGTAAAAAGGTTTCACGTTTTAAATTACTGTGCTCATTGAACAGTAAAAGTCATAACACTTTATTGATCTAGTCTGCAAAAGATTTCTAATTTCAAGTTTTATTGAAGCGTGTAAGTTCAATCACACTCTACATACATAAGGATGATTTAAATTTTGACTAAATATGCGTAAATTTATTAATATTAGATGATGTACAAAAGTAATTGAATGTTTAATATATTTTGTCTGTCTCGCAAAAACCTGTATTGTCTTCTTGTTGGTTATTATGAGAATTGTATTTTTTGAAAAAAAAACAAAACGATGCTTCCTCGTTGAAATTCAATAACAAGCTGAGTGTGAGTTTTGTCTGTTTCTCTTTCTCTTATTTTGTCTCTTCTTGAGTGCGCATTTTTAGAAACTCCTGTTTTTCTCTATTTAAACTAGAATTTACTGCTAGCAGTAAAGCTGAGCGATTTGAGATAAGTGTTGAGAAACTTATGAAACGACCTTATTTGATCCATTTGGATCGATTACATTGCCATCAATAGCAATAGGACCTAATTGTATGTTGTTTGGGAAATAGTGTTGACAAACTTATGAAACGACCTTATTTGATCCATTTGGATCGATTACATTGCCATCAATAGCAATAGGACCTAATTGTATGTTGTTTGGGAAATAGTGTTGAGAAACTTATGAAACGACTTTATTTGATCCATTTAGATCGATTGCATCATCAATAGCATCAATTCACTGGACACTGTTCAATTGATTTCCTACAGAAAATATAATATATTCTCAATGCAATGTTTGTGTGTACATATGTCCATGTACTTTTGCTATGGACACAGTCTCCATAAGAAATACATTGCATTACCGACATTAGATCACACTCGGATTTTTTGTGTCCGATTGATGATTGCCATCAAGATAACTGCGATTATTTCACAAAGTTCCAAAAATTAAAAGTGAAATGTGAAAATGTTCTCAATAAATTGAACGTGTTAATCCTGCAGAATTTTTTAAGATAAGTTTCTCTTTTTTTTCTCTTCTCTGTTGAGATTGTCTATTTGTTGCATGCAATGCATGTCACAGTGACCCTCTACTTGTGTAATTTATGATTTTCTTCCCTTCTTCTCATTAAGCCACATGAGTGAATGGGAAATTTTAAAGCCCCATGTTTCTCTCTGTGCACACACACTTGGGGAGTCGTGTTGGAGGTGCGCGACTGTCATGCAGACATGTGCGGACATGCTACGAGGGTGCACTATAGGGTAATTAAAAATATCACGTTACTAAAGCTACGTTCAATCTTCGTATTTAACCAAACACAAGAAATTAGTTATATTTGGTGTTTTGATAAATTATTTATATTTTTGAATGTATATTTGTGTTGTGCCTGTATTGTGACATGTATTGGCTTAATATTGTGAGATGAAAATATGTTCTGTCAGTGTAATTTGCAGCAATCGATGTCACACTGTTTCAATGCAAATAAGAAAGAATTTTAGATCAAAACATTTACATATTGAATGCAATTGGAAACAATGAGAATAATATTTGATAAATATATGATCTACTTGACAAGAAAATACACATTCTTAGAATTATTTTGATATGTCACACATAGCAATGCTCAAACTGTGCAATCTATGGGAGACATTTCCAGAAATGCTCTCTAATTACGCGAACTTTATGAACTTCTAATATGAACACGAGAAAATAAGGTTGTTCAACTCAATTTTTAATTTTACAATAACAAATTTGTATTCTGAATGTTTGTGTTTGATTGTAGATTGCCAGTTAGATAAGGGTTATTCTCGAATTTTTAATGGCGGGAAATAATCTACATAGTTCAACGATTAATTTGGTGTGTCGCTTATGTCAATGCTCAATAAAATAAATTCTCTACAGCCTCTGCAAATTCGAGGTGAAAATAGCTATTTCCCATAGAGAATACATTAAAAACTGACATTACCTTGCCGGAAGTTACCTAAACAATCATGGATTTTCTCACAAAACGAACTTAGGCCCATTTTTTAGTAGCTGAATCTCCCGAGACCTTGTTTGTCAAATTTAGTGAACTCTTTCTAGAAAAAAACTGCGCAACAAAAAATGTGACATATTCCCCCTCTGTTACAATGCTGCCGTTTTCTCCCATTGAAAAGTCGAAACGGTTTTCTCAAGTTGATGCAGAAGTGCTTCGCTACGTTCACTCACTCACTCACGCACTCGCTATCGCTCGTGCGTTCGTTCGTTCGTTCACTTCGCTCAGCTAATTATTTTTAAACATGCGTTTAAACACTTTTAAAATCGGTCAAATTTTATTGACTGTTTTTTTTCAACGGAATATTTTTTTTGGGATTTTAAATTTCTAATTATTATTATTATTTTTTTGGTTTAATTTAAATTTCTTTATTTTGTTACCAAATTCGCATGATGCATGTCTTCCTAATGGTAAATCATAGTTTAAAATTTCTTGTTAATTTAAAAACACTTTCAATTCACTTTATATATGAAATGGTTTATATTATGAGAGAGAAATAGATATTTTTCCAAATTATAAACTCAATAGTTTAATGCAATGTAAAATGATTTGCTAATTTTAAAATTTCCGTTCTGAGTTTAAAAATAATTGTGCCATAATTCGAATTTATGAACATTCAAACAATATTATTAAAATTTATTCATGTGAAATTTTGCTATCTGCATATGTCTTGCAAATTCAGATATCTTCTTTTCATCATTAAAAACCATCATTCAGGTTGTTTGCTTTTGCAGCTGCACGACAGACCTATTACTTGCTATGTACAAAGCACAATTGTGCACATTTTGCACAAATGCAAATAAACTAATCAGTGTGCAATATTAGAAACAATGAAACAAAATTCGTGTACGGTAGTTGAATAAGTGGCTAATTTGAATATTTGTTGGGAATTCACAATAATAGAATGTCGATTACATTGGGTTTGACTTGATTTGATATTCTTGGTTTATGTACTTACTGGTGATTGCATTGCATTGATATATTTTAGAAATAGCAGGAAAACAAATTGACTTACGATCGATTATGTTCAACCAGGCCAATGATTAGACCTCAATCATAAGCAAGAGTACATTAAGGATAGTACTGATTTGTTAGTACAGTGATTGGCGATGATTCCACGATTTTACGGACGGGTGTTTAGGATTTACTTTATATTGGCGATGATTCCACGATTTTACGGACGGGTGTTTATGATTTACTTTATATTGGCGATGATTCCACGATTTTACGGACGGGTGTTTAGGATTTACTTTATATTGGCGATGATTCCACGATTTTACGGACGGGTGTTTAGGATTTACTTTATATTGGCGATGATTCCACGATTTTACGGACGGATGTTTACGATTTACTTTATATTGGCGATGATTCCACGATTTTACGGACGGATGTTTACGATTTACTTTATATTGGCGATGATTCCACGATTTTACGGACGGATGTTTACGATTTACTTTATATTGGCGATGATTCCACTATTTTACGGACGGGTGTTTAGGATTTACTTTATATTGGCGATGATTCCACGATTTTACGGACGGATGTTTACGATTTACTTTATATTGGCGATGATTCCACGATTTTACGGACGGGTGTTTAGGATTTACTTTATATTGGCGATGATTCCACGATTTTACGGACGGGTGTTTAGGATTTACTTTATATTGGCGATGATTCCACGATTTTACGGACGGGTGTTTAGGATTTACTTTATATTGGCGATGATTCCACGATTTTACGGATTGATGTTTACGATTTACTTTATATTGGCGATGATTCCACGATTTTACGGACGGATGTCTATGATTTACTTTATATTGGCGATGATTCCACGATTTTACGGACGGATGTTTACGATTTACTTTATATTGGCGATGATTCCACTATTTTACGGACGGGTGTTTAGGATTTACTTTATATTGGCGATGATTCCACGATTTTACGGACGGGTGTTTAGGATTTACTTTATATTGGCGATGATTCCACTATTTTACGGACGGGTGTTTAGGATTTACTTTATATTGGCGATGATTCCACTATTTTACGGACGGGTGTTTAGGATTTACTTTATATTGGCGATGATTCCACTATTTTACGGACGGGTGTTTAGGATTTACTTTATATTGGCGATGATTCCACGATTTTACGGACGGATGTTTACGATTTACTTTATATTGGCGATGATTCCACGATTTTACGGACGGATGTTTACGATTTACTTTATATTGGCGATGATTCCACGATTTTACGGACGGGTGTTTAGGATTTACTTTATATTGGCGATGATTCCACTATTTTACGGACGGGTGTTTAGGATTTACTTTATATTGGCGATGATTCCACGATTTTACGGACGGGTGTTTAGGATTTACTTTATATTGGCGATGATTCCACGATTTTACGGACGGATGTTTACGATTTACTTTATATTGGCGATGATTCCACGATTTTACGGACGGATGTTTAGGATTTACTTTATATTGGCGATGATTCCACTATTTTACGGACGGGTGTTTAGGATTTACTTTATATTGGCGATGATTCCACGATTTTACGGACGGATGTTTACGATTTACTTTATATTGGCGATGATTCCACGATTTTACGGACGGATGTTTACGATTTACTTTATATTGGCGATGATTCCACGATTTTACGGACGGATGTCTATGATTTACTTTATATTGGCGATGATTCCACGATTTTACGGATGGATGTCTATGATTTACTTTATATTGGCGATGATTCCACGATTTTACGGACGGATGTTTACGATTTACTTTATATTGGCGATGATTCCACGATTTTACGGATGGATGTCTATGATTTACTTTATATTGGCGATGATTCCACGATTTTACGGATGGATGTCTATGATTTACTTTATATTGGCGATGATTCCACGATTTTACGGATGGATGTCTATGATTTACTTTATATTGGCGATGATTCCACTATTTTACGGACGGGTGTTTAGGATTTACTTTATATTGGCGATGATTCCACGATTTTACGGACGGGTGTTTAGGATTTACTTTATATTGGCGATGATTCCACGATTTTACGGATGGATGTCTATGATTTACTTTATATTGGCGATGATTCCACGATTTTACGGACGGATGTTTACGATTTACTTTATATTGGCGATGATTCCACGATTTTACGGATGGATGTCTATGATTTACTTTATATTGGCGATGATTCCACGATTTTACGGATGGATGTCTATGATTTACTTTATATTGGCGATGATTCCACGATTTTACGGATGGATGTCTATGATTTACTTTATATTGGCGATGATTCCACGATTTTACGGACGGATGTTTACGATTTACTTTATATTGGCGATGATTCCACGATTTTACGGACGGATGTTTACGATCAAGAATATGGCAAATTTGGTCTATTGGTGAATCGATTTACATAAGTAGAACCACGATTTTGACAAGTATTTCTACTGCTTCAGTATTGGACAAAGAGCTACGGAATTGCTCATTGCAACAAATTAATGGAATGCATGGAACTAGAGTGGTTTATCATCTTTGCAATTCAAAACACCAATCCTCCACTTCTGTTTCCGGTGCAAACCACCCCAACCAAATCCGACAATAGTCAATCCATCACCGAATTGATTGTTCACTTTTTTCAATTTCTACTTTAATTTCGATTTCAAAGACCAGGTTATTTGTCCTCGAAACTCTTGTTCCTACTCAAAGGTTGACTATGAAACTATGATGAACATGAAACTCCATCCAAGATGTGCATGTGCTTTGGTTGAGGATCCATTCACTCAGAAGGTGATCTTTTGTACATTGAGAAATGCTTATGAGAATGAGGTTTTTGCAGCCTATGTACCCACATGTGGAATTTTGGCAAGATCAATTCTGTCAACTGCTTGCAAGTGCTCACCAATTATTTTATCAACATTGAAGCTGACAGGGATACGGGAAAATTCCTGATTCCAAAATCTAAAAAATAAGAACAAGAAGAAGTGAAGTGCAGTTGTGTCAGCTTGATCGATCATGTAAAATATATTATATTTATTTTTGAAATTCCTTGAAAACTTATTCCATTTTATTCTGTTTATTATTTGAAAGATAAAATAAAGATTTATTTGTTTTTTAAAATTTGTTATTTGTTTTTGCTTTTATTAAACTAGAGAATTGCTTTGCGCGTTTTAATGGTTTAAATGGTCACACAAACTTTTAAATATACATGAGTGCACACTTGTGTATCAAATCTGCCGGAAACTTTTGTTCGTTTATATCAAATGAATTTTATCATCACGAACTTATTGAGTATGACATACTCGGCATTGACTTTCATCTCAAATCATTGACTAAACTTGACTTTAAAGTGAGTGTATATCTCGGGGACAACTTTTATGAATTGCCCATATTTTTGGTTTAATGGCCAATGTAAAATTACTGTATTTTTCATGTACTACTTTTATGGTTATAAATTTTATTTTATTTTTTATTCATATATTTTTATTTTGCTAGTTATTGTAAAAACTTATCAAAAAGTTTTTAATAACTACTTTACTAACTCGTACTAAAATGAATTTCTGTCTTTTGTTTCGGTATTTTTTATTTTACACAGACCGAACTTACTTTCGTTTATAAAGGTTTTAATCATGTCCTCAGTTTGTTTTTTTAATAATCGTTCTCTTTTGTTCTCTTATAATTCTTTCCTTTGTTTGAGTGTAAATTATCTTAAATGAAATATCTCTTGAAATAATTCAACACTTTTGAGTAACTTTATATTCTATATTCTTTTGCAATAGATTTTTGGAAGGTTGACATTCTTAAAAGGTTTAGTTATTTTCTTTAGGATTCACTTGAGATTACTGTTTCTATTGTTTCCTTCACTGAATCTAACATACAATACGACTCACTTCTGTACGATTAGGATTATTACTCTTCAATCTATTTAGGTTTACAATTTATTCAAGCCAGGATTTTCTTAGCCCAAACAGTAATGATTATCCATTTTTGTGTGTTTTACATGACATCTAGCAAAAAGGTTACTACATTTAAGCTCGTTTATATCATTGAGTAACAAAAAAAGAAAAATCATGATTACTTAACATAATTCTCATTACATGATTTTGTTGTTTGTACAGAGATTACTAGTCTTAGCGGCAGCCGGCGTTATGAAGCCCTCTAGCTTTTTTATTTTTTAAAGATAAATAACGCCGTTGGCGTGAAAGTCGGAGCGAGAGTGTGTGAAACGCCGCAAATATTTTAGTTACATTTAAAGCATATGTGATAGAAGAATCGTTCTTGGATAATAAAATTGTGAGATACTAACTTTGGTTTCTAGTCAAAAGTTCAACGTATCAATCTAATTTATTTCCTCATCATCATCACACATTCAAGCAATTCAGACAATTCACACATCGCATTCAGTTAAAACAAATTCGTATCACATAAAAATTTAAATCACACATAACTCTGTATCTATGGATCATGAGCATCGTTTAATTCAAATACTGACTGCAACCCTTATTGCATCTCCTACTGTTGATTTCAAATGTCTTATGGCTCCCGTGTTTTCATACTGAAAAAACTGTCGCTTGTACATAATAAACAGATTCAAACGAAAACTGCTGCAAATTTTCTCTGATGTTTGTTCGGAAAACTCTCTAATCAAATATGCTCCAAAAAGTAGAATGAACAATTTCGAACCAAAACTAATCGCAAATTGATAATCACAGATTCAGATATAGAATTCAACCATATTCAAGGCTGGACTTCAAAGTCAAAAGATAAAATTATTTGAAAATCCACATTTTGTGATATTGTCTTTAACTTTATTGTTGTTTAAATTTTCATTTATATTCTCATTGCTAGGTGCATTAGTGCATTCAAGAGATTTCTAGTTTTCCAATGAGAAACACTTTTCAAAGATCTAATATAATGTCAAAGGTTGTGTGAGCATTTCCGCAAGGCATATTGGCCAGTGAATAAGAGCAATTTCCACGATTGCACATTACTAAATACGTCAATGGTTAGCTGGGCATCAACCCATTATTTAAGAAAATTGTTATATGTTTAAAATTGTGGTCAAACTTAATTGTAATGAGAGCTACTGTAGCTGCGATAATGCTAGAATTTGTAAGCAATAGAAAATGTCAACAAAACCACACAAACATCGGCACTCGAGTCAAATGGTCCGCATCCAACTCCTGGACTCACCTTTGAGTGTGCTTGCTACTGCGCATCTTCTTCACGCACAGCGGGCGCGCGGGGGAAAGAGTGTGCTTGGCTGTGTCACACAGGAACACACATAGTGTTGACTCTCGGTCTCTACACATTTCTATACAAAATTTTGGATTTTTCTTAAAATCGCTACTCCTTTGACCTTCGACCTTTATGGCCACAAAACTATACAGCACATCTAGACCCCAACCAGAACACTGTGTTAAATTTTCAGACCGATCCATACGGTAGTTTTCCCGGTTTCTTGTACACAAGAAATGACTGAAGTTACATTTTTCTCGGGTATATATCGTCGCTCCCGAACTCACTCACACCTCGCTCGCTACGCTCGCTCAGCGTGAGTGAGTTCGGTCGCTCCTCCAATAATTTTTCAATATTCTCCAATTGCTAAATGGTTAAACTCAATGTTTATTAGTCTTAAACGAAAGTACTGTTGTGAAAATTCCTGACAGGATAAACATTTATCTATAGAACTGATAAATCACTCTGATCAAGTGCATTACGCAGTGGTCAATTTACCACTAACGAATTTAAGCGAATATTTATGTTTTTGGTTTTCTTCTCAAATAAATAATTTCGAGTCAACTTTCATTATCGAGTAAAAATTCTATTATCACATTGAATTAATGAACTGATGGTAATTATGACATTTGCTATGATTAATCGGAAACGGGAGTGAGAGAAAGTAGTATTTTATTGGAAATAATAAAACATAAACAAAATCACATTTTCTAAAAGGTGCAAAAAGTTAAAAATCGTTTTCATTTGGTGCTTCAAGGTAGTGATTATTTTAAAACGAGGGAGTAATGTTAATGAACAAATAAACTCGTGTTATTAGTGTATAGATTCTATTTCAGAGATATTTTATTGCATAGCTTGTATTTCAGTGATTTATTAAAGGTAAGTACGTAGATTTCTGTTCAAATATTTGAATCGTAATTTTCATTTGAATTATATTGAGTAGTTTTATAACGACTACTTCATATTCTATTTATAGATTGAGTCTTTTCATTGAATAAACTTGAGACAAATCTAATTGTAATTATGGTTCTTATTTGTATTAGAATCTTATTTTTTATATGGTATAATTTTTAACGTTATTGCACTTTTCCTGTGTAATGATTATTTTGTTTGTCTATTTGTAGGTTTTAGTGATTTACAGAACATTGTGCACTCTCTTGAAGATATATTTCGCTCGATTACATAAGAATGCATTTATATTATTGTCTTTCGTAATCCATGTTTATTAATATCGATGTGCTATTTTCAAATGTTTTGTTTTGTTTCGAAAAAGTAATAAACTATTATTGGGTTTTCTGAGCCACATAAATCGATAGAAGAATGAGTATTTCGTGTTAGGTTTGTCGAAATAAGTATATAGGGAAAATATATTTTTATTTTATTTTTTGCAATAACAAACAAAACAATTGAATGTGTATTAATGGTGCTATATTATTTCTTCCTTGGATTACTTCCAAACCACGTTTCCATTATTAATTAACTGACATACATTTGGAATTTTACAGTTAACAAATTAACACATGTCTTGAAGCAAATGTATTAAACAAGGTAAACTTTAAAGATTTAAAAGATTTTCACAATTTATGGATGCTCAGACAAAACTTTTTGAAGTAATATATTTAGTTTAAGCTTTGTACTGTATTTCTTGTTGAATTATAAAATAATCTTCCAACTATTTTCAATAACTACAATTAGTAATGACACATTTCTTATCTGTAAAAAAGGTTTCACGTTTTAAATCACTGTGCTCATTGAACAGTAAAAGTCATTACACTTTCTTGATCTAGTCTGCAAATGATTTCTAATTTTAAGTTTTATTGAAGTTTGAGTTATTGAGTTTAATCGCATTATACATACATAAGGATGATTTAAATTTTGACTTGATATGCTTAGATATTGTACAAAAGTAATTGAATGTTTAATATATTTTGCCAGTCTCGCCAAAACCTGCATTGTCTTCTCATTGGTTATATATTCTTGTAAAATCGAAGATTTTGACTATAGATTTTTTATTTTTCACTATATTTAGAGTAGCGCTTGTAAATTAATAAAACATGCAAACAAACTTAACGCTTCTAAATTGATAAAACAAGAAAATTGAACTTGTAATTCATTTTGCAATAAATAATAAAAAATCGTGTCCCAGGTGTAACTGCAAGAATTTCTGTATATTTGTTGCTGCAAATGCAACAGAACAATCAGAGTTAGGTTCGATCGAACTCTAGCCTGTCTCTGGCATATTTAATCTCTGCCATTTGGCACTTCATTGTGGTGTAGCCTCTCACATCACGCTAACCTTGTGCCTGTGAGCATTAAACTTTCTATTCAACTCCTGTTTACCGTTATTTTCATGCTTGTGCCTGCGTGAATTCGTAACATTTGTTACTATCTACAATCAAAGGTGCTATTTATGATCAATGATTTTTATTATAACTTTTTTGGTTTATGAGATGTAATGAATGGCATTTCATTTCTGACATGGGAGACGGCACCAAAAAACATTATATTGGTCAATTAATGCTATTGCTAATGCTATTGACTTGACTACAAATCATTGACTAAACGATAACTGAAGACTCCGTCAAAATAAATGAATAATACTATTTTATTCTGATTTGAGTACAAATCTGTTCCTTGAAACTTACAGTTTGGCTTATTCAAGGAATCAAATTCATGAATTCTTACCTTACTTTGAATGGATTTACACCTGGGGCACGATTTTTTATTATTTATTGCAAAATGAATTACAAGTTCAATTTTCTTGTTTTATCAATTTAGAAGCGTTAAGTTTGTTTGCATGTTTTATTAATTTACAAGCGCTACTCTAAATATAGTGAAAAATAAAAAATCTATAGTCGAAATCTTCGATTTTACAAGAATATATTGCATCGATTTTCAATACGTGTTCTGAACATGTACCAAAGCAAGTCGAAAACACACTGGAAAGCTACAAAGCACGATTCCTTTTGGAAATTGTTCACAGGACACAATACGGCTCCATTCCGGTGCAGAAATCCAAACCAAAGCACGATTCCATTCGCCATTTGTTCACAAGACACAATATGGATAAATGATCATGATGATTACCAGTTCGTTGTAGACAAAATCTAGCATACCGAAAAACTATTTGTTATATGAGCAAATAGATTGTCCAGAAAACTTACGAAATAGCATCCACAGATATATAACAGTGTAGCACCGTTAGCACCTTGTTCGTCTTTGCATAACCGATTTACCACCGTGTAAAAACTTTAGGAAGAAGATCATCACTTCAGTTTGTTAATCTTCTTCTTTGCTTGTTTACGGCTTAGGATCCTTTCGAAATGTGATTCTTATTCACTTTTTGAATGTTGGCGGTATCAATTATAGAAGGTTGAACCAGAGTTTGCTAGTGTCCACCACTCGTGGTCAGTTTGTTTAGCTTCAATCATTTGTGGTTTATCATTGAATTGAACACGAGCGGTCGTATCCACGTTCACATCTGTCAATGGTGGTTGACGAGTATCTAATGCCACGAGATGGTTCAGGTTCAAAGGTTGATGGTTTTGATTCTTCAGGTTCCTCTAGTAGGATAATCTGATTATGAGGGGATACAGTCAACTTCATGTTAGCACTTCGGTTTAGTATTTTCCAACTAATAATAAGGAGTTGACTGGTGGAGAGATTGATTGATTCGATTAGTATTGGGGTTAAAGGTTGAAATTCAGTGCTTAAACTCACAACGCGACGTTACAGCTCATCCTTTGCAAAGTGCTGTAGCGGCCAAAGTACAATGAAAAAGGTTCTTCGCGATGTTGATTTTGTCATTTACAGAGATAGATCCGGGACAGAATGCGGCATTGGTTCTGCTTTTGTCGTATATCAAAATGGCCTAGAATTACACACTGAAATGTTCAAGCTGGTTCATATTGAAAGCAAAAGAGGATGGCGATGCTTCATGAATATATTTCTATTCCTTATAAGGAGTACTATAAGGCAATACAATGTGTTTATGTAGTGATTAAAGTAAAGTAATTAATGTACCAAACCAAAAGATGACTCCATCCGCCAATTGCTAACATGACACAATATGCTTTGTTTCCAGGGCAGAAATCCAGACAAAATCACGATTCCATTCGCCAATTTGTACACAAAAGAAAACCTAACCTAATTTGAGCACGTTGTTGACAAAACAATGTGTTTATACAGCATCGAGCAGTAAACAAGACCGTTTACATATGACGTTTGTTTTCACTCAAAATACGCATTTAACAACAAATAAGACAAACACACACCAGCACAGCAACGTATTCAGAAGTTTAACACACAAACATGCGCGAACTCGATTTCACGTGTGATTTTTGGTCGTTTGCGCATCTGGGCAAAAACATGGGCATTTCACATAGTACATGTGATTGCGTCACTTACTTCTACAATTCAAGTGCTCCTCCTTGCTGGTGGGCAAAAGACACACCTCCTTCACTTCCACAATGACGTCCCCGAAAGGCTTAAAATGTACCAAATTTTTAGGTGTCGTAGCGCCCAATGGGAAAAATACATTAAAAAGCGTCAGTTCCCGAGCGAAAATAACTAAAAAATCTATAAATAATATAATATAATATAATAATTATGAGAATTGCATTCTTTGACATGAAAACAAAACGATTCTTCCTAGTTGAAATTCAATAAATGGCTAAGTGTGAGTTCTGTCTGTTTCTCTTTCTCTCATTTTGTGCTTTCTGGCTTGAGCATGTTTAGAAACTCTTATTTTCTCTATTTAATTTAATGTATAAACTATTTTTTAATCGGTCTTATTTTATCATTTGTTTTTGCAAACGGAATATTCTTTTGCTATTTTCAATTTCTAAATTTATTATTAATTTTTTTTGGTTTAATTAACATTTCTTTATTTTGTTACCGAATTAGCAGGATATATGTCTTCCCTAATAGTAAATCATATTTTAAAATTTTTTGTTAATTAACCCGTTCGCCGTGCCATTTTTGCACTCTGTGGCGAGTACTTCTACAATGTCTAGGAGGCTGAAACTTTACCAGGATATTCCCTAGGGCTGGGGCACATGTGCTCGGGACCCAAAATTCCACTAGGATTCACTTCGCCGGAATGTGTCAGATCGACCCGTTCTTGTTCTAGATCGATTCTGTTGGTCTTCCTGAGCATTTTGATATATAACTCACCATGGTAGTCATTTTGAAACCTCTGGATCCTGGATCCAAGTACCAGAAAATGCAATTTTGGAACCAATTTGATTTTAAAAATGAATTCTACGGAAAATTTCTTGCAGAAATGAGCCCTCAATCATCAAAATTGGTGTAAGAGAAGTAAAGATACTCATTTTCAAAAAAATTTTATTTGGGACCCGGGATGTCTGTCCGTCTGTACTAGGGCCCGAGTAAAATCGCATTTTGAACATGTTCCCGTGCATGGATTTTGATGAAACCGGTACCATTTTCT
Organism: Rhizoglyphus robini; assembly: GCA_023373905.1. Classification (NCBI taxonomy): domain Eukaryota; kingdom Metazoa; phylum Arthropoda; class Arachnida; order Sarcoptiformes; family Acaridae; genus Rhizoglyphus; species Rhizoglyphus robini. The sequence continues at coordinate 1,301,670 of JAKIJQ010000040.1, read as the reverse complement.
TCAGAAGACAGAGTAGAATGTAATAGTTTTATCGATTATTTTCAAAAGTTGATTTTTGGAAACCGGATTCTAGGCCCAGGATCAAAGTCAAACGAATGATCAAAATACTAAAAGTAAATACTGCCAATAGAGTCCACTCAACATAACGAGCATTTTGATATATCACTTGATTATATATTTAATAAAAATTGTAGGGCCCTAGCACGGATGGACAGACATCCCGGGCCCCAAATAGTCATTTATTAAAAATCAGTATCTTTACTTCTCTTACACCAATTTTGATGATTGAGGGCTCATTTCTGCAAGAAATTTTCCGTAGAATTCATTTTTAAAATCAAATTTGTTCCAAAATGGCATTTTCTGGTACTTGGATCCAGGATCCAGAGGTTCCAAAATGACTACCATAGTGAGTTATATATCAAAATGCTCAGGAAGACCAACAGAATCGATCTAGAACAAGAACAGGTCGATCTGACACAATCCGGCGAAGTGAATCCTAGTGGAATTTTGGGTCCCGAGCACATGTGCCCCGGCCCTAGGGAATATCCTGGTAAAGTTTCAGCCTCCTAGACATAGTAGAAGTACTCGCCACAGAGTGCAAAAATGGCACGGCGAACGGGTTAAAAAACACTTTCATTCACCTTATATATGAAATAGTTTTTATTAGTAGTTAGAAATAGAAGGTTTTCCAAAAGGTAAACTTATAATAATTTAACCCATTATAAAACGATAAATTAGTTTCAAAAATTCCAATCTAAGTTTTGTTTTAGTTTTAGTTTTAGTTAAAGTTTTGCCATAATTCAAATTTATGAACACTCAAACAAAATTATTAAAATTTATTCATGTGAAATTGTACTTTCTGCATATTCAGATATCTTCTTTTCATCATTCAAGCACATAAATTCAGATATTTTTCTTATGCAGCTGCACGACAGACCTATTACTTGCTTTGTACAATGTACAATTGTGCACATTCTGCACAAATGAAAATAAACGAATCTGTGCGTAATTTTAGAAACAACGAAACAAAATTCGTGTACGGTAGTTGAATAAGTGACCAATTTGAATATTTGTTGTAAAGGTTTCAATCTTCAAGTGAGTCAGAGAATGATTGAAATGTCAATTCTAATATGGAGAGCAATTTTTGTTTTTATTATTTACGAGTTTGTACGAATAGATGGAAATCTGGCGTAAAAAGTGCATCATTTCTTTGTGATTAGTTTTTTCTATTGCAGCCCATTTTGATAATAAGACGATCATTAAGAAGTAATGACGATTATATCGTTTATATGAAGTCACAATCATAGAATGTCGATTACATGGGGTTTGACTTGATTTGATATTATTGATTTATGTACTTACTTCTAGAAACGGCAAGAAAACTAATTGACTTACAATCGATTATGTTCAATCAGGCCAATGATTAGACCTCAATCATAAGTGCATTAAGATTGATACTCAATTGTGAGCGCATAATATCTGTTATATAAAAGGTTCCAGAATCTAAAAAATAGTTCAGAATAAAAGTTTATTTACTTGCATTAATTACTTACCCGGATTACTAATACTACATTCGATCTTTTTTGAATTTCCATAATTCTTTTCACATACATCGTGAATATTTTAAAATTTATTAGCAAATAGTCTAATTTTTCAATTCAATTCAATTTTTAAAAATTCATTTGTTTATTTTTCTTTGTTCTAAAAGGTTAACTGAATCTGAATTCATGTTTTGATTGTTGATAAAATTTTAAACTCATTAGCTTGCCAGATCGCCGGAATTAAATACTTAAATTATGTAAAATCACTAAAGCAACCAAAAACAAACAATGAAATTACATCAGTGTACAATGAAAAGCAACAAGAGTCCAAATATAAAAGCGAATAAAACTTTATTTCATCTTTTTAATAATCAACAGAATAAAACATGGATATTCAAAAAATTTACAAAAAATAAAACTTGTTTTACATGATCGAACAAGCTGAGACAATTAAGATTGACTTTTTATTCATATTTCTTTTAAATGTTTGACTAAACGACTTGTAAGCACTTGCAAGCAGTTGGCCGAATTGATCTTGCCAAAGTTCAACACGTAGGCACATTGGCTTCGAAAAAGAGCAACTTCATTCGCGATAGTATTTTCTAATGTACAATACATCACCTGTTTGGTGAATGGATCCTCAACGAAGGCAGATGCACAACTTGGATTGAGTTTAATGTCCATCATAGTTTCATAGTCAATCTTCGAGTTGGAGCAAGAGTTTCGAGGACAAATCACTAGGTTTTCGAAATCAAAATTGGAGTAGAATTTGAAAAAGTGAACAATTAGTTGGGTGGTGGATTGACGGTTGGTGGATTTGGTTGGGGTGGATTCCACTGGAAACAGAAGTGGTGGATTGGTGTTTTGCATTGCAAAGATGATAAACCACTCAAGTTCCATGCAGTTCATCAACTTGTTGTAATGGCCAATCCCATTGTTTTTGGCCCAATACTGAAGCAGTAGAAATACTTGTCCGAATCGTGGTTCCACTTTTGTAAATTGATTCACCAATAGACCAAATTTAGCATAGTCTCGGTCAGTGTTGATTTCAAATCGGAGATATTTTTGTAATCCGCCTGGACTCTTGATCGAATCGAACCCGTAACCCAAACAATTCGGCAGCAGACCACCACCGTCGAGATTGTAGCTCAATTTGATTACAAGTTCAATCAGTTGTAGCATGAGTACTGAGGTTGACCAGTCCAGACGATCATTACCGAGAGACTCGAAATTGAGATGAAATTCGAACATATTGTGAGAGGTTTGGGTACTTAAACCAGATTGAAGAGAACCAAGGAGAATGAGATTGGGTTTGAGTGGAACCAATTTGGGGTGCTGGGAGAGTCGCTCAATGATTTCCACGAAATGCTTTGCTTGATTGGGATTGTAGATTTCTTCGAGTATGTGGTCAATTTGCTGCTCCACATTGTCCATTTGACAAATGGATTCATGAAGGGAACTGCAGTGAAAGGGTAGAATTAAAAAAATATGTTTCAAAATATGTTCCACTTACGAAATATTAGGATACTTGTATGTAATCCACTTGTAATCAATCTCTTTGGGCACAACCTTGGGAGAATTGATCAAATCGAGGTGAATCTTGACAATCTGTTCTCTAACTTCCAATGTGCCTTCAGGAATCATCTTCAGATAGTGATAGATGAGAATTGAGTAATTGAACAGAATCGCTTCAGGAAATAGTTCACATTCAACTAAAAATTTCCAAAAACGTGGCCCGAAAGAACAAAAGTCGATACCTCCAAGTTCACTAGATTGAAGTAGAGTTTCGTAGTTCAAGTTTGGTTCTTGAAGACGAGCTTGAAGATGCGTAAAGTAGTGAACAATGTTTTTGATATAAGTTTTCAACAAATCCGATTTGTAGGTTCCGAGAATTTGAGGCACAGTTTTTGCGGTGTAGATGAAATCTTGAGGAAATTTACACTTATTGAGGAAGTAGGATTCAGGTACTTCGGGAGGGTAGTTCTTCGGGATCAGCTCGAGATTGTCAATTTCACATTTGAGTTGTTCAAATTCGGATTTGGTCATGAAGTAGGGATTCGCGAGTGCTGGGGATTTGATATGAGGTTGGCGTGAGAGCCATTGTCGAACTGGTGGTTCAGATGGTTCGTAGCCTACAATGAATTACATAAGAATGTGCTTTAAGTCGTGAACCGAATACCTGAGTTTGCCAAATATCTCGGATTCCAAAGATGGTGACACTCGATTTTGCCATCATTCGCCAACTTTTGAAGCTTCCTCAAGCCAACCTGCCACTCGTCAGTTCTCTGGACCGAAAAACATCGAATTAGGGAAAACTTGATTATATCGTCAATGCCGCTAATTTTTATATCGAAAGGCAGTTCAGCTTTAGGTCGAACACATCCAAGCCACGGATCAATCATTTTCTTACGGAAATTAAAACGAAGATAAAAATCAACAAAATCCTTGACGAGATAGTGAATTCGTTGACGATTGGCATATTTCGGTGCAATTGAGCTCGATTTGACATGAACCTTCGTTGGAGACAAATCGAAAACCAGATCTTCAATATTGGGAAGCACTGGTGGTTTGGTTTTTTGGAGAAAGAAAATGATTAACAAGAGAAAAACTTCACTTGATGGGTCATTTGGTTTGAGCAGATTTCCACACAGGAACCAGTACTTGAGTAGAAGAGTGAGCGGCACAAATCGACGATCACGACAAATATAAAAGTTGACCGTCCGAGGATACATGACAAATTCGGTGTTGAGACATATTCGCAACTTGCCACCATAAACTCGTCTGTCCGCAATCTCACCAATGTCAAACTCAATCAAAATCGTGTCATCATTACCACAACTGTTCAGGACTCCAGTCAAACCAAACTTGAGTTTAAATAGTGCAATCAACAGTTTGGATAGCAGTTCAATGATGTCACTGTCGAGTTCAACAGACACAGAATCGAAAATAATCGTGGGATAAAAGTGCACATCAGTACAGTCAATGTTTCGACCAGTGGACAGGTCACCATTGATTGGAGAAAGTTGAAGTAGTAATCTTGGAGAAATTTCTTCAGTCATAGGATATTTGAAGCATTCTTGTAGAAAGTCGAACAGGTTCTTGCGTTTAGTTGGCAAAGAAATGCGATCCACAAGGTCCTCTAGAGTGGAAAAACTTTCCTTGAAAAAATAGTTTGAAATCTACTCCAAATGTGTTATGATCAGTAAAAAAATACTCACTTCTCATTTGGAATCCGAAAAGCTTCTACCATAATAGATTTCATATCAGGATCTTCATGAGGAACACTCGTTTCAATTAAACATTCAATCTTCTTGAGACTCTGCAAAATCTCCAACCGAGCATCAGAAATACCATCTTTTGGAGACAAACTCAAATAGTTAACAATTAAAATCGAATAATTTCTCAGCACTTCGCGTTCTTTAGGGTAGATCTTTTGCTCTAGTAGTTGCCAGAATGGCTGTCCATACGATGCCAAATTGTACTGAGCGTACGGAGTTTCTGGTTCGATCACATTGAGATACGTACAGCTGGGATTCAACAGTCGAGATTGAAGATAGTGGAAATAGTCGTTGATGCAACACTTGAGCACATTCAGTGTGTTTGACTTTTCGTAGTACTCAAACAATTGGTTAAAATTTAGTTTGAGTAGATTAGTTTCAAATTGAGCAAGAAATTCGGTTGTTGTCGAAGATTCGTTTCCATCCAGATGAGTTGAAGGGGAGGACGACAGTTTAATGCTTGATAGGTTGACATCAAAGTAATCGTGATCTGTTAAATAAGTATAAGAATAGTAAGGGTTTAGAACCGTTGAGGAGTTCATTTTGAGATGAGAAGAGATCTTTGGAGATAATTAAAAATACGGCGAGAAATGCGAGAACCAAAGTACGAAAGTGAGACTTTAAAGTTTAAACAGAAGAAAAGACAAACATCACGATAAAGCAACAAAACACACAATGAAGATACAGACACGAAAGGCTCAGCCTGGCTCACTCACTTTATAGTCAACACATTGACTCATGAAAGTGTCACGTCTGTCGTGTTGATAAGTTCGTGTAGATAAGTTAACTTGATAAGCAATATAGTTTAACGTGCGCTCATGCACATTTTAATTTTAAGTGTTTTTATTTATTTTAAATATTAGTTACAAACGAACTGTCTGTCCTCACGATAAAACAGGTTAAGCTATTGTCAATATTTAGAATTTTTATGTATTGTCATTGTAACCGGCTACACACGAATCCCAAAAAAGAAATATTTTAATTTGTTATTAAATCTTTTTCAAGCACTTAAATCTTTAGCTTTCTTACAAAGTTTTCTAAAAACGGTTAGATTGTCAAATTGTTGCCATTTTTAAATTTTTAAATATAGGTTTTCGTAAACAGATACTTTTAGTTAATTGTAGTACTTAATTTTGTTGATTATTAGTAAATGTATTGAGTTTCTCGTAAATGGTAACTTAATTTTGAGAATGTTTTTTAAAACTGATATTTTATTTTGAAAACGTTTAAAAACATTCTAAAACGAATTTATTTTTAGATTTTTATATTCTTTTTGTTACATTTTTATATTATTTTACTATCCAAAACAAAGCTCATACAGTTTTAAAAGCAAATGTTCATTTTGCATAGAATTAGTGATGTTTGAATTTTAAAACATAAGTTGTGTAATAACTTGAAACCCCCCGTCAGTCTGGTTGAAGTGTCAATTAGTAACGTAAATATTGGTCTCATTTTTAAATCATAGCAAACGCATTTTTACTAACACACATAAGAAGAATTTTTATAATGTTTTAAAGTGCCAACCTGTACGAATATTCTCAAGTTATTGTCATCATGTCTAGTTGAGCCTAAGTGTCAAGTTTTACAACAATAAATTTGAACAAATAGAATTTTAAAAATAATATTGATGTATGTGAGTGAATTCAATGATGTTAATGAGAGTTTTACGATTCCATTTTCTGGATTTCATTAAAGGTAAATCAAATACCAAAAGAGTCTCTGTTCTTAATGTAGAGATTTATTCAAAAAAAATGTTCAACAATAGTGATACCAATGGCCACTGTTGTTCCATTATGACTACCCAAGATTATCGGTCTACATTCTTATGTAATGTTCAACAATGCTGACCGTGGCACTTTAAACTTGTTGTGTGAATTTGGTTTGATCATACAGCTTTGCACCGGCTTTTGTGATCACAACTGCTATTTGCCAAATCATTGGCTTATTTGCTCAGTCTACGATTGCAATTTCACGAATCTCGATTACACGTTTTCTACCATCTGTGCAACTCCATCTTTTCTGCACATTTTCTATTTGTATCGTTAAAGATGTCTTCTCAAAATCTTTTTGTTGAAGATATTGAGCAACGACGCTCACCACGTTCGCCTCGTCCGTGGTTGTTTGAGAAGTACTTGCCCGCGTTTTGCACCGTTCTTGTGGGTGTGTGATTGGAATTGTGGCACTAATTTATGTCCTGGCTATTATTGATCCACTGAGAGCTGGAAGTCAAGAACAGGATCCGTACGATGTGAGTCGACCTGTTCGCCGCTTGCCCGCAACATCCCGAATGGTCAATGACTCCGATATCAGCACTGCTAACTGGTCCGAAACGACTTCAATCGGCAACACCTTGCCTGAGACTCAATCCTCTGGTGGGCTCTGGAACAGAAGCTTAATGGAAACGCCACTATTGTTGACTACTACAATAGGCCTGAATTTCACCGAAACAGTTACTGGAACCGAAGCAACTCCTAAAATGGTCACCGATTCTGGAACAAGCACCATTCCTGAAACGACTACCGCTGCTGAAACCAAAAACTTGCCAAACTTGGATACGTTCATGATGGATAAACCAAAGAACCAATCACCCGAAACCGAACAAATAAGCGATGAACAACTTGAACGCCAGCTGTACTCTATCCAGTTCCCGCATATCCCACCACACTCCATGTGTGTGCCCCGCAAAATGGACCTCAACGAGTATCTCGATAAACAGTGGTACTGCTATCGTTGTTGGCAAGATGTGCAGAACAAGACCCATACCAGTCCGTACTATTCCGAGCAGCAGCATCGTTACCATTGCCACGGGAACTGTTACAACAACTATGCGTTCCACTCGTGCGCAATCCATCTCTACCAGTCTCCGGAATATCTGCCCTCGCCTTCGGTACGCAAGTGTAGCTATTGCAAGCGCTACATGTACGACGCTCTGCACCGGGGTGAGCACAAGCACTAATTTGTTGTAAAACGTCTTAAACTTTCGATAGTAACGCGAAGATTAAGGATTTAGTATTATCATTGGTATTGCATCAATTTGTATATAATTTGTATTGTAACGTTTGTTAAAGTGATTAATAAAATGTTTTTATTAATTTTGTTTTTAGAAAATTTAATTTCATATATTCATATTATCATCGCATCTCGAGTGTTTGTTTCTGGGAATTTCATTGTTATATTTCATTGTAAACAAATTATCGTCATGAAAATTTTGTAAAGCGATTAAAATATTTCATTAGAAAATTATGTTTTTGTTAATTTAAACAAAAACATCTTAAAATATTCAGGATTAATCTCTTGTTTAATATAATATCTCAATTTTATCAATAAAATTTGGGTTTACCTTTTAGACTCGTCGAAAAGTTCACAACATTCGCAAAATATTTGATCAATAAAATTTAAATCAGAAAGAGCAATATACGTGATAGAAATAAAGTTGTATGAAGGTAGTTCAAGGGCTTGTAAAAAGTACACAAGAAAATCAATTGTTTTATTGAATTGTTATCCTCCTTAATTTGAATTTAAGTTATTTTTTACAAGTTTGTGAATAATGTTAACTTTATCAGTGGAATTCAATAAGCGATAGAAAATATTTATATTAATTTTTTAACCATTTGATAAAATCAAATGGAAAGTTTAAAACATGAACTTGCAAAAGCTGTGGATAATGGATTGTTTCGTAGACAGAATATCAAACAAATAAATAAACATTTAATAATTTTAATAAATATTTTAATCAACCATTTTAATGCCACTCAATTCTGGAGAAAAAATTCAGTAAATCATTAATGTTACTTCGGGTAAATAAAATACACTTACTAGTTTGTTTCATTAATTTCTTTATTCTTCATTAATAGTAATTAGAAAAAGAAAAAAGTTTTAATCTAAACATTCACATTTTTTGTATATTAATTCTATTGAAGTTAGAAAAACTTATAAAACCAGAAACAAGACGAGAACAAAGACAAACATAAAAACATAAAAACCGTAAAGAATCTACTGAAAGCATCTAAACAAACAATTGTTTGCACTTGTAATTTTTAACTGAACTTAATAAAATTTGATTAAAGCAAACTGCACATCCCCTGAGCATGGTTGGAGAATGAATTGTGTAAAATAATAAACCTGTTAATTCAGAGCAAAAAGATATGATTTCATAATATTAACAAGTTTTTGATATAAGTTAAACTATTAATAGAGTTGAACACGAAATCATTATGACCATTTGAGAAACATATGAATATTCCGTGACTGGACATTACTTCCACTAGACATTACTTCCACTAGACATTACTTCCACTAGACATTACTTCCACTAGACATTACTTCCACTCTAATTTTGTGATTTTTTGTGATTTTTTGTGATTTTTGTGATTTTTTGAAATTGTAACCTTTCTATAGTGAGTTCTTAGTTGACCATAGAAAATTCCTTTTAGATCCAATTGAGAACAGACTTGGTAAATCAGTCTTGTTTGACCAAAATCGTCTTGGTGGATATATTAGATTTACTTAAATTGGTGACCTATGAAAAATCCCATTTGAGTTAGTGGATCATATTCATCAATTGACTGACTAAAAAGTATTGTAGTGTGTGCAATCTGAGATGCAATACTACACAGTGTACACATAACTAGTGCATTGACATCCAATCGGAAGAGTGATTGAATCAATTGGAACTAGCTTTATTGAATCATCAAGTGAATACATCATCGAGGTGTTGTCTCTCGACTGTTCTAGTTCGACTGGCTGGCTTGTTGCAAGCAAAACTGACCATTAATGTCTGTGTTGATAATTAGGAAGCTCGGAAAACACGATGTCCTCGGATACAATCGGAAGTAACCGGTTTAGTCTTGACAGTCAGGTCACTCGATTAAATCGATGGCAAACTGTCGGGTGAATTGTTGTTAATTACAACGTTGTGGAATGTTCGGCCAAGGATGTTTACGTCCGGTTGGGACAGGCACCGCAGTATCTTATTTCAGTTAGTGGATTTAGCTAATTGGAAACCAAAAAGTAACCAATTTAAGTAAGGAGAAAATAAAGGAGAGAGTAGAGTGAGTTTTGGTGTAATTGAACTGTTATTTTTGATTTAACATCTTGATTTGAACGAATGTCATGAGATTTTTATTGAACCGAACCTGAATTCCATTTGAATTGTGAATATATTATTTTATTAAATCTATTCTTCCTACATATATCGCCTTCATTGCTTGGTAAAGTCATCGAAACTGATATTAGCTAAGTTTTAAAATTGCTTGAATAGGATCGACTAATTTATTTTGAGATTTGATTGTGAGATAAGGTCTAATAACCCAATGAGAAATTTTATTCTCGTCGATGACATCGAGGTGAACATTACCGCATTGACGAGACTTAAGGCACTGTCAATTGACTTAAGTCTTAAGACGATAAGATGACCATCGGGTGTTAGTGAAGATGACTAAGCACTGGGGGCGCTGTTACTGATGGACTTGTGTAGTAATAGCATTGATACGGTCACGAGAGTTGAGCCGCCCTCTTTCCGCTGAATCTATGATCAGTACGACCACAGGTTGAAAGCAAGTCAAAGTTTTGGCACTCCAATCATTTAAAATTGGTTTTAAAAAGAATACACTCTAACCGATGTTTCGTACTCAATCTGGTCAAATGGATTCATTTTTGAGTTTTGTGAGTTATTACAAGATCAATAGATTGCAGCTGCATCTCTGTGTGGAAATAACGTCTCTCAAAAATCAAAACAAAAATATAAAATCACAGAATTTTATTTTGTCGGCAAGATCAAAGGAATAAAAAACGCGTTTTTTGTGTTTTTTGTGTTTTTTGTGTTTTTTTTGTCGGTGAGATCAAAGAAAAAAACAGAAAATTTTGTGGAACTAACGTCCAGTGGAAGTAATGTCCAGTGGAAGTAATGTCCAGTGGAAGTAATGTCATGGCACCGAATATTCTAAAGAATAAATCATGAACCAATGAAGTGTGTTTTAAAATTTTTATTACACCTTTTAATGTCACCAAATTGATCAAAAAACAATGTTGAGAAATTGATTCATGAAATTTTAAGTGTTTCAATTTAAATTCTATTCTAACAGAAAAGTAAAACAATGACAACGGAACATATTGATTATATTTGAAAGTAAATTTTATTAAGTAATGTTATATATAAGATAAGTAAATATATTAAGACCATTTAATCCATTGGGATACACATCAATTATAAGAAGATTAAAATTGATTTTAAAAATTTGAAAATTAGTTATTGTTCTTAACTCAATACTAATAAGTGAAATTCATAAAATTACTTCAAATTAAGTAACTTTGCTTGTGGTAAGAATTCAAAGACATATACAATCTGCATGTACTAATCAAACATTAACTAGATTTTCAAGTTGGGCAAGGAAATTTTAACTTCAGAGAATATAAACAAACATGAAATAAAAACTAAATTTTCAAACAGAAAACATTCTATGGTTGATTCTATTTAACAACAAATGTACAGTCAATTCCAGTCCGAATATGTGTCCCTAAGTCTTCGAAGCTAAAGCTCAAATTGTTTCTGGTGTAAATTACTGTCACTTTAAAAGTTTGTTTAAACATATCAATTGAAATCGAAACAATACGACGAGCCCAACTAGCGGTCTGTGGTAATCCGTAAAATGTAGACTTTTCAAGTGGATATTTTGGATTTCTCCTAGGAGCAAATACTCAATTGCAGCAGTTTGTCCTGTAAAAAAACATTGGTTATAAAGACTAAAAGACTTTTTTTATAAACCTAGACGAATCAGAAATTAAAGAGTTACAAAAAAGCATTAAATTAACCGACTTTCGTCGTATTTCTTTTTCAATTAAATAATATTTTTTCGAAATTATAGAATCATTTAGACAAAAAAACTAGAAATTTGTGAAACGTTTAGATTTCGAATTGTTGATATTCATGAAATTACTTCAAATTAAGAAACTTTACCTTTTAAAATAAATCAAATGTAACAACATACTAATCGAGATAATGAAAAAAACTTGTTTGCAAAAATTATTCAAAAAGAATTTCTAACTTGCGAGAGTTCAAAAGATCTGCTTAGATTGTATAAAATGTTTGTTTTGATTATAATGAACAAACAAATTATAAATAAAATTAACCTTTGAAATAACAGAAGATGATGCAGACGTTGTAGTTGAACTATAATGAACAAAGTAGAGTGTTGAATAAATTGATTGCTTTGCTTACTTGTAGTAATGACTGTAACAAAAGTTAAAGATGTTGTGAAAAAAATATTGTGCAACAACTTGAATTAGGTACTAATAAATTTGTGTCAAGAAAAGTTTTAAATTGTTTATGATACAATAACAGAATTCTGGAAACTGATGTACAAATTTGAACCAAATTCTTAACGATACTTTTGACAAATAAATTTTTATTTAACACATTTCAATTGTAATAATTGAATGTGCTACGATTCAAGATTAACAATTTGAAATTAAACAGAATTATGTTACCTTTTTAAAAAACGCAGAATTGAATTTTACCTAATTCTCTTCTTCTAGGTTAAAAGTTTAATAATTGTGTCGAGTAAAATGAAGATTGATATAAAAGATCGACTTCGATACTTGGCGCTTTGTCGTGAAAGATTTGAATAAGAAAACATTGACTTTATTCAAAACCTTTTAAATAAATATGTTCAAAAAACATCTTTTAAAAAATCCAAAAATTAAATTATTTTTGTAAAATTAACACAACAACGATTTTAATTTAACTTAAGAAAACGAGTTTGAAATGTAAGTGATAGAAATTGAATGAAAATCAAAACATTTTCTTACTCGAAGAAAATTATAAACAAAAAAACCAACATTTTCCAAGAATAAATAAATTGTAAACGGTACAATAATTACTGTACAGTATTTAAAAAACAAATTTATAATGGAAAATCATTATCTTTTCAAACGACAAAAAGAAAAGAAATTGAAACGATCACGGACAAGAGACTTCATACTACCGAAAGCTACTCAATGGTGACTTAAAGCTTATAATTTGAGCTTATAATTTATAACTGAATTTGAGTGAGATCATAACAAAATTTAAACCTAAAATGATCCTTTTTAAAATCCAATAAGTTTAAATTAATATGCAAATCTGAAAAAACTTTGAAGCATATTTTACATAATGCCAATACAAAAAAACTTCAAAGACAATTATTTTTAAATAAATATTGACAAAACCAAATAATATAAATAATTCAACCAGTTTTATCAGTGAATATCGAACTCACATAATCATACCAATTAATAAATAATAATAATTAAAAATATTACGTGATCTTTTAATAAGTTGACAAATAAGACCAATACATTATGTAATCATATAAAATTAAAATTAATACCAATTTGGAATAAACAATTAAAAAATGTACTGTTTGTTTAACTTGTTAATTTTAACTAATCGAATATAATAAGCGGACTCAGATACGGATGGCTAAAAAAGTAAATGTAAAGTAACCTTTGATTAAACTACGTCAGGACACTTCATAATTTTTATCATATTGCACAATCATAATGCTAACTTAAAGATATAAAACCACTTGAGGCATGATCGATTTGATTAGATTGTTTTGTAAGTTTGATCAATTATCTGTAAGTGTTACAGATAGACCTTTTAATATAACGTCCTGGAGTCCATGACTATTTAATTAATCTCATTATCAGTCATATTGATATCCACAAAATGGAATTTTACCCACATTGAAACCATAAGTCAAAAGTACTGATAAAACAATATTGAGCTCATACAAATGGATTATATAAATCAGGTACATTACGTCAAGCAGATCATTCTTTGTACTGCAGTTACAAGGAACACAACAACAACACTACGCAACAACATGAAATTGATTTTTCTATTAGTGATTTTGTCACTTGTGTCCAGCTTGACTTTGGGCCAATTGGTCATTCCTGGTGGTAAGCAGCAGATTGATGTCAACGATGAGCAACTTCATGCCGCACTCGCAAATGCACAGGCGGAGATCAACAATCGACTCAACTCTCCCTACATTCACTTCATCTCTCAAGTTCGAGAAGCTTCGGCACAGATTGTGAATGGACTTTTATACGAAGTTACCTTTGAATTGGGTGAATCGAGCTGTTTGAAGACTCAAGTGCACAAGACTTTTGATGGATGCTATCCACTGAAACATTTGCAGCAATGTCATGCTAAGATTTTTGCTCAACCGTGGGATCTTGTGTATAGACTTGAAGACTTTCACTGTGATCCTGTGATGGTGAAACGTGAAACCCTTGATGGTGGAATTCATGAGGTTGACACTGAAGATGGTGAAGTTAGGAAAGCGCTTTTGGCATTGGAAGAACAGATGAGCACTCAATTTCAATCAGAATATGTCTCCCAAGTCGGTAAAGTTCTCGAAGCTAAAGCTCAAATCGTTTCTGGTGTCAAGTATTCGGTTACCTTCAAATTTGGTCAAACATATCGATTGAAATCGAAACAATACGACGAGCCCCACCGACGGTCTGAGGTGATCCGTAAAATGGAGACTTGTCAAGCGGAAATTTGGGTTCGTTCCTGGGAGTCGAATGTTCAATTGCAGTATCAATTGCTCAGCTTCCAATGTGAGAAGTCCGCAGTTGGTGGTGAGTTCTACGCTGGCAGCTTTCATGCAATCGATGTAGCGGACAAGGACATGTTGACTGCACTGCACGCACATCAAGACCAAATTAGCATTCGACTCGAACTGCAGGCGGGCGACTTTGGTAAGGTGCTCAAGGCTGAGGCACAGATTGTGGCTGGGGTCAAGTATGCACTCACTTTCGAGTTCGATCAACACCTGTGCCAGGCCACCATTTGGGTGCAGTCGTGGGCCAACAAAAATGAACTCGAAAGTTTGTCCTGTAAAAAGAATTGAATGAATTAATAAAGATCAAAATGAATTCCTTTAAAATTATTTAAATTTAATTAAAAATAAAGAAGGAGATTATTTTAATAAATTAAACCTTTTATTAATTCAATCAAGCAGAAAAAATTTAAACTAATTTCAATAAATACTATGATTCGTTGTAGTGAATTAACCTCAATGTTTATTGGTTTTCAAAAAACATCTGTCATCATATAAAACAAATCTTAAATGAAAAATTTAATTAAACTAATAATATAACATTTAGATCAAACCTGAACAGAAATTAATTACAACAAACATGCTTAAAATCAATAGTAAAAAATACTAATTTGACATTTATCAAATATTCTGTTAAATCCTAGAAACCTTAAAATGTTTCCAAATTATTGTAAGTGAAATAAATGCTAAAAAATTAATCAAGAAAACCCTTTAATAATACAAAAAGTCAGATCAAGGTCAACTCAACAACAAACAGTCATTCATAAACAAAGTTTTGCATATTAACAGAAGACTTTCTTTGAAGTTCAAGATCGAATTAAGTATATTGTCAAAACTTTTTAAAAACCATCATCTTCATAATATTTAACATGCAAAGTAAAGTGTTTAATTAAAGAAGGAATTGAGAAAATTACAAATGTCATGATAAATAATTAGTAAATCGAACAGAAAAATTATGTAAACCTTTATGAAATGCCACAATCGGATTAAGAAACGTTTATACGACCTGGTACAGTATATTGGCACCTGACATACGTAAATAAAACAATGTAAGTGTAAGGTAATGTTGAATATTTAAACAAAATTAGTATTGAAAACCAGCACAACACTTAGTTAAAATTGGAAAATAGGACAGACACCAAAATTATTTAAAACCTTTAAAAACAACATTGGTTATGAATAAACTAATATAACCATATTCAAAATATATTAACAATCTCGGCGTCATTAGATGTTGTATATTGTGAACTTATGAAGTCAAATATCAGTGAAATTAATATAAAACGTTTAATCGAAAAGCTAAAGATTATACAAGCATTAAGCTGTAAAGAATTTTATGAAAAGCATGAACCGTTTATTAAATTAAATTGTACGCAAATTAAAAACAGTGACCGTAAAACCTGTTCTCTTGATCGATTTCAGTTCAGATTTAATTAATTATTAACCAATAATAAAAAGTTTTTTTATTTGAATTAAATAAAATTTTAAATATATTTAAATTACATTTTAATTACTTGGACACCGAAAATCATTAGTAATGATTCAATTTAAAACAAAAATCAATTAAAAATCATGAAATGTATTGATGGTATATAAGTATAGCTGACACGGACTTTGTGGCTAAAGGTAAATGTATATGCAAGCTTTAATTAAACTAAGGGTCAAAACGGATTAAATTTTTATCGAGTTGCTCACTCAAAGATATAAATCCACTTGAGGTAAGTGTCGATATGATTAAATTAAATTGTAAGTTAGTTCATTTATCTGTAAAAGTTACTGATAGACATAAAATAATTTAACCTTTTAATTAATACAACAACTAACGAAATGATAAAAAAAATAATTTTACTATCAAACATATTGATAATCACAAATGAAATTTCACTCATTTTGAAGTCAAAGTCTAAAGCACTGATAAAACAATATTGAGCTCGTACAAATGGATTATATAAATCAGGTACATTACGTCAAACAGCTCATTCTTTGTATACTACAGTTACAAGGAACACAACAACACAATGCAGTGACTTTTGAGTTCAATCAACATTTGGGTTCATTCGTTGGCCAACAAGAATGAACTCGAGAGTTTGTCCTGTAGTAAACATTGAATGAGTGAATAAAGAGTAAAATGAATTATTAAAAAATTGTTTTAATTTATAGATATATAATAAAGAGGAAGAATATTTTATTAAATTCTACCTTTATAAATGCTTTGCTAAATGTGAGAAGAAGTAAACCTAATTTCAATAAATATGATCTGTGAAGTGAATTAACCTCAAAGTATATTGTTCTTCAGAAAACACCTGTCATCAAGTAAAACAAATCTTGATTTTAAAAAATATAATTTAATAAATATGTAACCTTTGTATCAAATCTTATCTGAAATTTCCTTGAAACTGCTTAAGATCATATTTAAAGAAATACTTATGTGCATTTATCAAAATTTCTGGTATTCAAAAAACCTCAAAAGTGTTTTTAAATCATTTTAAATAAATAAACTTTCGTTAATGAAAATAAAAAGAAATTTAATTTATGTTTTATCATGGATACTATATGAGTTATCAATGAACACATTAAAAATATGAAACGACGCATGAGAATGAAAAATCTAAAAACTGTAAATAGAATAAAAAACAAAAGTAAAAATGAAACTGAATGGCAAGGGTACATTTTGTTTGAAACGCATGAGTGAACAAACTTTGACATTTAAATTCTTTTCATACAAATAATTTTTATAAAATTCATTTAAAATTGTGAACCAATTGTGTCCAATCACAGATCGACTGGAAACAGCCAAGTTCCAATTTTAAAAAATATAACGAATATGATCTCAGGACTTGTAATGAACTAACTAAACCAAAACAGGAGAGCAAATTGATTGAAAGCAGATAATTTTAAAAAAACTTAAACAATTTCTGTGTCCAAATTTGAATCCACATTCAAATTAAGTTGTTGCTTGTTCTTGCAACAATCTCCCAAATCAATCAAAATTTTCATTCAGTAATTAAATGGATCCAAATCGAACCCACCAACAATGAAGCACTCAAATAGTCAAGAATGTAACTCGATGGTCAATCCCAACTTGATTTCACATTCTCATTCATCGTTTATTAGCTTTACTTTGATTACGTGATTTCAAGCGCTACCAATCTACCATGAACCGTTTCTTCAACTACATGAATGGCTCGAACCAAGCCAAACCACTTCCAGTGGGTCCGTTTCTAGGGCCCATAGATAGCAAACTTGTTCAAGATGCTGCAAGTGAACGGATTGACAAGTACAAGAATCCGAGTTTCGACTGTGACGATTTCAAGTACAAGGTTGAAATCAAAAAGAAATTTGATGTCTCCGTACTGAAAGAACTGAAAGAAGCTAAAGGATGCTTTGGAGTCGTTTACGAAGGGAGGAAAAGTGCCGAGTCCAAGGAGCGTTATGCGATCAAGGCAATCTCAAGCCCATTCAACGGTCCAAAATACTTGGAGCACTGGGAAATACAAACCAAGAAGGAATTGTTCGCTCACAGCAATCTATCCCATCCGAACATTCTCAAGCTTCACGATTGGCTTTGGCTTAGTAATGAGAAAACTCCTCCCGAGAAATGTCATCTTCTTCTCAAGACCGAATTCCTGGACATTGAACTATTTAAGCATTTGTCCAATATGGCCTATACCGAAACGCCTTGCCTAACTCCTGACCTACTCAAACGTCTTCTCCGTCAAGTAGGCTCAGCCCTCAACTATATGCACAGCCAGAAGATTGTCCATCATGACATAAAGCCCGAGAACATCATGCTCTCGATTCCACCTGGATGTCCACCTGCTGACCTGTTGGAACAACTCGCTCGTTGCATCTTCAAGTTGATTGACTTTGGCTTCGCAAAACGATACGAGCCAAGTGATAATGGCCAAGAGCAAGAGTATCGAGCTGGGTCGGTTCCGTATGTGTGTCCCGAGAAGCACAAAGATGCAACCACTGTGTACGATCCATACAAAGCTGATAGTTTCGCGTTGGGCGTTGTGCTGCTACAAGCGATGATGGGTATCTTCAAACTGTACGACAAGAACGCCGATCCTAAGGACTATTTCGCAATCTGTCAAGAGTTTCTTCTCAGCTTGGCCCAAACCGAAAGTATCCATCTAGTAACTCTACAGTTGTTGGCGCCTGAAGCGAATCGATTTCAAGTAGATCAAGCACTGAATGTGATTGGCTGATTTTCTATCCTTATATTTTTGTATTACTCATATATTTCTTGATTTATAAATAAAATGATTTTAAAACGATTTTCATTTAATTGTAAAATTTTCTTCAAAAATCTTACTCAATTAAAATTTTCATGATTCAACAACAATTGAATCTCGCCACAATCAAAATATTGCAACAATATCACACCGAGAAGTCAAATTCACTCGAGTCCGGTTGTTTGAGTTGAATTCAGCAGTTGGTTTTCTCTCGAATCCTTCTATCTCAACTACATGTCCCACCCACTACTAAACCATGTCTCAATTTTCCTCATCGCATAAGTCTACTCCACTTGTTGTTGCGATGGTTGGTCTCCCTGCTAGGGGAAAATCCTATATTAGCAATAAATTGACTCGATACCTCAACTGGTACGGTTTGCCTACGCAGATATTCAACGCGGGAGAGTATCGTCGAGCGGACGAATCATCAAGCAAAGACGATAATAACAATCAGTCCAGTGTCTTCAGTGCCGAAAATGCCGATGCCAAAGCCAAACGAGACAGATGGGCAGCCTAAGCCTTAACCCACCTTTGTGAATGGTTGAAAGATGGCAAAGGAATGGTGGCCATATTCGATGCCACAAATACCAATTTGGCACGACGACAGATGGTTTCCCAAGTGGTGGAACAAGAGTACGGTCTAGATTTGTTGTTCCTCGAATCAGTTTGTAATGATCAAGAACGAATTCACAAGACAATAGTCGAGGTCAAAGCGAACGGTCCAGATTATAAAGGTCGAATGAAGGTTGAAGAAGCAACTGACAATTTTTTGAGACGAATTCATGAATACGCTAAAGTGTACAGAGAGATGGATAAAACCGAAGAATTTTCCTTTATCAAGATTGTGGACGCTGGAAAAGAAATTCTATCCCACAAGATTCGTGGATCGATCCAAGAAAGAATCCTAAAGTTTCTCTCTTGCACCCACCTCGAGAATCGATCAATCTATTTGTCGACTCCATCAGTAATGCGTAATTTCGAACTGCCACTTTTCATTCAACTGGAAAAGTTTCCAAATATTGAAATTTGGTGTTCTAAAGATTGTGCAGCTATGGTCAAGTCGTGTGAAAGTCTCAAATTGGCAAAACTAAACAATTCGTCAAACGATTTGACTGAACAAATCTATTTGGTCATTCACGAGATTGAGCTAAACAAGAACAATCTTTTGATTATTGCTCAGAAGCCTGTCCTGGACGGTGTGATTTCGTATTTTGGTAAAGATTTGGTCCAGAATTATCCACTTGATTCAATTGTGAAGTTGATTCAAGTTAAGAACAAGTACGAAATCGAAGAGTTGTTTTACGCAGCCTGAACTTGTTATTTTTGCCTAACATTTGTTATCATTAAATATATTGTTTCAAAGGATAATTTTTTCATTTCTCAAGATTCAACATGAAACAATGTCATACTAAAATTGATTGAATTAATAAAAATGTTGAAACAATGCACGAATTGAATCAATTCAAACATAACTTTCTATGTTTCATTTCAACAATACAGGCAAAATGGATTCTTGTATCCATGCCCCAACTGGATCAATGGGTAACACGAAAACGCACTCTATAGAGGTTCTCACTGATTCTTGACCGAGTTCTTATCCCTCTACGCTTTTCATCTGCTCATACTTCTGCACGCTTCTTTATTTCATCGCTTTCATCAAGATCTTGCCGTAATTCCATGGATCCACCCCAGAATCTCGAACCTCGGCAATTGACCATTTACGATGACACTCCAGACGAGGGTCACCGAATCAAAACTTGGCTTAGACTCAATCCTGGCTATGAAATCGCTCGCCTAACTGGTCAACAACAGGTGGCATTGGTCAGAAGCACGTACCGACTGACCGAAGTCGAATTCACTGAAAGTGCTGGTTCGTACGGCACAATCCTCACTGGCAGGCAACCTCGAACTAACCGAAAGTTGGCTATCAAGCTTATTCAGTGCAGGTACAGCCATCCGAACTACATCAACTATGTTCACGTTCGTAGAGCCTTACGGGAAATCGCAATTTTGGAACGATTGCGTGGTCACCGAAACATAGTCGAGCTCTTTGCCGCCACTTTTAGCCAATCAAGACACGCGTTGCTTCAAACCGAATTTCTCGGTCAAACCTTGGGCGAGATTGTGGAGCAACATTCGCTAGAAGAAGGCAACATTGTCCGCTTGGCTCGGCAACTGACAAGTGCACTCATCTACATTCAAGCACGCAACATTGTCCACCACGACATCAAGCCAAACAACATCATGATGGTTGCGTTCGTGGACCCACAACTGGACTCGATCGAGATTAACCAAAGATTGTCCGTTGCAAACTTCAAGTTCATTGATTTTGGATTTGCGAAAATCTATCTGGTTGCGAATCCAATCGAGACAAACTATCGTTATGGCACTTCGATGTACAAGAGCCCCGAGAAGCTTAATAGAGTACAATTTCCGCAGTACCATGCCAACCTTTCGGATCAGTTCTCACTGGGAGTATGTCTTGTGCAGGCATACATTGGTAATCCAAGAATTGAAGCCTTCATCGAGCGCAGTCGTGATCCTAATATTTTGGTCCGAGAAAATGTACCAAATTGGCCAATTGTTGCACGAGCGATGGTCCCAATCAGGGCTGAACCCTCAATCGAAAATGTCATTCTCGGCCTATTGAGGGAAGAAGCCCATCGTCACAGCGCTGTAAACGTTGAAAACGAGCTCCGATTTTTGAGACAATAAGTTTTTATTTCCAAATTTTATTTTTTATATTCTTTTTATCGTTTTTTAATCGATTTTTATTAAAATTTGTTTGTGATTTTAATGGTTCTCCAATAATTGTTGCATCTTCACAAACTTTGCCTTGGAAAATTCATTGGAAAATTCACTGGAAAATTACTGAAAAAAACCTAATTTTGGATTTGATTTTGATGGTTTTCAATATTCAATAACTTTTGATAGCACTTTTATCTTTTTATCGAATTACTATTTGAAATTTTATTGATTTGATTATAATTTGATTTTTGTATACCTTCAAAATGTCATCAATCGATCGAAATTTAAGATTCGTTTAATTTTTGAATTTTTCATCCTAACAATCTGATGCAAAATTTGCTTGAATTGATTCAAAATTGAACAATCGATTCATTAAAATTTCTTGGATTCATATCAACAATACTTGTAGAATGGACTTTTGAATCCATTCCCAACTGGACCAATGGATAACACGAGATGCACTTTAGAGGTTCTTACTGGAATCTACCAAGTTCTTACCCCTCCACGCTTTCTCCTTGCTTGATTGTCTAAACTTAATTACCGTATCGTTTTTATTACCGTTTTTATCTTGCCGTTATGGATCCGCACCAAAGTCCTGAACGGCATTTGAGTGTATACAATGACACTCCTATCGAGGGTCTGCGGGTTAGCGCTCAGTTGGAACAGTACCCTGGCTACGAAATTCCTCCCTTGACTAAAGAAGAAAAAGTGGAATTGGTCCGAGACACTTTCCATATGACAGAGGTCGATTACACTGGAAGTTCCGGTACTTATGGCTCTATCGTTACCGGCATGGATCCTCTAACTAACCAGAAAGTTGCAGTCAAGCTAATCCCTTGCAGGTACAAGCACAACCTCTATCGCGAATTGGTGCACGAACCTCGAGTCAATCGTGAACTGTACATTCTGAACGAATTACGTGGCCATAAGCACATTCTCAACCTTTTCACCGCCATATGGGGTCCAATGAGAAATGCCTTGATTCAAACTGAATTTTTGGGCCAAACTTTGGGTGCAATTCTCGAGTACCATAAGCTTAAAGAAAGTATCATTATCCGCCTGGGAAAGCAACTGACCGAAGCTCTTCAGTACCTTCAGGCGCACAAGATTGTCCACCACGACATTAAACCGGATAACATAATGATGGTGGTGTTCGTAGATCCAAAGCAAGGCTCAACCCAGGTCAATCAGCAATTGATGGATGCAACATTCAAGTTCATAGATTTTGGATGCGCCAAGATCTACCTGGTCGACAATCCAATTGAGAAGTATTTCCGGAAAGGCAGTCCAATGTACAAGAGTCCGGAAAAGCTTTACAGTGAGACCTACAATGCCAACAGTTGTGACTTATTCGGATTGGGTGTCTGTCTATTTCAAGCTTACTTTGGTCTTCCGAACATTGTTGAATACCTCAAAGCTACTCCTGATGTTGTGGACAAGTCAACTGGACCAAATTGGCTAAAAGTGGCCCAAGCGATTCTTCCAGTCAAGCAAAGACCATCTCTCGAGTATCTCATCTTTGGTCTGCTGGAAAAAGAATCCGAACGTTTGAACGCTAACCAAACAGCATATATACTCAAACTATTGAGTCAATAAGTTTTTATTTTCAAATTTTATCTTTTTATAATTTTTCATCGAATTATTATTTGAAGTTTCATTGATCTGATTATTGCTTTTATTAAAATTTGAATTTTATTTGAATGACATTTTTAGATAATTTTTTTAATTTTTAAATAAGCTTTAGAGTTAAGAGAATATAAAAGTTTAAAACTATGAGCAGATATTGGAGAACATTTATGGCTGAGAACCAGTTTTAATGAACACGAAATTACGGAAAAACGATCGAAATAAAATTTTTGGAAATGGAATTTTTTTTCGTTGTTTTCATTTTATTAGTGGATGGCCTATTATATATCAAAATATTCAACAACAAATGTTTTGTTCTAAACATTTTAAAACATCTAACAATGAAAAACATTCATGTGGATTTGTTAGGATAGAAACGACACTTTTAATGACTCAATATATGGTTGAATTGAATTAAATCTTATAAATATCTTATCTTAAATATCATGGCAACCCATCTTAGGTGGGCAGTATCGCTCTATTTTTAATAAAGTTGTTTTCTTCTTCTTCTTGAATTGTTTAAAACATTTTTTCTGACAATGAATAATAAAATACAAACAATTAATTAATTAAATATGAATGTTATTATTGTTTAAGAGGAAATTCAATTTAAAGAGAACAGATGATAATTAATAGGAATTTAACAATTTTGGATATTTAGCTGAGCGAACGAAACGAACGGAACGAATGAGCGAGCGCCAGCGAGCGAATGAGTGGAGTGAGTGGAGTGAGGTCAGCTTTTGGCCGAAGCTCAAATGCTCTTTCTACAGTGAAAGTAGAAGGAAACTTCAGCATGTAAATGTGTGGAGAATTTGTGGATAAATTATCTTTAGAACGTGACCAGTCACTGAAGTCAATTAAAGCTCTGCTGACCAGATATTTATCGGGGAAGAAGCCTATCAAAGGGATTTAAAAACCTATCAATAATATGTAAAGATGATTTAATGTAATTAATTTAATTAAACTATTACTGATTTCTTGAAATAACACTCACAGTGGCAAGGAACGGATATTTAATTGATGCAAAATTTCTCTATTTATATATAAACTCTATTGAGGAACAAGAACAGGAAGATAATTTACAAAAATGAATAAAACGAAAGAGAGGCAAAATAAAGAAGGAAAGTGGGGCGAAGGTCATAAATTAGAATTACATTCGTACATTCGATGGTGATTGCTGTTTTGTGGAGTCGCTCTTGACGCTAATTAACTTGTGACATATGTCACTCGTATGTCACTGTAAAAGCACTGACAAACACGCAGGACCCACTTGACTTCAACCATTTTCAAAAAGAAAGTTTTCGTCAGAGAAAAAAATTACTAATTGATATAAGGTAA
Source organism: Rhizoglyphus robini (assembly GCA_023373905.1). NCBI lineage: Eukaryota > Metazoa > Arthropoda > Arachnida > Sarcoptiformes > Acaridae > Rhizoglyphus > Rhizoglyphus robini. The sequence continues at coordinate 1,277,293 of JAKIJQ010000040.1, read as the reverse complement.
CATTTTATTGACAATTGTATTTGAACACGCAATTTTATTTGAATTTTTTTATTCAAGTAATTCCCACTATGTTCTTGGTTAAGTCTAAAAAATATTTGTTTTAAGTGAAAGTATAAATTTATTTTATTGGAGACTCATTAAAATGTGAGATCATTACGCAAAACAATTTGTTGCGCACCCCGCACCAACATATGGCATAAGGCAAAAGGAAAGCGTATCGAATTACACCCTTTTCGCCTTAAGCCTAACGAGCTTGGACAAGTGAGAGAAGAGGAGAGACAACCAATTGGTAACATATGTGGCCTGCGAGGAGACATTTTGCACATTAGTCACTGTGTGTGCACACAAGTGCAATGGTCATTTAGTGTTAATGTTACCGTAAATGTATGAAAAATGAAATTGTATACAATTACTAGTAAATGTATGAAATTTTGGGCTTTCCTGCACGATTTCATACATTTACTGAAATAAAGTCAGTAAATGTATACATTTACTAGTAAATCTATACAATTCCTGACCCTGGTTAGTAAATGTATGAAAAATGATACTCAAACCCAAGAAATGATACCCAAGCCTGTTCCAAAATACCAATATTGGGCGCCAGGATCCATTACGCCCATTTTGGGTATTAACTAAAGCCTTTACATAAGTTTCTCAGCACTGTTTCATAAATGTGTCAACTTTTAGTCTTATCAATATTGATAGCAATTTGATCACTAAATTGACCAACAAAGGTCTTTAAATTAATTTCTCAATTAATTTAATGAAATTAATTAATTATACCCAATAAAATACCAAAAAATCCATCATTTTTCATACATTTACTGATTGGGGTCAGTAATTGTATACAATTACTAGTAAATGTATACATTTCCTAGTAAATGTGTGAAACTGTGCAGGGAAGCCAAAATTTCATACATTTACTAGGAAATGTATACAATTACTGGATTTCATACATTTACGGTAACATTAACACATTCACTGTCATGTCAAAAAACATACATTTGAAAGCCAAAACTATTTTATTTCGAGGGTTAACTTAAAAAACAAAAGCAAACAGTTCGCCCAATGAAATCGGTAAACACACAGCAGTGCAAAGTAAAATCATTTCAATGTAAAGTTAACTTCAGTGAAATTTCACTATCTTGAACACAATTGTGAACCTTTTCCCCACATTAATAGAAAATTTGTATCAAGTTTAACTTTAATTTAGGGGAAGTATTTTTGGTCACAAGTTTTACTTCCTAAATTATAATATTGCACAAAAAATTTACTAAATTTAATTTATGAAAAAGAAGCAAATCGAAACAAAGGAAAAATAAAGCTTGAATCAAATTGGATTAATCTGTGAATTTAAATTTTGATTCATGGGTTCAGTTAATTAATTGATTCAATAATACCATTTTGAGATTAATTGGGGTTTGATTTCAATTTGACAACAAGAATTGACTTCACCACTCAACAATTGACTGGAATGGGCTTAATTCCACGAGGTTTGGATCCAATCCAAAGTATTCTCATCGCACTAAGCCATTTCTGCTATGAACCCTTCACAACCTTTGCTACCCCAACCAACAACTGCTACAATGTCTAGCTGCAACTGCTGCAGAAGTTTTTCCAATAGTCTTGGACCTGGAAAGAAATGCGAATGCGTTCTTCCGAACCCTGAGGAAGAAAGATTGATCAATCCGGAAAGTCCGGTTGAAGTTGGTAGAAATCAAGAAAATTGTCTACCAGAAATGATACTTCCGGTGATCACCGATACGCTAACCGTGAACGCTCAAGAAGCGGACGTTTCCGGAAATGGAAGTAGAGAGAGTTCCGTACTAGAAGACCGAAGCCCGATTAACGATTCGTACGAGTCTGCAGAGGGGGTGGAACAAGATTCCGACTCAAAAGACCCCAAACACTGTCGACGACGATACTATTCAGCAGTACCTAAAGCAAGTCGGAGAAGCCTATCAAGTAGAAGATTTCAAAGAATTAGGTCGTGGAGGCTATGGAAGAGTTTATTCGTGCAAGTCAACCAAAGATGATTCGCAACAGTTCGCAGTGAAATTCATGATGTCACAGTACATCTTACCTGAAGACTCTCGATCGGAATGGGAAGATGATGTTTCGAGAGAAGTCAATGGCCTGAAAGATTTGAAACACGACAATGTGGTGGAGTACTACGAGCACATGTTCTTGAAGCACCACGATTATGATGTCAACTGTTTTGCCGCAATCAAGACCGAACTGCTTGACTGCACCCTTGGGAATATTCTCGAAAAACGAGCACTCAACCCCAAACAGGTGGCTCAGTTGGCCACTTCACTTGCGATCGTATTGTCGTGGATGGTGGAAAAAGGTTATGCACATCACGACATCAAGCCCGACAATATAATGTTCAAGAATCTTGACCTAAAAGCTCAAGACTTTGATTCAGCCTTCCGGAATGCGATCCCGAAGATCACCGATTTGGGCTTTGTGCACAAGTATAAAAGCGTGACCCCTGGCGAAGCACAAGAGTGGTCGTTTGGACTTGGAACGCCACGGTACTGTTCCCCCGAGAAGATGGAATTTTTCAAAGGTATAATCTCAGGTACAAGGACTCTTCTCTGGTACAATCCATTCAAGTCGGACGCTTACGCATTTGGCATCACTCTACTGTGGTGTTTGATATGCAAAACCCAAAGTAAAGCCAAGATGAAGCAATCAGCAATAAACTGTTTGGATAAATTCAAACAAGACAACCCTGAGGTGGCCAATTCACCTTTATTGACTGCAATCGAACAGTTGATTCGACCTGTTGCCAATGTTCGGATCCACGTGAGAGATGTAATCGCAATGCTTTCAATAGAGATTCTTTAATTATTTCAATAAATTATTTATTTTTGATATATTTTTGTGACAATTCTTTAAATTCTCTTATAAAATTCTTTACAAATTGAAGTGGCAATTTGAACGTAAAGCCAAAAACGTAATGTGTTAAACGCATAAACTCAAATTGTTTGATAGTTTTATTCGAATGGAATTCATACAACGAGAGATTTATGAAAGATGGACTTATCTACTGATTATGGAAAAACAGAGTGAATGAATATTATTAAGGAGGGATGTGACGATGCTAACATCTGGTTATTCGGTTATATTGTTAGAAACCTTTGTAATAATCACCCTAGAAATCATACATTGCGCGAATAATTCGCGCAAATTAATCAGAATATTTGAATCATAGTACCCAGTATCTGGTGTTTACGTTATAAAACAGTTACTTCCATTCATGAATTATCGATGGCGTGTCTTAAGAAAATGAATGGACTTTAAAATAATGATTTAAAAATTATAGACAATGAAAAGTTTGTAACCCTTTTAGAAGCTCTGTCACCAAAACGACACAATAAACAACAGCTTAATATATTCATATAAATGAAGCTGAATTGACAAACATAAAATCGAGTGATGAAATGCTGGATTTAAACTAATCTTATACTTACAAATTTGACAGGTTTGAACAAATCGGATTAATAAATGAACTGTTATTTGAAAAAGAGACTTGCTTTCATAAAATTTTAAAATTTTTTTATCTTTTAAACAATTATTTATACCATGCAACGTTGCGTTCAAAATAATAAAGTAATTTTAACCTTTTATGATAATCTGAAGAAAAAGAACGAAGAGATTGAGAGTACAAACTTGATACAAACAAACAAATATAATTTAATGGAAAGTTTGTACAGTTTGTTGAGATTACCTTTATTTTAGACCAATGATTATTAAAACTTAATACTTTAATATAGTTTGATAGATTAAGTGCATGTATTTAAAACCCATTTTATAAAAAACATCTATAGTGAATAAAAATCAAAAAATTCTACTTATGTTAAGGTTACCGATTTGGAAGAAAAGGTTTAAAACATAATTAAATTTGACTATCTTCCAATTCAAAAGATATATGATGATGAAAAGTAGTGTTTGTTTCGGGAAATAATCTGATCGCCGAAAATGTTATTTCGACACGGTTATTTTAATTTGACAATTTTAGTATTGAGTTTGAATTTCAAATAATGCATTAAGATTGGCAAAAAAATCTAACTAAAATTGTCAAAAAGCCAAAAGAAAAATTATAAATTAAAAACAAACATTATATTGTTTCAATTTATATCTGGATGAAAATCTGAAAAAGCGTCACATTTCAGTTCATTTCATAAACAACCTCTTAATATTTTCATATAAATAAAGCTGAATAAACAAACATAAAATGTGTGTACAATTGTTATTTGGAATGAGTTAAATTGAGGCATACTACAGTAGTTGTATTAAACATTATTATTTAATTAATTTATTAACAAAAATTTATTATTACCTTTGAAATTCATATATACGACACCTATTTTAATTTATTTAATTTGAAATTTTTGTTTAAGATCATCACCAAAAGAAATTTTTATGGATATAGGGTTAAACATGAGAACGATGAACACTTTGTTTGAGTAAAAAAAGGTTTTTGGAAAAGAATTTGAATAAGTGAGTATAAAATTTTAGCAACCATTAAAATAAGACCAACAAAGAGATATTGAATTCTGATTCGCAGGCATGATTTTCATTTAAATCAACATAACAATTAGAGTCAAAAATTAGCCACTCAATTTGTGGACAACAATTAGATACCAAGAATGTCCACCACAACAATTCAGTGATTTGGGCATAATTCCAGGGATCTTGAGCCTCAAGTCTGTACCGTCAACGTACTGCGCTCTTTCATATTGCTATACTTTGCAACTCTTTCAACCGCCTCAACACCAATCTACATCATGCCTTTTAAGTGCATTTTCCGCAAACCTTTGCGCCGTTTTGGAGGATTCCTAGCACGCGTGTGCTTACCTTGTATAAGGATGAACGATGATGAGTTATGCAGCTCACCAGAATCGTACAAGTCGGAAGAGTTGGTACAAATCGAGCCAACCGAACCGAATCCTGAGCTCGAATCGAACGAACTCGAAGTCTCAGAAGTCATAAAGGAAGTTATGGATAAACTTCTAGAAGATCTTGAAAATCTAGAAGAACTTTCAAAGTCTGAACCCGAACTCGACCCCAAGAAATGGCTCAAGACTGCTGACACTCTAGACCAACAGTCAAGACAAGATTGCCTAGACAGAGTGGGAGAACTCTTTCAAGTGACCGATTTCAAGCAATTGGGCGAAGGAAACTATGGGGTTGTCTATGCGTGCAAGTCCACCAAAGAAGGTGAAGATGGAGTGATGTACGCAGTGAAAATCGTTACATCCGAATTTATCTATCCGGAAGAACAACGAGACGATTGGGCAGAAATGGCCGATGAAGAAGTCAACTGTCTGAGAGACTTGAGTGACAAGCATCACCAAAACTTTGTCAAATTGTACGATTACGCATACTTAAGTCATTACAAGTATCTTGTCAAGTGTTACCTTGCAATCAAGACCGAGCTACTTGACTGCACCCTGGCACAGGTTCTCATGAGTCGCAAACTCACCCTCGAACAGGTCGCCCATTTGATGGTTTCGCTTTGTGGTGCAGTGTCGTGGATGGCAGAACAAGGATACGCCCATCACGACATCAAGCCTGAAAATATTATGTTCAAAAATCTCGACCTGGATGCAGAAGACTTTGATGCTGCTTTCCGTGAAGCAATTCCAAAGATTGTAGATTTTGGTATGGCATCGCATCACAATGGAAGACTCGAAGATGCAAAGTTTGATTGCAATGAACGTGGAACGGAGCTTTACAGTTCTCCTGAGAAGATGGACGAAAGTTGTTGGTTGTGTAATCCATTCAAGTGTGATGATTTCGCATTGGCTGTCACTCTACTTCAATGTCTCATGCCTTGTAAAACAGAAGACAACACCGAACAAGAAAAGCAACTGCTCAACATGTTTTTCTCACTCGTAGAAAGGAAGATCGATGCTCTCGATTTGTATAGAGAACAACAAGCGAACAACCCTGAACTGGCCAAATGGATGCCATACTTGGACGCCATCGAAATGCTGATTCAACCTGAAGTTGCCGATCGGATGCATGTCAGTGAAGCTCTCGATTATATTCGACATATAGTTTTGTAATTATTTCAATAAATTATTTATTTGTTAATCAAGTGTGTTTTTAATTTGAATAAGCGTAAGAATTTATAAAATTATTTAATTTGCAAACCTTTAAAAAAAACTCTTACAGATATTTAATTAACTTTACACTTACACACTTTACACTTGTTAATTTTCTCAATCTCAATACACAATTGTTTCATTTTCGAAACTTTGTCATTAAGTTATTTGAGTTATTGAGTTATTGAGTCCATGAAACAATTTGTTGGGTACAAAAATCAACTTAAAAATCCTTTCATCTAGCTCGAAACTCTAATCGGAACTATAATAAAAATTGAATTCAAAATCATATAAAAACGTAAAAAATTATAAAACAAAATTGAACTAATTCAAAAATTTATGAAAATAGACCTTTTTAATTCTTTCAGAGGTCGCGTCTAATTTTATTCTTGTGTCTTGGAAAAAAGAATGATTTATGAATGTTAACATTAGTAGACGAGACATGTTGATATAACAAATTTGTTTTCACCGTTTAATATCGAAGCCATTTGTCCTTGACAATTCTTTTTTGTAGCGTAGAGCAACACGCACCTCACCATCGGATCGGTGTACGGTTTAGCCTGTACATCTACTGTCCAATCGATGTACATTCTATGCACTCTACTACTACATCATTTAATGTCTCTCTCACACTCGCTCATGTATTCACTCATCACTTGTAATCCAACTGTCGACATGACAGTACCGAATAAAATATCTTCTAATATCAAGTCACTTGTCCCCTTTCTAACTGTCTGACGATCTAGGTCTTCCAAACCTAGCTCTCCTCATGACATTTTTAAACTAAATGATAACACATATTTGAATCTGGCTTTAATAAGCAATGAATAAATGAAATTTGTTTTAATAAAATAATAAATATAAAATTCATCTCACTATATTTAATGTTTAATTATTTTTAAAATGTTGATCATACAACACTAAATATACCAAAAAGTCTCTCCCAGTCCACATCACTCTCGAAACTGACTCAACATTCTCACTTAAAAATAATCAATTTTTTTTATTGCAAATTTTATTCGAAAATTACATAAAATTGCGAAACAAAATTTAGAAGAATTTAAATGTGAGATCACCGTTAAATCTCACCTAAACATCAAACTCCACCATCTTAATAAAAAAATATTTATAAGTAACTTTAATTCAAGATTAAAATGGGATTTGAGAATGTTTTAATTTTTAACAAAAATCTACTTTAAAAGATATGAAAGTATTTGAGTTATGAGTTTTGTGGAAGAAAATGTTTAAAGATTTCCAGAAACTTTGGAAAATTTTTAGGTCATTTATAACCAAGAATTATTTATTACCTTTCATAATTCCATCAGTCCTTGACCATGTAATTTAGAAACTTATTTTTACAATAATTCATTCAAGATTAATTGTATATAAATTTAAATTTTGAAAAATAAGAGTGTTATACCTTTAAAAAGCAAGAAAAGTTCGCGTTTAAAATTCACTAATCACTAATAATTTTACTCAAATTGTTTTAGTAAAATAAAAAAAATAGTTTTAAAAATGTTTGCAAAAACCTCTAGTTAATGTGGAAATTGTTTTTAATCGATTTTTCTATAAGTCAATAAAGTCTATAAGTCAAAATTAAATTAATCATTTCCGTCTGTCATTAATAACAAAGAACAAATAAAAGTGAAAAACAAAGTCATTAAGGTATTTGAATTATTAACAAAAGTTTTAATAGAAATAAATTATTTCTTACCTTTTAAAAATCACCCGCATACTGTTATTCTGTTAATAAAAAAATGACAAAATACCTCAAAGTCAAAGACTTTCTCCTGTCCAACTATTACACTCTTTACTATTACCAGAAAATCATTGACCAGCACCGAATCTACTATGACCGTGATCGTTTCCGTCGAACCTATCAATACCTCAACAGTCAGGCTCACTTTCACCTGTTTCAGTATCGCAAACTTCATCCTTCGAGTGATGAAATACAAAAATTGAACTACCCAGTTCACATTTTAAATCATCCGCTTCACTTGAAATTTCTCAGATTCTTTTTCCTGTTTTTCTTTCTGCGTTGTTTCTGTATTTCATTTGTGGGTTCAGTGGCAAATACACGAGAGAAGCGAATTCTGATTGGAACTGAACATTTCACTGAGAAGGACTATTTCTACATTGAGACTACTCTCACTTTCTGGTCAGCAATTTCGTATTTGTATCTTCAGTTTGCCTTCACAACTTCACCGTTGAGCTACAAATTTTTGGCTTTGTTTAGTATGTCTGAAAATCATCGAAATCATCTCCATCCTTCAGCTCTCGGACTATCAGATATAGAATTTCGAAAATTCAAACGATTTCGAACTTTTGTTTTTACTTGTTACAACGGAATTATGATCTTATTTCCAACATTTGGACCACTTTGCATCATTTTCCTGTACATTCAAGCGGATCTGTATCGAACAAATTTGATTTCCAGCTTGATTTGGACATTTATAATCAACTTTTGGATTTACCTTGCTTGTAGCGTGATTTTTGGAAATCTGCTCGCATTTCTGCTAGTTGGAAAGTACATTCACATAAAACAGAAATCAATTTGTGCGTCTCTTCAAGTTTGTTTGCTGAAAATCAGATTTAATCGAATTTCTCGCTACGGTTCGACCATTTGGTCTCGTTTTATGGAAATGAATGTGAAATTTTCCTATTTACAAGATGAACTTGCAGATTACAATCGATTCTGGAGCTATTACTTGAGTTTTGTTTTCATCTTTTTTGTAGCACTCATTTCGTTCATAATTTACATTGCACTTTTCTCTGGCATTGCTTTGTATGTCAAGATTATTTATGCACAAAGCTTTTGTACTCACATTTTCCTACTATCTTCTATCATCTACTACTGTTTTTTTAATTAGTTTATTTCGTAACCTTTATCCAATGAAGATATACAAAGGTGTAGTTATAAAAAGATAAAATGTTACCATGATCAAAGTTAAACAGGCATAGATTCTAATGAGTTCACAAAATTAATGTCAAAATTATGATGTAACTAATACTCATCCACAATCGAACTGATTCTCGACAATTTCGTACATTTTCAAGTAGGCACGACATGTCCTACTATCAGCTCGATGATCACAGCCAAATGGCTGCTGTTTTCTTTGAATCCTCTTACCATCCACCCAAGCACAATTAGAGCACTTCTCTACTCGTACAGTACAATCTTTCGTTTCGTGTGGACCTGCACAAACTGCACATGCCACAGAATTCCTACAAGTTTGCTTGAAATGACCAAATCGTTGGCACTTGAAACACCGAAACACACGAATATGTTTCTTTACTGGACAAGATGAATGGCCAATGCAAATCTTATTCATTTCAATCAGTTTAGCATACAACTTATTGTCAACATCCACCACAACAAATTTTTGAACCAAGTCTATCAATCTTTTCATATTTGACATCAAATTGACAGTCAGAATATTCTTCCATACCAGGGTTTTGATCAAGAATGGAGCTAAGAATGTCTCCTTTGGCAACATTCTCATCAATTCCAAGAATTTGAATACGAGGATTTCTCTTCTTCGGAACCGCAGCGGAAATGGAAGCATTTCCCACCACGGCCTTACAAAGAGCCTCACACTCAGTCCTTGAACCACAGGCAAGAACAACTCTATTTTTTAGATGTAAGTTTTTTGCTGTTAATTCTGATTTTTGTTGTCTTTTTAATATTTTGGGGTCAACAGTCAATTTGAAAAGTTTCAAGGTTTGTTCACTGTTTGACACAGATGTAACATCCTTTGGTTGTATGATGACAACATGTTTTGGTTTGCTTGGTTGCGTTTGTTGTGTCTGTGACACTGCCTGTGCAAACGACCGACCGGCCATGACGGATGGAGATGCAATGTTTGGAATGTTGTATACACAACTTTTTGCTTGATGAGTAAGCTTGCTTTCCAATGTCGAGATAATTTCATCAAATTTTTTGGATTTGAGTTCAAGAATTTCTTTGTTTAAATTCAAAATAGTTGCTTGGTTTAGATTAGACGATTCTTCCAATTGCCTTAGTTGACAAGAACGAGCTTTGTTTTCGACTACTATCTCGTCAAAAACGGTAACAATATTCAGCATCTCTGCTTCCACTGCTTTGGTGCTATTGAAGATGGTATCTTTCAGAGTTGAAAGTTTAGTGTTTCCATTGACCTTTTCGAGGGAAAAGAAGTAATTGAGGAGTTTATTAATTTTCTCAACTGTTGGATGGCGGCTGTCAATTCGTTGAGGGGAAAGTAAGTTTGATGAGGATGGTGATGACTGCTGGGAGCCTCCCAGGGTTTCCAGGACCATCCATCATGAGTGTCACACACCAAAATAATCCTCTTGCAAAAGACGATTCCGATGATAACAATTTAAAGAAAATCAGATGAACGTAGATGAAGATATTAGCGATAATACGATGTTTAGGATGCAAATTTTTTGTCATTACGAAGCGACAAAAAACACGTCCGCTCTGTACGGCGGCTCGATGCGAACTCCATATATTACTGTGGTGCAATTGTGAAGAGAAATTACAGATTGTCTGCGCAATTTTGTAATGCAATTGCTCAAATTGTACGATCTCAGAATTCTTTATCCTCTGGTGAGTTGATCAAAATGGCCAACATTTGCGCAAGTGTAAGTCAGGTTACAAGTTCTGGTTTCGTTCTGCTCAATGGATATTTGATCACTTATGATACGTTTCGACTGTTGGTGATTAATATTGTCATTTATTTCATTTTGATTATTTAGAAATGAATAAATTTCTGAATTATTCTAAACATAAATTAACACAATTAAAGTAAATATAACAGTTAAAGTAAAATTTGGTTGTTTTAATTTCAATTCTCAAGAATGCAACATAATGCGACAACAATGCAGTGGGTTTGACTTCAATACCACGAACTATAGATCCAAATCACTTCATTCAGCGCTTCATATCTTTGATATCTTTTGCTCTCTCAATCTTACATCAAACCCTTCACAACCCCCTACCACACCATGTTTCGATTCATTCGAAAATGTTTTCTTAACGCTTGTTGTATTGGAGACCCAAGTGAGTCTGAGATTGAAGAAGGCTCTGAAGATCAATTCGAGAGCTGCGCAACATCGTTTCATAAGGCATCGAACGATAAAGCTTCCAAGGTTCTTGATTTGCAAGTCAAACTTTCGAAGAAAACATTGGAGAAATCAGTTCCCGTTCAGAAGGGAACAAACACGATTCAGCAACTTGAACCACCAATTCAAGTTCAAATCCCCGAAGACAAAATCCCAACGCCACAATTCGAGTTCAAGATGTTCACAAAGGTGATCAAGAAAAAGTTTCAAATCGCCGACGCTGTATTCCTGGCAGAAGGTGGTTTTGGTGCAGTTTTTGTGTGCAATCCTCTTGATAAAGAAAGTGGAGAAAAGTGCGCACTAAAGGTGATGCAGTCCAAGTATATGGCACCGAAAGAAGCCCGAAAGACTTGGCAGCAAGCCGCTTCAAGAGAAGTCACTGCCCTCAGCAAGTTACAACACGAGAACATCATGAAATATTACGATTTCATGTTTATGAAATATCCTCCAAATCCAGTTGGAGCATGTTACATTGCAATCAAGACTGAATTGCTCGATTGCACGCTTACTAAAGTTTTAGAAACGCGAAAAGGACTTTCGCTTTCACAAGTTGGGCAACTGTTGAGATCACTTGGAAGTGGACTGGCTTGGATGGTCAGTCAAGGTTATGCCCATCATGATATTAAGCCAGACAATATCATGTTCAAGAATTTGGATTTGGATGCTCAAGATTTTCAGGCGAATTTCCAAAATGCAATTCCGAAGATCACTGATTTTGGCTTCGCGCGAAGATACAAAGGCCCTCGTGATGAAGCAACTGAGGATGAAATCTACGTTGGCTCACCTTTTTACATGTCTCCAGAGAAGTTGGAATTTCTCGCCAAGACCATCCGAGGAATCGCCACCGACCCGTACTTTCCATTCAAATCCGACTGCTTCGCACTTGCTGTCACACTAATCGAATGTCTGTGTCAACAAGAGGAGTTGAAATCCATTTTCGAAGGTAAAGATGTTAGCAAGATTAGCATAATCCAATCATTCAAGAAGTATACCAAATCACAATATTTGCAAGCACTCGAAAAGTTGGTTGAACCTAATGTGGAAGATCGTTGGCATGTAGATGATGTTCTGAATTCTTTAAATTAATTTAAACTTTCAATAAATTATTTAGTTTTTTAATATTTCTTTATGATTCATTAAGCAAAAAATTGCATGGCACTATTTACAACATCAACATATCTGTAAAATGATTGAAATAATGTTACCATTTTAGAAAAGAAATTTTAAAAAGAAATTTTAATTTCCTTAAAGAGAAAAAATACATTTGTTATATTTAAAAAATTTTTGAACATCACTATGAATCAGATTGCTAGTGAATCACAACTTGACTTTATCCACAATTAGCTGCTAGAAGTAAATAGTTAAGTTTAGTAGAAAATTTGAATAAACTTGAGAAAATCATGATTTTAAAAAATTAAAAATTACTTTCTGGAATTAAAAAATGTATGATATTATATTGTAGAATGTAGTATTTACAAAAATTAACCATTTAAAAACCAAACCTGCAAAAATCATTTAATTATGTTGCTTTCGTATTGTTTTTAAGTTGGTTCGTCGGGGAAATAATATTGGTGATTGTCATTTATTTTATTTTGATTATTAAGAAATAAATAAATTTCTGATTCGTCCAAAATGTAAATTTATCAATTAAAGTAAAATTAAGTCGTTTCCATTTCAATTCACAAGAATGCAACATTATGCGACAACAATGCAGTAGGTTTGACTTCATTTCCACAAACTATGGATCCAAATCACTTCATTCAGCGCTTCATATCTTTGATATCTTTTGCTCTGCCGATCTTACCTTAAACCTTTCACAACCCCCTACGACACCATGTTTCGATTCATTCGAAAATGTTTTCTGAACGCTTGTTGCATTGGAGACCCACGTGAGTCTGAGCTTGAAGGACACAATGAAGATCAATTTGAAAGCTGCGTAACTTCGTTCCAAAAAGAATCGAACGATAAAGTTTCCAAAGTTCATGATTTTCGAGTCCAAATAGGTTCGAAGAAAATCTTGGAAAAGCCTGTTTCCGTTCAGAAGGGAACAAACACGATTCAGCAAATTGAACCACCAATTCAAGTTAAAACGCCCGTTCCAAAAGTCCCAACACCGAAATTTGAATTCAAGATGTTTAAAAGGGATACCAGGAAAAGGTTTCAAATCGCCGACGCTGCTTTCCTGGCTGAAGGAGGATATGGTGCAGTTTATGCGTGCAATCCGCTTGATGAGGAAAATGGCGAAAAGTGTGCCCTCAAAGTGATGCAGTCCAAGTACATGGCACCGAAAGAAGCACGCAAGACTTGGCAGCAAAGAGTTTCACGAGAAGTCTCAGCCCTCAGCAAGATGGATCACGAGAACATCATGAAATACTACGATTTCATGTTTTTGAAATACCCTCCAAATCCAGTTGGGGCTTGTTACATTGCAATCAAGACTGAACTACTCGATTGCACGCTGTCTGAAGTTATAAAAACGCGAAAAGGACTTTCGCATTTACAAGTTGGCCAACTGATGCGAACACTTGGAAGAGCACTTGTGTGGATGGTCAGTCAAGGCTTTGCGCATCATGATATCAAGCCAGACAATATCATGTTCAAGAATTTAGATCTAAATGCTCAAGATTTTGATGCGAAATTTGAAGAAGCAATTCCAAAGTTTACTGATTTTGGTTTCGCGCGTAGATACAAGGGCCATCGTGATGAAGCAATCGAGGATCATTTCTGCGCTGGCTCACCGATTTACATGTCTCCAGAGAAGTATGCATTCTTCCGCAAGTTCACCTCCGAACCGTACTTTCCATTCAAATCGGACGACTTTGCATTTGGTGTCACACTACTCCAATGTTTGTGTCAACAAATGGAGTTGGCGCCCATTTTCGCCAATCTAAAAGTTAACAAGATTTTGTTGGTCCGTTTATTGAAGACATATTCAGAATATTTAGATGCTTCTGAATATTTAGACGCAATCGGAAAGCTTCTTAAAGTTAAAGTGGAAGATCGTTCGAGTGTTGGCGATGTTTTAGATTCTTTAAATTAGTTTAAATTTTCAATAAATTATTTATTTCTTGTATTCTTTTGTAAAATTAACGGAGATTATATATTCAAATTGATGGTTTTGATAAGTTTCAGAATTCGTAAAATCAAAACCTTTTATTTAACAAGAATCAAATGGATCTCAAAACCTTGAAGTTTTATAAACGATATTTTAGTAAATGACAGAATGTCGTGTTTGCGAAAGAAATCTTGATAACATTCGTAAAACGGATAAAAAAAATAGTGATTATGTAGTATTTAGAATTTTTGTAAAAAATGTGTGAACAAAACCAACTGCGAGTTCAAATATCCACAAATCATGCCAAACTTATGAATATAAAATTACGAATCCCTTAAATCTAAAATAATAACAAACCTATACTATCAGTAATTGATCATGAACAGTGTTTCTTAGTTTGTTATTTTTGTAAGTTACCGTTAGTGACAATTTTCAGCTAAATATAAATCAGCTAGCTCATCTATTTTTGATATATTGAAGCACAATAGATTTCAAATAAGATAACACAAAAGGAAATCAAATTAAAATTCAAATTCAAATAACTTTTACGACTGGACTAATGATTGTTTTCATAAATGATTTGATGACTAGTTTTATACAGGAAAAATTGGAAACCTACAAAACAACATGATTTTTTGTCCCCTAACCAAATTTAGATAATTTAATTGAATTTAGCATTAAAAATATAAAAAGAGAAAGAGTTATTCGCATTATTAATCTTATTATTGAAAAATAATATTTAAAATAATAAACTTAGTATGTTTAATTTTGTTTTTTAATTAAACCTTTTAACTTGTGCTACCGAAAAATAAACTTAATTTTCAGGATAATTTTTGATAAATTCAATTGAATAGCACTTAATAATTCAAGTTTTAGTTTTTAACCATTTATATAGTGGATAAAAGATGCCATATTAGTGACCGGAAACAAATAATTTTATAGAAATTAATTTTATGGAAAACAATAATAAGAAAAAGGAAATTCAAATTTTATTATTCGAGAATTTTTAAACTTGAAAATATATCAAAATATATAACGAAAACAAAAAATATAAAGAAAAAAATTATTTATAACCAAATTGTGATTGACATAAATTAAGCTGCTGTAATGACTTACTTCAAGAATGGCTAACGCTTGGATCTGTCAATTTTACGATGCAATTTTTCGGGACAATCTTTTCTTCATTCACAAGTTTGGTGACAAACTTGACAAATTGTTCTGCACTTTTTTCGTTCAATTGAAATGTTTTTCTCGACAAAAGATTTTCAATACGAGAAAAATAATCTTTCACAAGTTTGCAGCCTTTAATCTTGCAAAAATCCTTCTTGGTATAGGAAGCTCCATCCAGGGGACAAATCACTTGATTGGTAAAATCAAATTGAGTACAAAATTTCAAAAACTGTACAACCAACTCAGCAGTTGACTGTTCATTGGTGCTCGGTTTGATCAGCTTGACATTACCATACTTCATCAATCGTTCCAAAGGTGGCAGCACTGGTGGGCTGGTTTGTTGGAGAAAGTGCACAATCAGCCAAACGAATTGTTGAGGAAAAAACGGAGTTCCAGAGTTGAACTTTTGAAGTTTGGCCCAGTAACGCAGAATGCACACCACCTGAGCAAAACGTTGATCGTACTGGGAAAGCATCAAAAACACATTGCCCGTATAATCAGCTCGAGAACTTGAAGTAAGTTTAACGATAAAGTTGGCGGAAGTTTTGCTTGAGGGAACAGTGGAACTCAACTTGAAACGGAACGAATGTTTGTCCATTTTAGATTTAGAATCAAACTTGTATCGAACGGCGATAAACTTCTCAATCACCTGCAAAACCATCACAAAAGTACTCGGATCCACAAAATTCTCAGAAATTCCTCCAAATTTCACAACAAAATGAAAGTCATTCATAAAAATATTGAATCCCCCAGCCAAGACACTGGTTTGTTCCAAAGAAAGCTTCAAATCGGCAAAATCCTTGTCGGAATTGATCAATTCAAGAATGAAATCCGAAAATTTCTTCGATTGATCCGCATGATAAACCTGATCAAGGAGATGATCAATTTGGTGATTCGGTTTCTTGAGATCAGCAATCTGTTCGTGAAAAGAACTAAAATCCCAATTAGAAAACTTTGTTTCAAATAAAAGCTAAACTTACTTCTTTGTAACCGGTGTATAAGAAACCAAATTTGAATCCAAAACTCGAGGTTCCTGATTTGGACAACTTTCAATTACCTTCAAGTAAACATCACGAAGTTGAGAACGCAAATTAAGAATATTTTGAGGAAATTTTTCCAAATAACGATAAATGAGAACAGAATAATTGCGAAGATATGGCATGGGGAAAAGATTGCACTCGATCAGAAATTGCCAGAATCGTTCTCCATAAGCAGCATAATCATCATCGAACTTGTCTTCAATCAACTCATGATAGTTGAGATTATTATTTTTCTGTAAACGTGATTGAAGATAACAAAAGTAATCGAGAATATTCTTGTAGTGATGCTGCAAGTGATCACGATTGTAGGATTCAAGAATTTTGTTGATTGGTTCGGATGAGAAGAAGAAATCTTGTGAAAATTGAAATTCGTCTTCAAGTTGAGTTGATGAATTATGATTTGCAAATGGATTAGACTTGGGTTGCAACTTCAAGTTGGAAACATCTTGCGGATAATCCAATCCTTCTGCAATTTTCGGTTTCAACTTGTACGGATTCATTAGATCATGATTCGTGTAAGCAAGTTTGGATTCATCAGAATTTGGATCGATGAAACAGTCAGGATTGGTAAGCACAAGTAAATAATTTTTCGAGTCAATATTGAAATCATCCATCAACTTGCCGAAAACATTCTTCCATGAATCCAGAATCTTGATTGTAAATTTAGTCTTGACTGAATTGGTGAATGGATTAGAAATGCAGAGATAACACGAACTTTTGTAAGATGACGAACCATCCAAAAGATTGAGCATAAACGAACCAAAATCAAAATGATAGAACCATTCGATAAAGTCAACCACCAACTCACCGATTGATTGGTGATTTGAACTGGGCGGAATTGAGTTTAGATCAGTTTGGGGTTGGCTCAACATAAGTGCGTTCAGAGTTGGAAGAACTGGTGATGGTTTGGTTTGTTGAAGAAACCAGACAATGAGCCAAATGAAGGACTCATTCTCAGAGACATCACCAAACAGAAGATTTGACTCGGTAAAGTAGTACTTGAACAAGAGAATCATTTGACCAAATCGAGAATCGTATCCAAGGTAAAAGTTGATCAAATTGTTGAATGATGAAGACTCGGAACTAATCGAGAAGATTAATTTTCGATTTGGTAGATTCTCGCCATCATCAATTTCAAACTCAACAAATCGAACAGAATTGGTCACTTCACCAGTCAATCCAACTTTCTTCATCACTCGCATAATACAACTCAATACCAGGGATAGAGTTGATCTATCGAGAATAATATTCTTCAAACCAGAAAATCCAAACGACAGTTGAAAATGTAAAACACGGTAATCGATGTTAACGTTAGCAAGGTTTCCAACTTGAGCAAATTCAGGTTTCAATTCGATAAGAAAGATTGATTCGATAGCTTTGCGTAGGAAATCTGTCAATTCAATTCGAGAAGATGGCACACCAACAGATTGAGCGAAATGATCGATTCGTTCTTGATTGTTTGAAAGTTGGGAAAGAGTAGTGAAAAGCTCACTAAAAATAAATTAAAAAATATTTTAGAATACAAATCAAAATTTAAATTTTTAAAAAAATACTCACCAGTTATCAATCGGTTTCAAGGCCTTATCAATGATCGACTTGAGTTCAGCAGATTCGATTGTAATTTGAGGATCGATAGCAAATTGTAGACGAGATTTAACAATTTTCTCACGAAACACCAAAATCTCCTGAGGATGAAGCTTCAAGTAACAGTAGATCAACTTTGAGATTCCAAACAGTACTTCACGAGGAAACAGATCACACTCAACCAAGAAGTACCAAAATTGAGTTCCAAACGAAGCATAATCATAATAAAGATCATAGTCCCATCCTTCAGTATCATCATCAAACACATTGAGATAGGTCACATCGTTCAGCTGTAATCGAGTGTGAATGTTGCGAAAGTACGAGACCAATTCGTTCTTGAAGTATTCGCGCTTGGAAAAATCAAATGCTTTCTTGTAATCTTCAATCGTCAAATTGGTTTCGAGAAAACTGTTCACAACATCTCGAGTGACATTTTCGGGATTACACGCAAAATCAGATTTTTCTTCAACCAACTCGAGAGTTTTCAAATCGAAGTTCACGTAACCGAGCTTCTGTGCATCAACTTCTGTCAATTCGTAAGGAATTGGGACTTCGGGATCCATCTCTGTGGACATGGTGGAGAGTTGATGGAAGAGTTGAGCTAAGACACAAAAAACACACAAAGCAGGAGAAGAAGTTTTCTCAAACGAAAACGAAGAGACAGAAAAGTAGATAAGAGAGGCCAAAACAAAACGAGGAGAGAAAAATTAAGCAACGCTCTCAAGCAAAGCCAAACATAAAGTGATCAGCCACTCGACGATGTTTCTCATCTTATAGTCAACTGATAAGTAGAAAACCTCACCTAGAAGTTTAAATGTATGAATCAACATCAAACAACGTACAATTAATGAGTCACATTTTACTCATTGCGAAAAATCCAAATAACTTCTAAAAAACCAGTTCAAAGATAACCTGAAAAACAACCTTTTGGTCAGATCTGACCGGACTTTGGTAATTCAGCTGTTAATGTTCAATAAGACATCAAAATTTGCAGAAATGGAAAATAGCTATAAATTAAATGGTCAACACAAAATGTAGACGTCATTGAATGATGACACTCTTTTCGGGTTTCTTTTTTTGAATTAAAGAAGATATTCGAAATTCACGGTAATTTATTTTCATACATTTCAAGAAAAATAAGGGCAATACACCGAAGTATTTACCAACGGAAATTTTACTGCGTTTAATACACGGCAACTGGAAATATATACGTATCGCATACAAGTGGGGGCATATTCAAAAAATGCGTCAATTTAAATGTAAATGGGTAAGTTTGTGAATGATGTTTCGAGATATTATCGCAATATCTATCACGTGAATATATGTGGATCTGATTCGGGGTTGTCAAGAAAGGGCGATGTTTGTTGTGTACATGGAAAAGCGAGGGACGAAATCCGGAAAGACTTTTTACTATATTAGGTTCTGTCCGTTGCCACTAATGTTATTTTGACCGATTTCAATTTTACATTTCGCAAGAGAGCGTTATTTTGGTTTCTCAATTTCGTCCTCGGTCTGCAAACAAGCTGGGATCAACCATTTGGGAAGATTTAAACTTGTTGTTAACTGTGAAGTTGAAGGAATAGCTTGAACATAGTCGTTCTGCAAAAAGGTGTCAATTTGTTTAAAAGTATTAGAATCTTGTTTTGTGATTTGTACAATGTCTGAACTGATTCTCGCAGCAGCATTGTTTAATTCGTCTTTAATTCGATTAGCCAACGCAATAGTTTTATCGACACTTCTTTTCACTTTTGACAATTTGTTTCTTTTTGTCAGTTTCATTTTGGCCAAACTCTTGTGTAATTCCACGATTTCTTGTTTGTATTCTAATATTTTTTCTTTTTTATGTCCAACTAAATCACCAAAAAACTCAATAGATAATTTCATTTTTTCTATTTCATTTGTTTGCTCAATCATTTGATTTAAAATTGGTTCAAGCTGTCTATCCAAAACCTGTTCGAGCTTCCCAAAGCAATCATTGCTGCCCGACTGCATATTAATATCTCCAAAGGTTGAATTTGAGTTAGTGTTGAGTATAACATTTTGCAAGTCTTTATACGTGTTGTAGATATTTGCAACATTGATTCTTGTTTGATCCAAACTTGATTCATTACAAATAATTTTTTTTTGTATTTTGTATAATTTGTCAATTGTCTCAATTTTTTCGTTTTCTTCAATCTTTGAATTATTTGTGCCATTAACGGTGTCATTGTTTGGACTTACTGGCCTGGCTGGTGCCTTTCTGATTGGAACACGTTTTGGAGAAGGATGGGAACCGTTGGTTTCAATTCTCATAAATTTTGCAAGATTTTCATGAAAATTATATTTTGTAATTTGATTTGATTCTGTGCCTGTTTGCTCATTCGATTCGGCGACAATTTCTGTTGAATTTAAATTGTTGAACATTTTCGAAACGCCTTCAATCAAAATTTCTATCATCATTTTTTGTCGTCTCGGTTTGCCTGTCTGACTCGACACTGTACTGTTTCGATAATTAGGATTATGATTACTAGTTGAGGAAACGTGTGGAGGTGAAATGCTCGTTTGTTGTCTCAATTGTTGTTGTTGCATTTTCACTCTTCTAGAATTGTTTCGCTGTTTAGTTGGCATACAAAAATCGAATAGAGTTGGTTTGATAACTAATTGATCTGTACGTCGAGATTCTTCGTCTCGTTGTGATCTTAATGCCTCAATGTTGGAGGTATATTGCGGTTCTAAGTTATTGTTCATATCTTGCTCAGTTGGTTTGGCTTTAGGAACTGGAGAAGTTTGAATTGGGATAGAAGGAAGAGGAGATGTTGGAACAGGAGGAGTTTTTAGTGGGAGAGGTGGAATAGGAAGAATTGGACCTGGAAAAGTTGAAATTTGAGGAGGTTTAACTTGAGGAGTTATAACAGCATAATTCGGATCAGAAAGAACTTGTACAGGAGAAATCGGGACAGGAAGAACTGGAGGTGGAGAAGTTGGCATTGGTGGCTTAGGTGGTGCAGTTCGTGCTGGACTAAGCGTCGGTTCTGGAATCGCAACTTTAGTTGAATTATTCAAAATAAGCTTTGTCATCGGTTTTGGGGTTTTAGTTTTGGTTTCTACCACAACAGGAATCTCTGCTTGTCGTTTAGCTCCTTGATTTTGATTATTTTCAATTATTTTCTTGAAATACGATCCTTGATGTTTCAGTGCCACCAATTGTTGTTCGAAATTCTGAATTTCCTTTGCATCAATTTTCGGTATTTGATTTTGTTCAAATTGCGATCGAGTTGTTATGACGAATTTTTTAATTTCGGTTGAGAAGTCTGGTGATAGGAGCTGCATGTAGGGTGCGATTAGCTTTTCGCAGGTCTAATTGGGTAATAAAATTAAATTTGATTAAAAATAGATTTAGACTCACAGAATTGGAATTCTTAATTAGATAGAATGCCAATTTGATCACAAATTCTTTGATCAAACTCAACTCTTTCTCGCACTCTTCCGCGACTTTGAGCAATTTTTCAGTCATCTGTTCCTGTGCAATCGCATCCTTCAAATTTCCTTCATTTTGATAGTTTTGCAATTTTACTTTATCCAGCTCAATTTTGTCAACTCGAGTGTCAATTTCGGTGATCAACTTTTCCATTGGTTTCTCGAGTTGAGGCAGCAACTTTCGTGCTTCGAGTAGAGTAAAAGTTTCGACCAATAAAATTGGAGATAAATTTGTGATGTGGCTCAACATTTGTTTGATTGATGCAGAAGAGTTGACCCAACTCTCTTTGTACGACTTTTCCTTGGTTGCTGTGAATGGGTAACCGTTTTTACGGGCTATAAGGTAGTGGTACGCCTCGTTATCGATAAAGTAGCAGTTCCCACCTTTTTTGAGTTGAATCTAAAGAGGGAACACGTTTTTTTATTTAACAGAATATTTCGGACTTACCTCAACATGTCCTCCACTGTTTTGATTGTCCATCAGCACACCCCTTAGGGTGTCATATCCATTGCCAGGTCCATATAGAGAATTTCTACTGAACGTAAAACAAAACACCAAATTCGTTCGCGCATGCTCTCGATAAAGCCGACTTAACAACTCATTGACACAAAACCTAAAAGCAGTAGTTTTTCTGGTAGTGTTCGCTTTGATGATAAAACAAATCGCATTCAGCGTTTTCATTGTCTTGATATAATCCAAAATTTTCCGAACATTCAGTTTGTCGACCTCAATTCCACCTGTGTCACCCATGCCTGGTGTATCTATCACACGAATTCGCTTTCCTTCAAACTCAAACAAATAACTTTTTGGACATTGAGTCACCGAAGCGCCCACTTCATTATGAAACTCATTAGAATCAGCAGCTAAATCATCATCCCCCATCACCAGTGGTTTATATGTGGTGGGGTCTAAGAGTTTCAACTTCGAAGGAATGGTCTGAACAAAATCACGAGAAACCGCCGCTTCAAAGCTGTCACATCGAAGATAATTTGCCAGTGCATTGATTGTTGTCGATTTTCCAGCACCAGTTTCATCAAACAGTAAAATGTTAAATTCATTCATTTTAAAGAAATTTTAAAATGACTAAAAAAGAGGGCAAATTTACAAGTCAAACATTGGGGATTTTTTTACACAAACCAACTTTCTGTGACTTAATACACCAAATCAAGAGAGGTTGGGTGAGCAAAAGTTTGCAAATATTTATGACTCTTTATGATGGTGAGGACTGATTGTGGTCATAAGATCTTGTGTCTTGTATGAGCAATGCTGAGCTAGGAGATGTTGTCATGATTGGACTTTGTATTTGTGATACGGATTGCTTTATATTGTTAAAAAACCTAACCAAATAGACTGCATTGTATTGCAGAAATTAATTTGCATTGCGGCAGTTGTAGGAGAATACATATACTCGTACAATATAAATGGAAGAGTACGTACACATACAATTTGAAATGTTTCTCTATTACTATCATTTGAGTGGGCTAATGATCATATCACTTATTCGACCAATTTTCACGTTTTTAATTTTTAAAAATTTTAAACAATGGGGGGCATGACATCAAAGGCACCCTATTTTACGATGGAGAATTGACCTTTTTGAATAAAGATGATATAATGACAACCGAATGTTATATCCGATTTTTACAAAACAAAGATAATATTACAGATCCTGGAACAATTTTTACTATAGCGGACTTAAATCGTCTTACTTAACAACTTTGTCCAAAAAACTGTTGTTAGAAAGTATAAATCAATGTACATGCAAGTAAATAAGTAAAAAGTACAACTAGGCACAGATTGCCATAAAAATAACCAGACGATCGTAAAGATTATCATTATCGGTTCAGAACACATTATATATTTAGTATTGGACAAATTGTTAAATGTTGGCTCAAATGTGTCAAATTGGTTAATTTGTTTTTGGTTCAAATTAAGAATTAAGAATACTTCAATACCTTTTGCTACATTCATGAATGCATGATTGACACGGAAAACAACGTTGGAAAAGTTTAACAAAAATTGCTCTAACTCGCACCAAAACCTATCAGCACTTGGAAAACTGTAAAAAATTTATAAACAACCTGAATTTGTTGTCAATTGGAAAAATAAATGAAAATGTGCCAAATTCAGATGTCGTTCAAATTGACTATCAAACCACTCTAGTTCTAAATTAAAGAAAGTGAACAAATGGCAAGAAAAAGTTACTGTACGATAGCTTTGAAAGTTAATGAAAATATTAGACAATCTAGAGCAAAATTATATAACTTAGAAGAATAACATTACTGTAGTTATAATTTTGATGAAAACCTTTAAAACCGCTAAGACAATAAAAAACTTGTCATATTTACAAAAAAATAATGCAAACTATTTTAAGTAAAAAAGTTTATATAGAAAGTCGTATATCTTTGTAACCAATAAAATTAATACCCTGAATAGTTAGGTAAATTATAAACAATTAAAAGGAAGTTTAAAATTTGCGAGATCCAAATAATATTAAAATTTTCTCAGTATTAAATTTATGATTTTTTACATTATTCACCTTTTAAAAAAGCAAAAGATTACGTAAAAAACTCTGTAGAAGGTGAAAAATTGATATTTTTGAATTAAGTTAAATATGATGCATAAACACATTAAAACTGTTTTCAGAATTGAAATAAAAATTCTTTTTAGTTTAAAAGATCGTCTTCAAATTTTTTCTGTTTTCATGAAATTCTAAAAATGATTAACGCTTCGAAAATGAAATATGAAGCTCGAACTGTAAGAACAAATATTTAAATCTTGTTTACCTATAAATTAACGCTCAAAGAAACATGCATAACATAGAATAAAACAAAAACTTTAAACCAAATTATATGATTTTAAATTTAGAAAAAACATAATATTTCTTTAAAATCTAATCAGAAGTTAACAAACATAAAAATTTAAAAGAAAACTGAAATTAATTAAAAATAATTATAAAACTATGGAAATTCTACATCAATAGGCACTGCTCTTCATCATCGGTGTCGTTTTCTTCTTTTGACTTGGTTTGTTCGACGACAGGTGGCTCGTTATTGGATTTATCTTCTTTGGCTCCACTTTCGTTTGTTGAAATTTCATTGAAGTTATTCACAGTGAAAGTAATCTCCTCTTTCTTTTGATTGAGTCCAACGATTTCTTCATTCACAGATAAATCGACAAATGCATCGGAAATGGATTCAATCGGCATATCAAGTTCAAGTTCATCAACTGTCGATTCAGACTTGTCTTCACTGATCAGATCGAGGACTTCAATTTCAGTATTCAAAGTTGACTATTCTTTTACTGGTTTCAGGAAATGTACAGGATTGGTCAGCACTTCAATGTAGAACATCTCTGGTTGGTTGCAATCTTTCAGTAGCAAATACATTCGGCCAATCAATTGTTTGAATTGTTGCATTCTCTCTTCGGTGCACTTTTCGTTTGGTTGAGGCTTCAATGTGGACCTTCAATGCAGATCATCGAGTTCAGTCGGCACTTGTTCTTCAGTTCGTATGTCGTCTTATCTCGGGCCATGCCATCATACGGACAAATGACGTACTTTGAGAAAACAAAATTGTGGTAAAATTTAAAGAAATCAAAAATTAAGCAACTTCGAATGCAATAATCCCACTCAGGCTCAACATTAGACAAAGATCCTCCATCAGCGCGAGTCCTCTTAGAGCCCGAACGACCTGCGACTTTCGTCCGGCTTTCGCGCAGAGCAGTCCTCATTCAGTAGTTATGCAGACTGTGTTAGATGGACATTCTATTCGTTCTGTCGACTGTTCATCTGTTTGCGTCTGTGTGAGCGTGTGTATATTGTGCAACTGTGACAGTGCCACTACCCTGACAGTGCGTACAACATGTAAGTCACTTCTACAGTACTGTTTTGAGTAGCCTTGTGATAGCTTTCTTTCTGAACGCCCGTAGCAACGTGCAATAGCCGCTACTTTGAATAGTCCAGTACAATGTAAACATGCAAATCAAATTGGTGTTCTGACTTGCGTTTTTTAAACGTCATCCTCATTTGAGGATTGTTCAAATTGAATTTGTTATGTAAATTTGCTCGTTGTGTGTTTAGTAAATCTGTGATATTGTGTATTTAAAATCAAATAAGATTTTCCTCTTGGATACGGTGCTACTTATACACCAACTATATAACTTTACTGTTCCAAGATAGACAATTTGTACATCACCTGTCGTGACCATTATATTAATCAATGATCATATTTCTAACAAAAACATTGGGTTTATGATATAACGAATCAATACAAGTTTTATTAACAAACGCACAAGTCCGACCAATACACAAGTTAAAATGATTAATAGGCAAATTAATTAATTGTATCTTTCTCTCTGTGTTTTGAATCGTATGGCATTAGCTTCCTTTTGATCAACTTCAAGCTTCAATTTCTTCACTTCATTCTGTTTAATAGCACCAATCATTTTTTGAAGTTGAATCATTTGATTGTTTGCTATTTTATCAATTTTAGGATTATTGATAGATTCAAGTTCTCTCAAGACATTTGAAGTTCGCTTCTTAAATGCTTTTCTATATTTATCAACTTCAGTGGATCTATCAACATGAACTTGGCGTACTTGACCATTTTCCGGAGAATTTTCTTGTTCTTCATCTGAGAAATCATCACTGTAACCACCATTGTCAATGTCCGAGTCGTTGAATGCATTGTATGGCTGAACTTCCATTTCAGGAACAAACTGTTGCGGTTCGGTACAATGTTCGGTTTTGCGATTCACTTCAAGCTCTTTCAATACTGATATTGTAAAGTGGATATGTTTGCACAAGTTTTCTTTCAAGTAGTGAGTACATGTGCAGGAATAAGTGTGGACACACACGTGACATACCTTACATTTAATCAAACAAGGACAATTATCAGATTTACGTCGAACATCATACGAGACATCATCGTGTTCTTGAGAAGGTACTTGAAAATGGTCTACGGCAATTCTAGTAAGAACTTCATTGATTTCCATTCCTTTTATATGGTCATCGGAAATTTTCTTTTTCTCTCGGACTATTTTCCCAACCTTTCTCTTCCTGCAAATGTCTCGTCGCCATTCAAGCTCAAGTAAAGTTTGAGATCGAATAATTTCATTGATGCAATCTGCTAATCGATGTATTTTCTCTCCACCAAGATCTCGATATTTGAATCTCCTAAAATTAGCAATTTTTAAGAAGACGAAGTTAAAAAAGAATTTATCTTACTTATTTGCAGCCTCAGAGTAGCAATTATGACTTGGTGCTCGTTTTATGGAGTGGCGATATGTAAAGCACCAAAGAGGTTTACGTTTGTCATTGTAGTACTTCTTGTGAAAATAACTAAAAATAAATTCATTAATAACACTATACGTATATTGGTTGATGTGCGAATACTTACTCGTCAAATTCTTTGATTGCAGGATGTTTCTCCCCATGAACTTTCAAATATTCCTTCAACTTGGAATAGATGCGATCGTGAATTTTAGGAATCGATGCTTCTCGCAAAGCTCTGCATAATGACATAATAGTATCTCGATGTGATTTAGCAGAGATAAAGTCTTTGTTGGTCGCGTTGTCGAGAAGAACTTGTTTGGTGTCCCTGATTTTACCAATATGTAGTCGCCAAGCATGAACAACATGAAATCCGCACCAAGTCTGATGTTTTGGTTTGCCTATAACATTAGTCCATGCATTGTAGAAAGCGTTTGCCATATCGGAGACAAAGGCATCAACATCGACAGAACCGCATGTCTTTAGAATTGCTCGATAAAAAGGTTGAAAATCAATTTCGGATTGACCTTTTGTCAAATAATAAGCCACTGGCTTTCCTCGTCTAAATAAAATGAATGAATTTATGACACTTAAATATTTTCAATTTACTTATAACTTACTTTTCCAAATCGTACACCATCAGCACAGTTAGATCTACTTTGTAGTCGTTTAAGTTAAACGTGGTGTCAATGAATACACAGTCATGTGCAAATTTTTTTGAAAAGTTCACGTTGCATTTCTGTCATAATAACCAGTTTAATATTTCCGTCCTTTTGTTCGTTCAAAATGATCACATCATTATGTTTCTCGATTTGATATTGAACTGCTTCCATGTCATTGAGCTTGCGAGTTTCATCAAGTGAACGCTTTATTCGGCTAACCTCATCTTGGGTGATCAAATGTTTACGCGAGATCTTTTGAACAGACGATGTATCGGCATTCCATTTACGAAACAAATTTTTGTAGATTGACGTTGCACTCGAAGTTGGATTAGAGAGACATTCCGAAACAATCTCATTGTAATCTTCTTCAGGTAAATTAATGTCAATCGAATCAATAGAATGGCCAAAATGTGGTTTAGTAAGGACAACGTGATATTCTGTGGTGTTGACAGGAATGGTGACTTTAATTCGGGATGGACACAAAGCATTCATTTTGCGAGAATCACGATCTTTGTTGCCTTTGCTCTTAGATTTAAAATAACCAGACTTGTTGCAACAATAAAAAATAGTCAAGCCAGATAGGGAATTTCGTTTTTCTTTAATGCAATAAAATGAATTGGTTGACATTTCTTCTTGCTTTTTCCATTTAGAAAAATCTAAAATAATTAGTTGAATATTAGTAAATTTTAATACACAGTAAAACAAAATACCGTCATATGTATGAAAAACAATTGTACTCGTGGTAATTGTACATTCATGTGCAATTTTGATATGCTTGTGAAATTGCTCTCGAGATCCGTGTGATTGTTTGCAATCCGGACAAGTAAATCGAGATGATTTCATATAAACCGAATGAACTCTTCTTCTGTGAGTATTAAGGCCAGTCGCAGTTGGAAAACTTCTTGCACAAAGACTGCATCTATTTGATGATTTCTTTTTTCTGACAAAAGCTAGAATAATAGGATATTTTAGTTTTGAATTAAAACAATAATATAAATCTTACCCTTTGAACAAGGCAATTGTTCATCTTCAGTTATGTCAATGAATTCCGATGTATCAACAACTTCATTACTTTCTCGCTGTTCATTACTTGATGATTCGATCCCATTGTGATTAGATGTGTGATCCTCATCACTTTGAGTATGCATTTTGCGAATATGCTTGTTCAAAGAATTTCGATTTTTGTATGTCCCTGGGCATGAATGACATTTAAGCCGGGAATCTGAATCTACAAAATAATAATAATTAAATTAATAAATAATAAATAAAAATGATTTGTACTAACTTTTATCAATCCCATGTTTGGCAGATAAATGTTTGTTTAGACCAGATTTGTCAACATAGGAATGTCTACAGCCATCTACATTACAAACATAGTCTTTTGGTTTTTCACACATATCCTCTGATTTAAATAAGTTAAAATGGATTTAAACATAAATAATCATAAATCAATTCATCATATGAACTTACTTTGATAAGTGTTGTGAGCTTTGCGCATATGTTGTTGGAAGCTTTTTTTCACATTATATGTCTTGTCAGGACAAATTTCACATGTAAATTTATCGGTTGATTCCATAGTTATTGCTAAACGATCATCACGCTTTATAAATATAATAATATAAGTCACGAAAAAGAATGAAGCAAACAACACACACACACAAATTTGATGTAACAACAGATGGATTATGCGTTAAGCGCAAAGTTGGATCGATGGTTAGTTTGTTATGATGTTTCACACTACAACACCAACACACAGTCTCACACTAACAAGACAAAGGATTGAGTGATGTTTGTGCAGTAGACCGAGCCGCTAGTACAAACCATGTGACTGCATTCGCGCGCGAGGGTGGACATGTCCACTGGACAGTAGACAAATGTATACAAACAACGAGAGAGATCATTCTCATAGTGCAATGCTGCTACTACAGTCCCTTTAGAAAGTTCAACTACTACTTGGCTAAACGATACACTACAAAAATAGAATATTCTTTTTGAACGCATTTTATTAGTACTATATATGACATCTGAGACATTACTGACATTCGCAACCATAAAATTTACACTGCGTACAATTCTCAAGAATTTTTTGGAGGCAAAAGTATGGAACATTCACGAAAGCAACATTGAGTTGACTTGAAAAAATATAACAATTTTATTGTTTGAACATTTACAAAAATACAAATCACATTTACAGAATGAGAATTGCAAAATGATAATTAAGCATAAAGAATTAACAAAGAAATTTTTTTATTGGATTTCATTGAGTTTATTTAAATTAAAACTTAACATTTTTATTAACTATAAAGTGATGGACACATTATACAGTGCACAAGTGAAAGAAGAACGCTTAAATATAAAGTCAAAGGTGAACAATGGTTTGCGGCAAAATGAAAATAAGTTTTGTTTACTTGAATTATATTTTATAATTTGAATAAAAATATATGTTTTTAATATTACGTAATAATTCAGCAGAGATATAAATTTATGTGAATCTATATTTATAAAGTGACGTTTGTTGCATATGCAGATGCTTTCAGACAAAGAATTTCATTAAATTATTATCCATTTGAGGTGATGATGACATTGAGATTGGTGATGCATTTGTTGACTTATTGTTATCAACAAACTGAGGAAGAATGCAATTGCAGTGGAGTTGAGTGCGAAAGTTGAACACCAAAATGTAAGATGGTCTTGTAATGAAGAGCTTTAGGTTACAATTTTAACTTCATATATCACATACACATCATAAAAACAAGAAAACCTAAAGTATTCAACGATTGTTTAAATATAAAATATGCACAATGTCACAATGTCAATTCCACAATTCCTCAATTTCCTCTTCAATAGCGCAAACGGGACTCAACCAGCGGAGAATTGAATTCCATCTCGTTTTGCATCCTCTTTCATGCGGTCCAAAAAGTCACGACAAATGTACCAATTAAGATTGGTGTCATGGTGATTGGTGGGCTTGATGGGCTGGTTAGATGTTACAATGCTGTTGTTGGATCATATTCTTCAATTTGACTTTTTGTTATGATTGTCTTATGAGAACGAGTTCAGAAGACAGTGAGCAAGAATCGTTATTTACCCTGTAAGCTCAACTCGCACACAACGTGACTGTAGGCGAATGTGTTCAACTGAGTATGAAGGGTGAGGGGTAGGAGAGCACAGGTGCCACTGCATGCAACTGGTGGTACTTACACACACAACACTCACGATCGTGCAAAAAATTGTCTGCGTATGATTCGTATTCGACCCTCTCCAATATTGAATTGATGGATCGAGTCACAAGTAACTCAAATTGACTGAAGCACAAGAAGATGCAGGTGAATGGATCTAGTGGTTCACTCGACACTTTGATTAAAAACAAGAGAATGAATGGTTCACTCAAACTACAACAAACTGGGCACAATAACACAGACTGTTTTGCAATAATGCAAACATTTTTAAGAGTTGGCGACATAAGTATTCATCATTCACGAACGCAAGCTTTAAAAATATTACAAAAACGTAAAATTATAATCAAACGCTTGTTTATTAACTTATTTCAATTGAATTGAGCAATTATTTTGAAGAGATGTAAAATGAATCCAGATTCATGAAGTGACGTTTGTTGCATATGCAGTTACTTTCATGAAATGTAGACTGAGTTTAAAAAAATACAACTTATTTGTGGTGATGACATGTGATTGGTGAAGAACTTGTTGCCGGTAAATTGCCAAACTGAAAAGAAGAGTGCAATTGGCAAATACAGTGGAGTTGTGTGCAAAAGTTGAACAACAAGATGTATGATGGGTTTGTTTTTGGAATAAAAGAGTAAACAATTTTCAGTTTAAATATCACACACATTTTAAAAAACAAGAATCTTGAAATATTTCACGCTTGTTAAAAATGGAAAAAATTCACTATGTCAAAACACTTCTAGTCTAATAGACACAAAGTCAACACACACAACAGCTGATCCTTTTCTACCCTCGTGCGGGTGGAGTTGGAGGTGGAGTCGATTGAGCATGCGCACTGCGTGCGAAGCCGGACGAAAGTCGTAGGTCGTTCGGGGTCTAAGACGACACGCTCCATCAGCACAAACTTCAAATATTCTCGAAGAATTTATCTTTATTTTCATATAAGAAGCATATTTCTTGGTCCATTGTTAGACAGTTGAAAATGGAGCCTTGTGATGTGTGTCGTCAAGTCGTTTATGGATAAATGTTAGCGTCAAATTGACAAATACGTCATTTTATAAATTGACGGATCTGAGAACCGGCAAATTGTAAAATTTCTTATTTTTATAAGTTTGACAATTTGCCTAGGCACACTATGGATTGACTAGTCATTTTATGAAGCCATGAAACTGATGCAAATAATCAGAATCGTAACATTAAAAGGTTAAATTTGAGTTAATCGTTTTCATTAAGAAATTTTAATATAAATTAAATCAATGATATCACAGTTTTACAGTAGCTTTTGTTATTCGTAAAACATTAGGCGCACCGTCATAATATAGCTAGAGTACAGCAACACAAACTGTAATACCGACTTTTGAGTAATCTTGCCAATAGGTCCAAATGTGAAACAGAATTTACGTTTTGAATGCAACAATTGATAGTAGGACAGTAGCTTGACTTTTTCTCTTATCAAATTGAGTCCAACAAGAGATTGCAACTGATATAGATAACGGTCCGAACTGTGTAGACTTTTCGTAAGGAAGATGCAGACCTGTGTCATTAAAAGAAATACAAAAATTACTGCGACCAACACTGCAGCAAACAGCAGTTTGGTTCAGGGCTTGGCACTTTGAGCTACGCGCCATCGACCACTTTGAAAAGGCGACGTCAACGCCAATTTATCGACTAGATTTAAAGTTTAAACTTAGTAAGCAATGACTGTGTGCAGGCGAAAGATGGTGTTGTCGAAGAAATGTCTTTGGTCTGCTGTCGTGTCGACACTGCTTATTAGTCAACAAACAAGCGTTTGTCGTCATAAGTCGACAACTTTTTGTCTTATAGACAGGAGTGTGTTGACAACATATCAACGCGTCCGACAATAAAATAATTACAAAGTTATTTTGTCACTTGTTTTACCAAATCAAAAATTTTGAGATTAAAATGAATCCAGACTTTCCGCTCAACTTTATTCAAATCACATTATCGAATCAATCCGAGCCAATCTCAACATTTACCCTCGATCAGCTCAATAAACATTTGCAAACAATTTTGTTCTACTTAGCATCACAACAAATTATCCAACTCCGATAAGTGTACCCTCGATGGAAAAATGTGATGGAATCAATGCAATAAATCGGTAATTTTACTGATTTTGACTGATTGGACATTTCAGATGAAGAACAAATAAAATTTTTTGGTCAAATCAAATTGATTGATTTTGTTTGTTTAAATCTAAAGTTTGTTAGATAAGATGCAGAAATGATTGAATGCTTTGGAGCATTGTTACAAAGATTATTTCTCTTGATTGAAACTAGTTGACTGTTGATTAATATAAACTTCCCTCCTAATTTACGTTTAGTTTTGACTCAAAGTTTTCAGTCTATGGTCATTGGAGAAAATCGTTATTTTTTCCTTTGTAGGAATTTTGTTGGACACAAATCAGCATGAACAACAGGATCTTGCAAATCGAATTCGATTAATAACTTTTCTTACTTCATTGAGACAACACGACTTGATTATATCCGCTTTTGGATTCTTTGCTTCATTTATTCTCCCGACACTTAGTAGAATTGAACATTTCTCCTGTGATAGAGACGAACAAAAAGAATGCATGGAACTCAATTGTTCAAGAATTTTGAGGTAAATTGTTATAGCTTTTGGACTAATAATTCTGACATGGATTCAGATTGAACAATGATGCAATGACATTCAACCAACCCACAGTGGTAGTGTTGACCCGTGCAACTTATCTCAAAATGAAAATTTTTGGGTTAGTTTGAATATATTATTTGTTATCTAGGAGAACGAACAACTTCATTACAAGTTACATATGTGAAATTGGATAATATTTAACGAACTTTTCTTTAAATTCGTAAACCTAAACTTGGTTTAATAAAAAAAATATTTTCCTTGTTCCACATTGGGATCCACAATCTCAGGCATTTCGGATCGTAAGCTAATTTAATCAAACTAAACGTTAAATTTTAAAATTTTAATCATAAATTTTGTTGAATTGAAAAATGTGAAAGTTAGTTCCAGAATTTGATTTAATTGACTTCAGTGAAGAAGCTCACATTAAATTTTTAACCAAGAAATTACAGAATACAATGAGAATGTGATGAAGAGTGTTTTTTGTTTTATGTTCAACATTTGTGTATTTTAAGTGAAAATTATTAACAAAAATAAACCTAACCTATAAACCAAAGTGTCAGTTATTTGGGAACTTTCAGATACTGCAATGAAAAATTTGGAATTATCAAGTTATCATGTTGGTTCATGATGGCGGTTATATCACTTGAATCAACAGCCTTACACAATTTTTATCTTTGGAAAAAGTCTGCTAAGTTTCGTATTGATTTGTTCAACAAATTCAGTATTAAGAAACAGGCAATGGAGTTCTTCCAAGTTTGAAGTGGGTCCTCAAAACTTCTAAAGTTGTCCTTGAACCCAAAAGTACAGCACAGGAGGAATTTCATTTTTAGGAGGTATTTCATTTTGGGGGCTAGTGGGGTTTCATTTAGTTTCAAATGTTCTACCAGTCGTTTGGCAATAATGCCAAAATAGATCCTTCTCAGTTAGGCCCATTTGAGCATGTGAGCGAGTACGAACGTGCTGCACAATTGGAAGCTAAAAAGGATACTGAGAGCGATGATAAGTTAACATTGGTTTGATTTAATTTAAAGTTGAATTCCAAATGGATTTCGATCGCTTTAAGCCACTTTTCGGGAAGTTTACTCAAATATTCGGCCACTTTTTTCACTGGAAATGGGTAATGAATAACCTTTTTGATAATGTTTTTAGTTTGCTCAGTTAGCATAGCCAGAAACACATGGATTTGTTTTATCAATATATTCTTTGGAAGAATTTCTTCCATGAACTTGTTTATTTAATTTTTGGAACTATTCAAAATCCATCGGCGGTTGATGGAATATGAAATATGAGACAAGAATTCATATTACAATAATGTTAAAAACATAAGATTCTCCAATTGAGTTATTGGTATCCTTAATTGATTAGTCTGAAAGATTTCACAAATGGGTTACACAATCGAGTCAAATCAGTCTAACGACCCACTCCGAAGTCTTGACGGGTGGCAGAGAATTATTTTAATTTGCAGTGAATTTCATATTTCATATCAACTGAGTGAATAGAATTCAATGTTAATATTTTTGAATTCCAATTATCAACTTGGGTATCAAATAATACCTTTGATTGAAATTATATGCAATATACGAATTTAAAATTGTTTAATTTAGCAGCTAATAATTTATTGTCGGAAGCGTTGATATATTGTCGACACACTCCTGTCTACAAGACAAAAGGTTGTCGACTTATGACGACAAACACTTGTTTGTTGACTAATAAGCAGTGTCGACACGAAAGCAAACCAAAGACATTTCTTCGACAACATCATCTTTCGCCTGCACACAGTCATTGCTTACTAAGTTTAAACTTCAAATCTAGTCGATAAATTGGCGTTGACGTCGCCTTTTCAAAGTGGTCGATGGCGCGTAGCTCAAAGTGCCAAGCCCTGCTTCGATTGATAGAAATTCCAAATAATTGTAGAATAATTTTTCGAAAAGCCGATCTTGTAATAAACTTGAGGATAAAAGTTAACCAAAACAGAAAAAGAGCAAAACACAGCCAAACGTAAATTGAAAATGCTTTCGCAACAATCCATTGTCGTCGGTTTGTTGGTGGTGGATAGGGCACGATGAATGTCACTTCATCATGGTAAATGTAGTGGGTAAATTCAACAGAAAACTGTCGTTGTGGGGATAAGTCAATACCACAAATTGCAAAATTTGATTCCTATGGGTAATTAAGTTATTAAATTATTAGAAATAGTAAATTTAAAATTTAAAAACTTTACTCCATATAAAACCTGCCCGATAAGGCCGTTCCAAACACCGTCAACCAGTTGTCCCCAAGAATTGTTACCAAAAACATAATTTGATTTAAAATTGTAACGTCTTTCCAGATGATTCACCAATTCCGCTTCCATGGAACGATCTAAATAAATTTTTCCCTGTTTATCACGCTTTACTTCACAAAACGGAAATCTCTAAAAATATTTAAAATATAACTAAATAGATAACAATCAAGACATGATCAAACCTGATTAACTGATATATTCAAAGAAATCGAATTGAGATTACATTTTTCAAATGGAATTTTCAACAAATCAAAATCTGTTTTTGTTTTTGGCTGAAAAATTCCTCTGTGCAGATAACATCCATTGATAATTGGATTAATATGAACAGCCTCGTGAGTGGCCATAGAAATTAAAATCATTTGAAAGTTAATTGGTAACCATCTGAGCACCGCATCCGAAGACCAATCAATGCTGGGTTTAAAGATAGATTGCTCTAACAAAATCACAAATGGTTTACAGGAAACGCATTGGGAAAATAAGTCGCTTAGTTTTTGAAGCAACAAAACAAATGAACCATGATTTAAATTCACATGAGATTCTAGATAAAATATTAATTCGTATATCGGTGAATTGTAATATAGATTTTGTGGCAAATAATTCAATAATTTAGTTGACAAATCGTAGTGAATATAAAGTACTGAGCAATTGTACGAAATGAAATTGTAGTATTTACTAATTGAGTTATTCGTTGATTGGAATTTTGATGTTGTTATTTGAAAATTATCAATCAACAACAATTTCTCTCCATTTAGATTATTTTTCAAACAAAAATTCTTTTCAATGTAGCTCTCCAAATGTTCGTCACCAATAAAGATTGAAATTACAGAATACAAAAGAGATGCACAAATCACATGAAAAACAATCACGAAAAACATTAAATCCATTGTTTTATTTTTTTCTATTTAAAATTTTTATCAGAACAAAAATGCCAAGGGTACAGAAATTGAAACAACAATTCTTATTTAATTTTTTCATGTCTCAATAACATTTACAATGATATTATCAAAATATAAAAGTAATCTATTAATGCATTATATATTAAAATATATCACAAGAAGTAAATTAACTTTCCCAGGCATGAAAAATACAGCAATTTCAACTTCTAAACAGACTTTTATTCAAATAGTGACAATTATCAATGTCATTATCATGTCAATTTGGTTATAGAAAATGTTTTTTTTGTATATAATATTGTGATTAATATTGTGATATAACAATAAATAAGTCATAATTATTATGTATCAACTTGCGTCAATTTAGTGCTAGAAACATTTCTAACATAAGGTCGTGTAGGTCGTTAAGCAGTAGGTAGTTGTCATTGGGATTTAAGTATACATTAAACAATCTTCTTTTTTTTTATCAGAATCATTATAGACAATTCAAGTTCATGTTGAGTGTGATTTGATGCAGATTGAAATGCTGTTTTGATTCAATTAGATGGGTTCTTATCGATTTTTAAATCGTAAACATTATCGATTAACCTTTTAACAGTGGTTGAACGAGTAATACCCTAATTAAATATAAAATTGAAAAATTGAAAACTCACTCAATGTTATCTTCTTAATTTATTTGTTTAAAATTTGATTATTGTTTAACATTTTAGAACGTGTAAAACTATAATATGTGACATAAGTTCAAGTTATTTAAAAGTTCTAAAAAACATTTTAAAACTGTAACCTTTCAATTGATCCATTCCCAACAGAAATCAGCCAAACTCATTACCTAAAAGCATGAAAATTGGAAAGATTGCAAGAAGCACAATAAAGTAAGGTTACCTTTGAAACCACAGGCTATTAAAAATTGTTCTAATTAGAAACAATTCCCAATTGAATCTTCGTTAAAAATATTTGAAAAAATAATTGCATTTGAATTAAATATTTGTATAAATGGATATTTTAACATTTTGACCTTTTCGTTGTTATCCCTCTAGACATTTCGTTTAAAGAAAACAAATAATCTACAAATCTCTAAGAGAATTTAAAATGTGAGCTCATTAGTTTTGTTCAATCTCTAAAAATTAATCAAAAAAACAAATTTAACTTTTAAAGAACAAAAGACCAAAAAGGTGTATAATTTAATGCAAAAAGGAATTCAAATATAATCAAATCATTGAACATTTGTATGATCTACTAATGTTACTCACAATTGAAATTCCATTACGATTTCAAATAGTCACTAGTCTCCCTTCTTTGGAAATGACTCAATTCACAATGTCAGTTCAATAATATTTACCTAAAGGAAAAATTCGTGTATTAGATTGTAAAAATAACTTGTAAGATTGATAAATATGAAACCTTTTGTAAAGTACATCCACAACAAGAAATTAAAATAAAAAATTAAACATTCTAAAATTCCTTGTTGTCAATTATCGATTTCAAATTGTTCTAGTTAGTCGTTTACACAAAAATTTTAGATAAAGTTAACTAAAAACGAGTTTCAAACACTTTTCAGTTGTATTATAACTTTTTCATATAACTTTTATTTCATTTGATGAGTTTCAGGATTTTAAACATTAGTCAAAAGCGCTTACCGTAAATTCTCAATTAACCGCCGCGGCGCTAGTCGGTTTCAGGCGAAGCTCGCTGCGGCGTTAATTCGAGAGCGGCGGTAACTGAAGTGCGGCGCTTATTTGTTTGGGCTAAAAATTATTTGACAGCGGATACCTAATTTGGTCACTTTTGACTAAAAAGTAAGGCTTTTATGCATCAAAATAGGTATTTTGTGTAGTAAAACTTCTTTCAAATATCCACTGCGGCGGTTACTGGAGTGCGGCGCTTATCCGTTTCAAGACATACTCGCTGCGGCGCTAATTTGAGAGCGGCGGTAATCGAGAGTGCGGCGGTAAATCGAGAATTTACGGTAATTGTAAGTGATATTTGAGTTTGCATTCATCACTTGGAAATTCTTTGTTTGTTCAAACAAAGCATGTGACCTTTTAGCGAGTGAAATTAATGAATCAATTTGGTTACTCTTTTGAGTAACCTTACAATAATATCTTAAATAAATCAATCAGTATATAGAATAAAAATAATTTATTAAATAAATTAAATTGATAATTGAAAGAATCAAAAGAAACTTTGTAACCTGTCATGACATGATGGCAGTTTATGATATTTTCAATAAAATATATTTAAATATAATAATATTGACTAAACCCCCATGTGTGACATGGGAAGAATGCCGCGTGACCAACTAAGTGCCTTTAAGGCAGTTTTTAATTCGTAAATTTAAAAATAAAAATCACGAAAGAAACATTTAGAAACTCGTAAGAAATGAGAAATGATACTATTACCTAAAAAGCATTTAAATTTTTAATAAAAACGTAAGATATAATCGTAAATAAGTTTAGATAAAAACAGTTGTAAAAAATAAACAAAACGGAGGTAGAAGAACCTCTGGAGGAGGAGGTGGGTAAGTAACATTAGGAGGATAAGGCTCCATTGTTACACGAGACATAATTAAGTAAGTTAAAGAAAAATAACTCAAGAAAAATCGGGAGAGGAAATTGGCAGAAGAAAAGTTGCGAGAGGTGTTGACTGTTTGAGGGACAGAGAACAAATGACGAGAGACTGCTTTGACACGAGCCTTTTTATAGTCGGCCAAAACATTACAAGAATCGAGTAAATTATCTGATCTTTTTTTATTTAAAAAAAGTTAAATATTCATATAAACCTCTATAAATTGGTAGTTTTTCATTGAGGTTTTTGGTAATAGTTTTATGAAAATACTTTTAATTGGTATATTTTCAATTAAACATCTAGGATTCTGTTGGGTACGATCAAAAATGACACTTTCCCGACTTCCTGGACCCAACCTAACAACACATTAATGGCCTGAAAAACGATTAAATTTACTTTTAAATTATCAAATGTTTATTAAATTTTCTATAAAGTGATTCTCTATGTAAAGACATATTTTTAATAAATTGCTAGAATTCTGTTAAATACGATCCAAAATAAACATTATTGGACTCATTTAACTCAATTTAACTGCATATGAGTTTTATTAAATGTATTTAACTTACAACTTAAACTGTGCCAGAGTAGACGTTAGCTTACAAGAAAAAGTACGTATGCGCAGCTCTTAGTTTATAAAAAGCAGGCGGCCGTCTTTATTTCGAACTCGCGCATGCGCACATGAGATAAGTCTATGCATTTGAGGAAAGTGTTTAGTTTTGATGAAAGTGTTTAGTTTTGATGAAAGTCTTAAATTTTGAGGAAAGTGGTGGGATTTGAGGTAAGTTGTCGTACTCCAGCGGCAAATTACACACGACATATGTGACCAGTCAAAAATAAACTACGAGGTCGGGTTTCTGGCTCTTTCGATTTAGATGAAATTCGGGCCGTTGACCGGTCCAGGAAAACCCGTGGCCAGAGCAAAACCACGGTAAAAACCTTCACATCGAATGCAAACCCAAACTTACAAATGCAACTGTTTGGTTTGCTAACATTTGACCCACTGAGTAGGGATAGGCAGTTTGATTATTTTTACAAGGAAAACGGTTAAACACGATAAGAGTTTGTGTTTTGCGATAACAGATTCGTTTTAGCGATAAGAGTTTGTAAAAATTGATTTACACTCGACGTGACAGTCATACTATGAGGGGCGGTCAGGGGCACTGACAAAACGCTTAGAAACAAAACGATTAATCGAAGTGAGTCGATTCGTTGCTTTATGAATATCGAAAATTTTGATGTGGCATTTAAACTATTCAATAGTGAATATTTACTTTCAAAATATAATTGATTCTAGCAGAGATATTCTGCCATTTAAATCTTCCAATTTAAGCAAGTTTCGTTTGTTCCTCAAAACGCAATTTGTTCAATTCAATAGTTAAATCAATATCTTAGTCTTAAATTTGCAAAATCTCCTTGCTCATGTGGCTCAAGTCCACAAGTCACAATGGCGGAGCAG
This sequence comes from Rhizoglyphus robini, assembly GCA_023373905.1. Taxonomy (NCBI): domain Eukaryota; kingdom Metazoa; phylum Arthropoda; class Arachnida; order Sarcoptiformes; family Acaridae; genus Rhizoglyphus; species Rhizoglyphus robini. The sequence continues at coordinate 1,236,814 of JAKIJQ010000040.1, read as the reverse complement.
TCCAAGTGACGAGCTGTCGATGCAAGATGGTAATGGCTGGTGTTTTAGGAATACAACTCATTCAAAAATCGTCTTCATCAGCACTATCGCTCACCACTGGATCATACCTTGGATTGCGATTTTGTATAGATTCTTATAGATCTTTTTTAGTTAAGAGTCCATCTTTGTCAGGATTAAAATTATGAAAATTATATGAAATAATCATATAATCTTGAATATTTCTTGGTTTATATCTACGCCGATTGTCACCAAGGACTATATATTTAGGTTATACAAGCTAAAAATCACTCAACTTCAACTGACACAATCGGTGCGTAATTGTAATTTCCAACATTTTGATGGTCTATCCGTGAAGTAACATTGTAAGCAGGTTAAATAGGTTGAGAAATGCTACCGATCGGTTTAGGGAAAACACAAATAGTTTTATGATACACAAACGCTCGGAAATTTTTGTTTTTAATAACCACATCATTAAATCGTTCTACTATATCCATTCCAAATTGATTTCAAAAATTAAACCCTGAATCAACAAGTGAAACCTCTGAATTTGCGTTTAACACGCAAAACAATTTCAATAGATTCCGATGACGATAAGTTGCGTGCTTCTAATTTAGTAATTTCTTTTGCAATAAAATGAAAGTTAAATTTAACTTTATTTAATTTATTTGGCAACTGAGGGTCAGAATTAATCATATCCTGAGCAATCTTAATTTCAGCTTTATCTTTTGGATTTAGTGCAAGAATAGCTTTTTTAAAAGTATTGTAGTGTTTGGCCACATATTTAAGTGTACGAAACCAAGTGCCCCATCGGGCAGTAACATATTTTGGGAGGACATTAAGATGAATGAAATTCACCTACTTCCTACTCCTCTAAATTGAGATAAATTTGAGTCGAAGTTAAATCATCACCAGTGGACAAATTGTATACATTGCACATCATTTTACCTTTTTCGTACACAAGAATCTCTTCTTGAATAGGAAATTAATAGGTCAACTGAACAGTCCATATGAGCTGTGTGATTACCATTATCATTAGCAGTGTCCTCGTATTAGCATGGTTCAATTGATTCAGAATTAATTAACTCAGAATTATCCGAATTCACACTCATAGAACCATCATTCAAATCCAAAACACTGTCTGTATCGCTAGACATCTCCTGATCAAGGTTAAGGTTAAGATGAAAATGGCTATAATGAAGTTTGAGTGTTGGAACTTTTGATTGGACATATCTGTTACACTTAAAATGAACATTTTTAAATAAAACCATAAATATTTATATAATTAGACTTAAAATTTAACTTTTACTTAAAGCGACGAATCGACTCACTTCGATTAATCGTTTTGTTTCTAAGCGTTTTGTCAGTGCCCCTGACCGCCCCTCATAGTATGACTGTCACGTCAATTTTCACAAACTCTTATCGTTAAAACAAAACTGTTATCACAAAACACAAACTCTTATCGTGTTTAACCGTTTTCCTTGTAAAAATAGTCAAACTGCCTATCCCTACCACTGAGTGAACAACAACAAACGAAGGCTCAGTGGCTCATTACAATGCAAATTCAACAACATGAACTGAACTGAATGAATGCACAATTCAGAATGATTTCCACTGAATGATGGTTACAGACAGACTGATTGCTACGAGCAGAATGATACATAAGCAACTACTCTCCTTGCATATATACAAGAGCACAGGAGGGAGAGTGAGGAGGTTCACAAGAAACGCAAGTGTAATGTTACAACAGTAATAATACTTCAAGTAGAAAGTTCCATGTGACGAGTCTCGTGAGGCGGGTTGAATCGTAGGACGAACGTTGAGACGAGTGCACGTGATGCAACGACGAGTGTGCTAATGTCGTTCGTTTCCTGTGCGCGATGAGATCGAGAACTTTCGAGATCAAGGGTTGCAGTGTCCTTGTACGGCCAATGTTGCAATGCAGTCCAATTAAGGACACGATGATCTCACAGAATGTCTATTCTGAAATGAGAGAAAGAACAAACTCGTTGCACGCTCAATTGGACATTAGTGCATTATGGTCGGTGGTGTGATTCGGACTGTGAGTGGAGCGGCCAATTCTCGGTAAAGCGGCAGGGCCATAAATCACCCAGTACGTCCTTGAATCGTTACCACATTAGACCAATACAGCATACAACCAAGCAACAACACGCAACAACAACAACTCGCTAACACACACATTGAGAGAAGCAGCAGCACTGGGTCAGAGGTCGCAAAAGGGCAAACAGCAAATCTACCATTCAATGAATCAATGGCAGAACATCGAATCCATTATCCACTAACCAATAAATCGTTAGTAGAACAGGAAATCCACTGGACCAATAAATCGCCAGTAGTATGAGGAATCCACTACTCGATAAATCAGTAGTAGAAGCAGCAATCAATCACCCGATAAATCGGTGAAAGAATAAAGCACCTCCCATCCGATAAATCGATGGAAGTGGCCAAAACGCCCATCAGTCTCCAACCAAACTTTTGCTCCCTCTGGTGTCAGCCTAGCTCGGTTATTCGCACTAAAACTTTTGGTTACGAAGTACCACAGCGTGAAAATAAGATCCACGTTGTCCAAAGTTTTCCACACCTATGGCACCGTGTATGATTAGGTGAGCACATTGTGTGTTTGTTTTTTGAATCCTATTTGTATTTGGAAGGACATTTCAGTGTTCCATTTGGGCTAGTTTTGAAGTTAAACGGTCCAACTAAATAGTGCCCAAGTAAATTCAATAGTGCCACGCAGATATTTTGCTACAGCAATGCTCGAAAGTTGAATACAAACCTTTTGTGTTCCCCACTCACTGTGAGTTGACTGAGGTAGAGCACATTGTGTGTTTGTTTTTGAATCCTATTGGTCGAGGATTTGATTATTTTGGCTAACAAAAGGACTATATAAGTGAAATACCAAATACCTTATGCTCATTGGACACAGACACACACTCACTCACTCACTGATGTGGTGATGATGACTGTTGTGCATTGTGACCAACCTGACAAAGGTAGTGTTACACAACCTTCATATGCCAACCTGACCGCCGCAACTGTTCCAATGAGTGCCCCGCCTGTTCCTATGAGTGCCGCAACTGTTCCAATCAGTGCCGCAACTGTTCCAATGAGTGCCGCAACTGTTCCAATAAGTGCCGCAACTGTTCCAATCAGTGCCGCAACTCATCCTCGTACGGATACTCGTAGTATCAGTAAGATGATAACTATGTGTGTTTTCGTTTTTTGAATCCTATTGGTCGAGGATTTGATCATTTTGGCTAATTAAAGTGTCTAATCTGTAGATACCGATCCCATGAAGGTAATTCTTCATGCTCTACCACCTTTTGCACCCGTTTTATAATGCTCTACAATCTTTTTGTTTTCCCCCACTCACTGTGAGTTGACTGAGGGAGAGCACATTGTGTGTTTGTTTTTTGAATCCCATTAGTATTTGGCAGGACATTTCAGTGTTCCATTTGGGCTAGTTTTGAAGTTAAACGGTCCAACTAAATAGTGCCCAAGTAAAATCAATAGTGCCACGCAGATATTTTGCTGCAGCAATGCTCGAAAGTTGTAAACAAACATATTGACTAGATGGAAATTGGCTAGATTCAACCAATTTCCATTGCCGCAACCAAATGTATCCGCTGTTTTGATGGAACAAGCTTATCTCGGCAATGGAAATTGGCTAGATTCAACCAATTTCCATTGCCGCAACCAAATGTATAGCTCATGTGGGCTCTAAATGTTCACAGTGGTGTGCATTTTATGAAAAGATTTCCATATCGGTGCTGCGTTGCATCAAAACTAATGATATGGACAATCTACGCTTAAAATCTAATCATTTATCAATTAAAATATCAATGATTGGCTTATGGTGGGGTTGAGTGATGCTTTTGTATAGCTCATGTGGGCTCTCACAAACTCATTTCCCCATTTAACCAACATCTCAATCAGTCTTTGTTTATTACCTCATAATATTTCCTTTGTCATGCTTTTCGAATTGATTTCCATTTCCACTCAGAATGATTATATCAAACAGCGGAAAAAAATTTACTGCGCCAGCTAAAGCTGGCGCAGTTTTTCCCGCGTTTGCCTGACGACTTGTAAACCTGTTAATTCAGAGCAAGAAGATATGATTTCATAATATTAACAAGTTTTTTATATAAGTTAAACTATTAATAAAATTGAACACGAATCCAATAAGCCTTTGGAAAACATATAAATATGCTAAAGAATAAACTATGAACAAATGAAGTATGTTTTAAAATCTTTATTAAACCTTTTAATGTCACACTGTATTTCCAAAAAATTTTTGGGAAAATTGCTTCATAAAATTTTAACCTTTAATTTTAATTTTAATTTTTAAACTTTTAATTTTAATTTTAATTTTAAGTGTTTCTAATTCTATTCTAACTGAAAGGTAAAACAATGACAACGGAACATATTGATTATATTTGAGATTAAATGTTTATTAAGTAATGTTATATAGATAAGTAAATATATTTAAACCATTTAAATCATTGGAATGCATATCAATTATAAGAAGATTAAAATTGATTTTAAAAATTGGAAAATTAGTTAGTTATCTACTTCATACAGTTAACCCAATCAATCACGGCACCTAACCTACCTAACACCTAACCTAAAATAAATCTTACAAGGCATATAATTTACAGATAACAAACTAATTCTCACATTGTTGCACTCATTGTTGAGTACACAGGAAAATGTCAGCTATACCTAAAAAGCAACTTTTTGAGTTTCGGAGCACGTCATGCACTGGTTTAACATTTTTTAAGCACTTGTGCCAATTTTCATCGAAATCGGCCAACAAACATCGGAGCCTTATCGTTCTAAGCAAGTGCCAAAAAGCTTAAGAGTAGTCTTCGCTCACGCTCAGACAAAAAACATATATGAATATTTGAATCTAGTTTAAAGATTAAGCTAAATAAAATTGTTGAAAAAAGAAGTTTCTCATTCTGGTAAAACATTTCGTATGGTGTTGAATATGAGTATGGTTGACCGTTCATATCATGTCCAACTGGAAAACAGATCACATTGGACAACTAAATAAGTAATTTTATTTAGTACTGTAAGTTAGAGAATTTTATTGATACAATTGTGAAGTGTGGCAAGAATGAAAGAAACACTAAATGAATCGGTTTGAATTGAAAATAATTACAAAACAACACAAACCGATTTGTTATAAAGAAACCATTTTTTAAATACAAATTACAACTATTAAAGTTCCTTCAATCCAAGCTATATTTAACATTTTACAACCAAAATAGATAGGTGTTATAATACAAGTTTGATACAGTGAGTGTGCAGCCAATGGATTAATTAAGTTAATCGTTAAATCAAACAAATGGCTCATAATTTTTTGTCATTGTACTAATTGTGGATATTCATAAAATTATATCAAACTAAGAAACTTTACCGGTCAGGAATAAATGTCATGCAACATACTAATCGAGATGATGAAAAAAATGGTTTACAAAAATGTCAAAAAAGAATTTTGAACTAGCGAAAGTTCAAAAATACGCTTACAGTAGCCGTTCCCAGGTTGAGACTAACGGATCTGTATGAAAGTTACCAAATTTCTTTAGCATAATTATCTAAAAATTTTAAGCCTAGTAACTAAGCAAAATGGGGTCAAACGTCGGAGAAACCCGAGGTCAAAGTTTACAGTAATTTAATTAAAAATCGTTACTGCGCATGCGCTATAGATAACTTAGTGACTAGTTGTGAGTGACAGTCACAGCCTGTGACATTGCGGAGAAAATTTATTTGATTTTAATTTGCAAATCGATCATTGAGCCTTTTGCTGACCCAATCCAAACTGAATAATTCGATATACCATCAGGAATTTGAAAGCGTGTGTCAAGTAGTTGTAAACTCGCTTGTGTTTTGCGGTGAATGTTGAATGTACTGTTTTGATAGCTATAGTTAAAGCTTATTCGACGATCCTATTGTCATCTTTGATCGAAGTCCAACTGTAAAGTACCTGTCAAGTATAATTAGATTCTTTTCACCAGCAAAATATATAAAAACAATTCTGTAGGTATTGGCAAGTTGGTGTGAAAGTTGTTCATTTTTTTGGTTTGATCTTTATCTTCTTGAATGCCCAAAGATAGTAGGTTATACTACACTCATGGTGATTGTTTACATCCACGTAAATGAATGTCGGCATCGAGAAGACTGATTGACGATTGATGATTTGCACCTTTTTGGCTCACAATTCTTCCCATATCAATACATACTTTGCACACGATTGCATTTCCATTTAAGAATGACCAACAGATGACAGGTCGTCGTAGTCACGATCACCATCTTCGTCATAATTCTCAATGTTCTTCATCATCTGCATCAGTTTCAAGTTCATAGATTTCGGTGTTTGAGTCAAGATTATCAACAATCAACAAGCCAGTCTTTACGATGGATTTCTCTTCTATTAACAAAACAAAAGAATCGCTCAAAATATAAATCGAACTTCATTTCACGTCGAGGTCATGAGCAATTTCAATTTTGATTAATGTCGCTGTGTAAAGTTGATTATGATGATGAACAAGAGATATTCTAGAGTAACAAAGGCACAGAACAGATAGATCAGATCAGAGGCAGTAGAGAATCGTGTCATGATGTTGATTTTCGGTGATTAAAGTGAAACGAAATTAGGCAGAATCATAAAAGTAGGAGAAAACTCAGTAATATGTGATGTCACTTATGTGGACATGTGTTTGCAAAAACAACAAAACACAGCAGACACAATGAGAAGCTCTCAGCTGTAGCCAGCTTGTGATGTTAAGAAATCGCGCATGCGCAGTAACGATTTTTAATTAAATTACTGTAAACTTTGACCTCGGGTTTCTCCGACGTTTGAACCCATTTTGCTTAGTTACTAGGCTTAAAATTTTTAGATAATTATGCTAAAGAAATTTGGTGACTTTCATACAGATCCGTTAGTCTCAACCTGGGAACGGCTACTGTTAGATTGTATAAAAAGCTTGTTTCGATGATAATGAACAAACAAACTAAAAATAAAGTTAACCGTTGAAATCAATTATCAAGATGTCACTTAATAAAGGAGAGTTCGGAATCAAATGTAAGTGAAGGAAATTGATTGAAAATCAAAATGTTTTCTTTTTGACGGAAAATATAAATCAAAAACCAATATAAATTGTATTTAGGTATTCCAAGAATAAATTAATTTTAATCTGTACATTAATTACGGTACAGTATTTAAAAATAACGAAACCTGTAAATAAAGTACACCACTCGAATTATGAATATGTCAATATGAACTTATAAGTTGGAAGTATTACTTGGCTTACTGAGTAGCATTGAGCTGGTCTGTGTTTTGATAAAAAAAACTTTGACTGATACGGAACCTTGAGATCTTTGATTCATTTATGCAAACTCTACATCGTGAATCTCAAATGGAAAATATTTATATTTTTCAAACGACAAAAAGAAAAAAATTGAAACTATCACGGACAAGAGACTTCATACTACCGAATAGGGATAGGCAGTTTGATTATTTTTACAAGGAAAACGGTTAAACACGATAAGAGTTTGTGTTTTGCGATAACAGTTTCGTTTTAGCGATAAGAGTTTGTGAAAATCGAATCACACTCAACGTGACAGTCATACTATGAGGGGCGGTCAGGGGCACTGACAAAACTATTAGACTTAGAAAACTTAGAAACAAATCTATTAATCGAAGTGAGTCGATTCTTTGCTTTAAGTAAAAGTCGAATTTTAAGTCAAATTATATAAATATTTATGGTTTTATTTAAAAATGTTCATTATAGATTTTTTATGATTTTGACTGTGAATGAAACGCTTTTTCAAAGGGTTTCCCCTTTAAAACATTGGAGTGTAATGCAGGCAAGCACTGCCCCCAAAAAATCATACCATTCGGTTTTGTACATCTCAAGGAAGGTTTTTCAAGTGTGCAGTGGAAGTTAGCTTATCAGCACCGTAGCGTCCAGTGTAGAGTGCAACACCGCCCTTTTCAGTGGCGTGCCCCCAACATATGTGTTTTCTGAACACATTGCTAATCTCTCGCAGGACAGGTCTGCAGGCCTACTGCCAGCAGTACAAACTGTGCTTTACGTGTGTTGTTGTGATTGACTTCTCTTATTTTGGTACATTTGTGGATCAATTCGGAGCAATCTCGGTGGTAATGAGTTCCAACAAGTCTTATTCTACTGTGGCTCGCTGTGTTTATGTGTTTGTGTGTTGTCTGTTGTGATTTCCCATTGATATTGTTTGGAATCGTACTTTTCACCATAATAATGTGAAATTATTCACAATGATTACACCATCTCATCATCATTACCTTTTGACATACGACATCAAACCATCAATACTCAATCTCTCAATCAACTAAAAACATCGTCCTCACGCCGATCAGCTGTTTTTGTTTTGATGTTTTGTTGAGGTATTTGATGATTTCTCTGATTTGATTTATTGTGATGTTATTATTGATTTCAACTCAGTTCTGTTTTGGAGTATTTTAATTTATCAGATACACTTTATGATGATTTACACCTTATTTTTAACACGGTTCGCTAAATGATATTTTTGTTTATTGAAACTAGTTAATTTTACTTTTACATGATAATACAGAATTATTTCTTGAAATGGCAATGAACTTTTACTTTCACTTAGGTACAATTTGCGAATTAGAGGAATTGAAATTTATCTGTATATCTATTGTATGGGTGATTTTATTTTTATAAAAATTAATTCAATTTAATAATAGTGTTTCAAATTGAAAATGATTGAAATATATTTTTTAAAATCCAAGATTAAAATGATAGATTTTTTATTAGCGCTTGTAAATGATTGAAACAAGAAAATGCGCTTGAGAATGATGAAAACAAGAAAATTATATCTTAGGTAATATGTTTGAGATGTTCTTTAAATAAAAAATCAGGCGGCGGAGAATGACTATTAGAACATTACGGTTTGGCTAATCAATAAGGTATATGCTAATTTTACTAACATTTGTAAGATTTGAATTCTCAAAAATAATACATTTCAATTCTATTCAATCTATTAAAATTTTAACTCAAAATTCCTACAAACAGTTCCGTTTGAAATAATACTTTAATAACTTGATCGTGGTGGATTGTATTTTCATCGAATCGCCATCATTATAATTAACACCTGAACATTGTGAAGGGCAAATCAGTAGACTTGAATGTTTGAAATAAGTTTTGAGTTAGAATATATATTAACAAACAAATTAATTGATATTCTGAATGCGAACGGGTGTATTGATACCAAAAGTACATTATTAAAGGAAGTCGATTCGATATTTTGAAATGTTTAACTAAATACAGTGGGTACACAGTGACAGTAAAGCCATTAAGGATTATTATATAGGACAAGTTTCACAACAGAAATGCCAATTTACTGAAACATTAGTTTCGATTTTGTAATTTTGTTTGATCGATTTAATAAAACTTTATTTTAATATTTATTAACTAGTATTAACATTTTAGTGAGAAGGCTCACAGAACATTTTTCTGAATTGGTTAAACTATGCTGCTTTTCAGACCGCTACATTTTGTCTTTCTTTCTGTTCAACTTACACAAAATTGCACCATGAAGAGGTTAAGGCTGCCCGCCGCCTGATTTTTTATTTAAAGAACATCTCAAACATATTACCTAAGATATAATTTTCTTGTTTTCATCATTCTCAAGCGCATTTTCTTGTTTCAATCATTTACAAGCGCTAATAAAAAATCTATCATTTTAATCTTGGATTTTAAAAAATATATTTTAAGTGTAACAGATATGTCCAATCAAAAGTTTCAACACGCAAACTTCATTATAGCCATTTTCATCTAAACCTTAACATTGATCAGGAGATGTCTAGCAATACCGACAGTGTTTTGGATATGAATGATGATTCTATGAGTGTGAATTCGGATAATTCTGAGTTAATTAATTCTGAATCAATTGAACCGTGCCAATACGAGGACACTGCTAATGATAATGTTAATCACACAGCTCATATGGACTGTGTAGTTGACCTGAAACAAATTTCCACAGCAATTCAAGAAGAGGTTCTTGTGTACGAAAAAGATAAAATGATGTGCAATTTGTTCACTGGTGATGATTTAACTTCGACTCATATTCATCTCAATTCAGAGGAGTAAGGAGTAGGTGAATTTAATTCATCTTAATGTCCTCCCAAAATATGTTACTACCCGATGGGGCACTTGGTTGCGTACACTTAAATATGTGGTCAAACACTACAATACTTTTAAAAAAGCTATTCTTGCACTAAATCCAAAAAGATAAAGCTGAAATTAAGATTGCTCAGGATATGATTAATTCTGACCCTCAATTGCAAAATAAATTATATAAAGTTAAATCTAACTTTTTATTTTATTGCAAAAGAAATTACTAAATTATAAGCACGCAACTTATCGTCATCGGAATCTATTAAAATTGTGTTGTGTTGAACGCAAATTAAGAGAGTTTTCACTCGTTGATTCTGGGTTTAATTTTTGAAATCAATTTGGAATGGATATACTAGAACGATTTAATGATGTGGTTTTAAAAACAAAGATTTCCGAGCGTTTGTGTATCATAAAACAAATTGTGTTTTCCCTAAACCGATCGGTAGCATTTCGGAACCTATTGAACCTGTTTGCAATGTTACTTCACAGATAGACTCTCAAAATGTTGGAAATTACAATTACGCACCGATTGTGTCAGTTGAAGTTGAGTGATTTTTTAGCTTGTATAACCTAAATAAACTAGTCCTTGCTGACAATCGACGTAGATTTAAACCAAGAAATATTCAAGATTATATGATTATTTCATATAATTTTCATCATTTTAATCCTGACAAAGATGAACTCTTATCTAAAAAAAATAAAACTATACAAAATCGCAATCCAAGGTATGATCCAGTGGTGAACGATAGTGATGATGAAGACGATTTTTGAATGAGTTGTATTCCTAAAACACCAGCCATTACCATCTGGCATCGACAGCTTGTCACTTGGACTGCTCCGCCATTGTGACTTGTGGACTTGAGCCACCAGAGCAAGGAGATTTTGCAAATTTGAGACTAAGATATTGACTTAACTGTTGAATTGAACGAATTGTGTTTTGAGGAATAAACGAAACTTGCTTAAATTGAACGATTTAAATGGCAGAATATCTTTGCTAAAATTAATTATATTTTGAAAGTCAATATTCACTATTGAATAGTTTAAAAGTCACATCAACATTTTCGATATTCATAAAGCGACGAATTGACTCACTTCGATTAATCGATTTGTTTCTAAGCGCTTTGTCAGTGCCCCTGACCGCCCCTCATGGCATGACTGTCACGTCGAGTGTGAGTTGATTTTCACAAACTCTTATCGCTAAAACGAAACTGTTATCGCAAAACACAAACTCTTATCGTGTTTAACCGTTTTCCTTGTAAAAATAATCAAACTGCCTATCCCTACTACCGAAAGCTACTCAAAGGGAACTTAGACTAAACAGTCACATTGCTCAAGCATGATTATTGATGTTTTGATAAAAAAAAACGTCGAGAATAAATATAAAATTATTATAAATTGATAAGATAATGACGAGCAAGAGCAATTATTTAAAAAAACTTTAACCTTTTAGTCGCGATTATCAAATTTCATCAAAACGGATTAACACTAATTAGCAAAACAATTAATTTATAACTGAATTTGAGTGAGATCAAAAACAGAATTAAAACTAAGATGACCCATTTAATTTTATTACTTAGAAGATATGATTTCAATAAATATTAAAAGAAAAAAATATGAATTCAAAATTTGATGAGAATCACACTTATTCCAAAAATATTTCATAATAAAAGACATATTTTACATAAACTCACAAATTTAATAAAAATGTCGTAAGTTTGAATTAGTATACAAATTAGAGAAGTCTTTGGAACACATATTACATAATGCCAATACAAAAAAACTTCAAAGACAATTATTTTTAAATAAATATTGACAAAACCAAATAATATAAATAATTCAACCAGTTTTATCAGTGAATATCGAACTCACATAATCATACCAATTAATAACTAAAATTTAAAGTTTTTGTGTTGAAATTTGAAATATATTAAAAATATTACGTGATATTTTTTAATAAGTTGACAAATAAGACCAGTACACTATGTAATCATATAAAATTAAAATTAAAACCAATTTGGATTAAAGATTTAAGAAATGTACTGTTTGTGTAACTTGTTAATTTTAACTAATCGAATATAATAAGCGGACTCAGATACGGATGGCTAAAAAAGTAAATGTAAAGTAACCTTTGATTAAAATACGTCAGGATACTACTTAATTTTTATCTTGTTGCACAATCTTAATGCTTACTTAAAGATCCCACTTGAGGCATGATCGATTTGATTAGATTGGTTTGTAAGTTTGCTCAATTATCTGTAAATGTTACAGATAGACTTTAATTAATTTAACCTTTTAATATAACGACTATGCTACATAATTAAACTCATTTTCAGACGTATTGATAATTACAATATGGAATTTTACCCACATTAAAGTACTGATAAAACAATATTAAGCTCATACAAATGGATTATATAAATCAGGTACATTACGTCACTTAGCTCATTCTTTGTACTGCAGTTACAAGGAACACAACAGCAATACTACGCAACAACATGAAATCGATTTTGATTTTAATGATTTTGGCACTTGTGTCCAGCTTGACACTGGGCCAATTGGTCATTCCTGGTGGTAAGCAGCAGATCGATGTCAACGATGAGCAGCTTCTCACTGCACTCGCAATTGCACAGGTGGAGATCAACAATCGACTCAACTCGCCTAACATTCACTTCATCTCTCGTGTTCGAGAAGCTTCGGTACAGATTGTGAACGGACTGCTGTACGAAATTACCTTTGAATTGGGTGAATCGAGCTGTATGAAGACTCAAGTGCACAAGAGCTTTGATGGATGCTATCCACTGAAACATTTGCAGCAATGTCATGCTAAGATTTTGGCTCAACAGTGGGATCTTGTTTATAGACTTGAAGACTTTTACTGTGATCCTGTGATGGTAAAACGTGAGACCCTTGATGGTGGAATTCATGAAGTGGATACTGAAGATGGTGAAGTTAGAAAAGCTCTTTTAGCATTAGAAGAACAGATGAGCAGTCAATTCCAATCAGAATATGTTTCCCAAGTCGGAAAAGTTCTCGAAGCTAAAGCTCAAATCGTTTCTGGTGTCAAGTATTCGGTTACCTTCAAATTTGGTCAAACATATCGACTGAAATCGAAACAATACGACGAGCCCCACCGACGGTCTGAGGTGATCCGTAAAATGGAGACTTGTCAAGCGGAAATTTGGGTTCGTTCTTGGGAGTCAAGTGTTCAATTGCAGTACCAATTGCTCAGTTTCCAATGTGAGAAGTCGCCTGTTGGTGGTGAGTTCTACGCAGGTAGCTTTCATGCAATCGATGTAGGGGACAAGGACATGTTGACTGCACTGCACGCACATCAAGACCAGATTAGCATTCGACTCGAACTGCAGGCGGGCGACTTTGGTAAGGTGCTCAAGGCTGAGGCACAGATTGTGGCTGGGGTCAAGTATGCACTCACTTTCGAGTTCGATCATCAGCTGTGCCAGGCCACCATTTGGGTGCAGTCGTGGGCCAACAAAAATGAACTCGAGAGTTTGTCCTGTAAAAAGAATTGAATGAATTAATAAAGATCAAAATGAACTTAGATGAATAAATAATAATTTAATTTATATAAAATTAAAAAGGGAGATTATTTTATTAATTCTACCTTTGTTAAAAAGGCAATTGTGGAAAAGCCAATCTAATTTAAATAAATATTATGATCCGTTGTAGTGAATTAAATCCTCAAACTATTGTTCTTCAGCAAACACCTGTCATCATGTAAAACAAATTAGAAATTTAAAAAATTAATATAATAAATATTTAACCTTTATATCTAACACCAAAAGAAATCTAAAAAAATGCTTAAAATCCATAATAAAAAATACTAATAAACAATTATCAAATATTCTGTTAAATCCTCAAAATGTTTCAAACAGCTGTAATTGATATAAATGATAATAAAATTAATCAATTAGAACCTTTAAGACAAGCATCTAAGCCCAAGAAAGAACTCAACAACAAACCGTCATTCATAAACAAAATTTTGCATATTAACAGAAGACTTTCTTTGAAGTTCATGATTGAATTAAACATATTGTCAAACCTTTGTAGAATCGTCATCTTCATATAATATTTAACATGCAAAGTAAAGTGTTTAATTAAAAAAAGAATTGAGAAAATTACAAATGTCATGATAAATATTTGGTAAATCAAAAAAAATTATGAAACCCTATACGAAATTCGACACAAGGATGACATGAAATGTGAAACTTTTACAGAGCGGGTATAAGTATGTATGTATATTAGCACCTGACAAATGTAAGTAAAACAATATAAGGTAATGTTGAATATTTAAACAAAATTAGCATAGAAAACCAGCACCACATTTAGTAAATTGGAGGAAATAGGACAACACAAAAATTATTTAAAACCGTTGAAAACAACAAGGAGTATGATGAATAATTTAATTGAACCATTTTCAAAATATTAACAATCTCGGCGTCATTTGATGTTGTAAATCGTGAACTTATTAATTCAAAATTCAGTGAAATTAATATAAAGCGTTTAATAGAAAAGCTAAATATTATACAAGCATTAAGCTGTAAAGAATTTTATGAGAAAGCATGAACTGTTTATTAAATTAAATTGCACACAGAGGAAAACAGTGTTCGTAAAACCTGTTCTCGATTTCAGTTCAGATTTAATTAATTAATAACCAATAATAAAAAGTTTTATATTTGAATTAAATAAAATTTTAAATATATTTAAATTACATTTTAATTACTTGGACACCGAAAATCATTAGTAATGATTCAATTTAAAACAAAAAAAACATTCAAAATCTTGAAATGTATTGATGGTATATACGAGTAAGTATAGCTGACACTGGACTTTGTGGCTAAAGGTAAATGTGTATGTAATCTTTAATTAAACTAAGGGTCAAAACGGAGTTTAATTTTTATCAAGTTGCTCACTCAAAGATATAAATCCACTTGAGGCAAGTGTCGATATGATTAGATTAGTTTGTAAGTTTGTTCATTTATCTGTAAAAGTTACTGATAGACATAAAATAATTTAACCTTTTAATTGATACAATCATCCATGGCATGATAAAAAATTTAATAATTTTACAGTCAGACATATGGATTACCACAAAAATGGAATTTTACCCACTTCGAAGTTAAAGTCTAAAGTACTGATAAAACTAAATTGAGCACATACAAATGGATTATATAAATCAGGTACATTACGTCAAGCAGCTCATTCTTTGTACTGCAGTTACAAGGAACACAACAACACAATGCAGTGACTTTTGAGTTCTATCAACAGCTGTGCCAAGCCACCATTTGGGTGCAGTGGTGTGTAAACAAAAATGAACTCGAGAGTTTGTTCTGTAGCAAGCATTGAATGAGTGAATAAAGATTAAAATGAATTATTAAAAAATCGTTTTAATTTATATATTTAAAATAAAGAAAAAATATTATTTTATTAAATTTTACCTTTATAAATTTGATGTATGTGGGAATAAGTAAACCTAATTTCAATAAATATGTAACCTTTGTATCAAATATGAAAAAATTCAGTGAAACTGATTAAAACCATATTTAAAGAAATACTCATGTGCATTTATCAAAAATTCTGTTATTCAAAAAACCCTCAAAAGTATTTTAAAAATCATTTTAAATAAATAAATTTTCGGCAGTGAACTTTCAAGTTATTTAAAATTTTACAATGTAAAACTATTGATATCAATACATTGGACTTTTGCAATAAGTTTTTTTATAAAATTAATTAAAAAGTGATATAAATGTTTATAAAATTAATCAATAAGAACCTTTAAGACAAAACTTCGAATTAGATCAACATAACTACAAACAGATATTTGAAAACAAAGTTTTTCATATATACAGAAAATTTCCTTTAAAGTTCAAGATCGAATTAAGTTTAGCCTAAAAACTTTTCAAAATCATCATCAGCATAATGTTTAACATAAAAAAAATACTTCCACAGTAAATCTATTTCACCGTGTCCATTGTTTAATACGGTCCAGTTGTCTCGACTGCAGAAATTAATAGAGACAGAATACAAATTTTGAATAAAAATCAAATTTAAAAAAACTTATTTTTAAATATTGACACAAGATTTACTGAAACATGAAAACCATTTTAAAAATCATTTATCCGAACAGTGTCAAATAAGAAATTTAATTTATGTTTTACTATATGAGTTAATCAATAAACACATTAAAAATATGAAACGACGCATGAGAATGAAAAAAAAATCAAAAAAACCTGTAAATAGAATAAACTTCACATTTTGTTAAAAAAAACATGTGTGAACAAACTTTGACATATAAATTATTTTCATAAAAATTGAAAATAGTAAAAAAATTGTGTCCAATCACAGATCAACTAGAAACAACCAATTTAAACACATTTTAAAAAAATATAACGAATATGATCTCAAAACTTGACTATTCACCAGTAAAATATTGGTTAAACTATTGTCATATTAAAACAGAATTTATAAATCAACTAACAAAACAGGAGAACAAGTTGCTTGAAAGCATAATATTAAAAAATTGATACAATTTCAAATTTGAATCCACATTCAAATTAAGTTGTAGCTTGTTCTTGCAACAATCTCCCAAATCAATCAAAATTTCCATTCAGTAATTAATTGGATCCAAATCTAACCCACCAACAATGAGTCACTCATATAGTCAAGAATGCAACTCGATGGTCAATCCCAACTTGATTTCACATTTTCATTCATCGTTTATTTGCTTTACTTTGATTCCGTGATTTCAAGCGCTTCCAATCTACCATGAACCGTTTCTTCAACTACATGAATGGCTCGAACCAGGCCAAACCCCTTCCAGCGGGTTCATTTCTAAAACCCATTGATGCCCAACTGGCCCAAGATGCT
The DNA here is from genome assembly GCA_023373905.1 of Rhizoglyphus robini. Lineage (NCBI taxonomy): Eukaryota > Metazoa > Arthropoda > Arachnida > Sarcoptiformes > Acaridae > Rhizoglyphus > Rhizoglyphus robini. The sequence continues at coordinate 1,219,727 of JAKIJQ010000040.1, read as the reverse complement.
GCAAATGAACGGATTGACAAGTACAAGAATCCGCGTTTTGACTGTGACGATTTCAAGTACAAGATTGAAATCAAAAAGAAATTTGATGTCTCCGTACTGAAAGAACTGAAGGAAGCTAAAGGATGCTTTGGAGTTGTTTACGAAGGGAGGAAAAGTACCGAGTTCAAGGAGCGTTATGCGATCAAGGCAATCTCAAGCCCATTCAACGGTCCAAAATACTTGGAGCACTGGGAAATACTGACCAAGAAAGAATTGTTCGCTCACAGCAACCTTTCCCATCCAAACATTCTCAAGCTCCACGATTGGCTTTGGCTTAGTAATGAGAAAACTCCTCCCGAGAAATGTCATCTTCTTCTCAAGACCGAATTCCTGGACATTGAACTATTTAAGCACTTGTCCAATATGGCCTATACCGAAACACCTTGCTTAACCCCTGACCTACTCAAACGTCTTCTCCGTCAAATAGGCTCAGCCATCAACTACATGCACAGCCAAAAGATTGTCCATCACGACATTAAGCCCGAGAACATTATGCTCTCGATTCCACCTGGATGTCCACCTGCTGACCTGTTGGAACAACTCGCTCGTTGCATCTTCAAGTTAATTGACTTTGGCTTCGCAAAACGATACGAGCCAAGTGATAATGGCCAAGAGCAAGAGTATCGAGCTGGGTCCGTTCCGTATGTTTGTCCCGAGAAGCACAAAGATGCAACAACTGTGTACGATCCATACAAAGCTGATAGTTTCGCGTTGGGCGTGGTGCTTCTGCAAGCGATGATGGGTATCTTCAAACTGTACGACAAGAACGCCGATCCTAAGGACTATTTTGCAATCTGTCAAGAGTTTCTTCTCAGCTTGGCCCAAACCGAAAGTATCCATCTGGTAACTCTACAGTTGTTGGCGCCAGAAGCGAATCGATTTCAAGTGGATCAAGCACTGAATGTGATTGGCTGATTTTCTATCCTTATATTTTTGTATTACTCATATATTTCTTGATTTATAAATAAAATGATTTTAAAACGATTTTCACTTAATTGTAAAAGTTTTCTTCAAAAGTCTTACTCAATTAAAATTTTCATGATTCAACAACAATTGAATCTCGCCACAATCAAAATATTGCAACAATATCACACCGAGAAGTCAAATCTTGACTCGAGTCCGGTTGTTTGAGTTGAATTCAGCAGTTGGTTTTCTCTCGAATCCTTCTATCTCAACCACTTATCCCCACCCACTAAACCATGTCTCAATTTTCCTCATCGCATAAGTCTACTCCACTTGTTGTTGCGATGGTTGGTCTCCCTGCTAGGGGAAAATCCTATATTAGCCAGAAATTAACTCGATACTTCAACTGGTACGGTTTGCCTACGCAGATATTCAACGCGGGAGAGTATCGTCGGGCGGACGAATCATCAAGCAAGGACGATAATAACAATCAGTCCAGTGTCTTCAGTGCCGAAAATGCCGATGCCAAAGCCCAACGAGACAGATGGGCAGCCCAAGCCTTAACCCACCTTTGTGAATGGTTGAAAGATGGCAAAGGAATGGTGGCCATATTCGATGCCACAAATACCAATTTGGCACGACGACAGATGGTTTCCCAAGTGGTGGAACAAGAGTACGGTCTAGATTTGTTGTTCCTCGAATCAGTTTGTAATGACCAAGAACGAATTCACAAGACAATAGTCGAGGTCAAAGCGAACGGTCCAGACTACAAGGGACGAATGAACGTTGAAGAAGCAACTGATAATTTTTTGGGACGAATTCATGAATACGCTAAAGTGTACAGAGAGATGGATGAAACCGAAGAATTTTCCTTCATCAAGATTGTGGACGCTGGAAAAGAAATTCTATCTCACAAGATTCGTGGATCGATCCAAGAAAGAATCCTAAAGTTTCTCTCTTGCACCCACCTCGAGAATCGATCAATCTATTTGTCGACTCCATCAGTAATGCGTAATTTCGAACTGCCACTTTTCATTCAACTGGAAAAGTTACCGAATCTTGAAATTTGGTGTTCTAAAGATTGTGCAGCTATGGTCAAGTCGTGTGAAAGTCGAAAATTGGCACAACTGAACGATTCGTCAAACGATTTGACCGAACAAATCGATTTGGTCATTCACGAGATTGAGCTAAACAAAAACAATCTTTTGATCATTGCTCAGAAGCCTGTCCTGGACAGTGTGATTTCTTATTTTGGCAAAGATTTTGTCCAAAATTATCCACTTGATTCAATTGTGAAGTTGATTCAAGTTAAGAACAAGTACGAAATCGAAGAGTTGTTTTACGCAGCCTGAACTTGTTGTTTTTGTCTAACTTTTATTATCATTAAATATATTGTTTTATGTAATATTTTCAATTATTTATTAATTGTTATATAATATTTGCTTCTCTAATGGGTTTCTTAAAAACGCCTGAATAATCCGATCAAAGGATAATTTTTTCATTTCTCAAGATTCAACATGAAACAATGTCATACTAAAATTGATTGAATTAATAAAAATGTTGAAACAATGCACGAATTGAATCAATTCAAACATAACTTTCTATGTTTCATTTCAACAATACAGGCAAAATGGATTCTTGTATCCATGCCCCAACTGGATCAATGGGTAACACGAAAACGCACTCTATAGAGGTTCTCACTGATTCTTGACCGAGTTCTTATCCCTCTACGCTTTTCATCTGCTCATACTTTTGCACGTATTTTTATTTTATCGCTTTTATCACAAATCTTGCCGTTAATCCATGGATCCACCACAGAATCCCCGACCTCGGCAATTGACCATCTACGATGACACTCCAGACGAGGGTCACCGAATCAAAACTTGGCTTAGACTGAATCCTGGCCATGAAATCGCTCGCCTAACTGGTAGACAACAGGTGGCTTTAGTCAGAAGCACGTACCGACTGACCGAAGTCGAGTTCACTGAAAGTGCTGGTGCGTACGGCACAATCCTCACTGGCAGGCAACCTCAAACTAACCGAAAGTTGGCTATCAAGCTCATTCAGTGCAAGTACAGCCATCGGAACTATATCAACTATGTTCACGTTCGTAGAGTCGTACGGGAAATCGCAATTTTGGGACGATTGCGTGGTCACCGAAACATAGTCGAGCTCTTTGCCGCCAGTTTTAGCCGATCAAGACACGCGTTGCTTCAAACCGAATTTCTCGGTCAAACCTTGGGCAACATTGTGGAGCAACATTCGCTAGAAGAAGGCAACGTCATCCGTTTGGCCCGACAGCTCACAAGTGCACTCATCTACATTCAGGCACGCAACATTGTCCACCACGACATCAAACCAGACAACATCATGATGGTTGCGTACGTGGATCCAAGACTGGACTCGATCGAGATTAACCAAAGATTATCCAATGCAAACTTCAAGTTCATTGATTTTGGATTTTCAAAAATCTATTTGGTTGCGAATCCAATCGAGACGAACTATCGTTACGGCACTTCGATGTACAAGAGCCCCGAGAAGCTTGATAGAGTACTATTTCCGCAGTACCGTGCCAACCTTTCGGATCAGTTCTCACTGGGAGTATGTCTTGTGCAGGCATACATTGGTAATCCAAGAATTGAAGCCTTCATCGAGCGCAGTCGTGATCCTAATATTATGGTCCGGGACAATGTACCAAATTGGCCAACTGTTGCAAGAGCGATTGTCCCAATCAGGGCTGAGCCCTCAATCGAAAATGTCATTCTCGGCCTATTGAGGGAAGAAGCTCAACGTCACACCGCTGTAAACGTTGAAAACGAGCTCCGATTTTTGAGACAATAAGTTTTTGTTTCTAAATTTTATTTTTTACATTCTTTTTATCGTCTTTTTAATCGATTTTTTATTAATTGTTTTTATTAAAATTTGTTTATGATTTTAATGGTTTTTCAGTAATTTTTGCATCTTTGAAAACTCTTCCTGGGAAAAATTCACTGGAGCATTACTGAAAAAAACCAAAATTTGGATTTGATTTTGATGGTTTTCAATAACTTTTGCTAGCACTTTTATCTTTTTATCGAATTACTATTTGAAGTTTTATTGATTTTATTAAATTTTGTTTTTTGTATACCTTCAAATTGTCATCAATCGATCGAAATTTAAGATTCGCTTAGTTTTTTTAATGTTTAATCTTAACAATTTGTCTGAGTTGATTCCAAATTGAAACAATTTATCGATTCAATAAAATTTCTTGGATTCATTTCAACAATACTGGTAGAATTGACTTTTGAATCCATTCCCAACTGGACCAATCGATAACATGAGATGTACATTAGAGGTTCTTACTGGATTCTACGGAGTTCTCTCTACGCATTTTCCTTGCTTGCTTATCAACACTTACTTTTACGTTATCGTTTATATCGTTTTTATCGTTTTTAACACCGTTTTAATCTTGCCCTTATGGATCAGCACCAGAATCCTGAAAGGCCTTTGATTGTATACAATGACACTCCTATCGAGGGTCTGCGAGTTAGCGCTCAGTTGGAACAGTACCCTGGTTGCGAAATTCCCCCATTAACTAAAGAGGAAAAAGTCGAATTGGTCCGAGACGCTTTCCATATGACAGAGGTCCATTACACTGGAAGTTCCGGTACTTATGGCTCGATCGTTACCGGCATGGATCCTCTAACTAACCAGAAAGTGGCAGTCAAGCTTATCCCTTGCAGGTACAAGCACAACCTCTATCGCGAATTGGTGCACGAACCTCGAGTCAATCGTGAACTGTACATTCTGAACGAATTACGTGGCCATGATCACATCCTCAAAATCTTCGCCGCCAAGTGGGGTCCAATGAGAAATGCCTTGATTCAAACTGAATTTTTAGGTCAAACATTGGGCGCAATTCTCGAACTACATTCGCTTCAAGAAAGTAACATTGTCCGCCTGGGCGAGCAATTGACCGAAGCTCTTCAGTACCTTCAGGCGCTCAAGATTGTCCACCATGACATTAAACCGGACAACATAATGATGGTTGTGTTCGTAGATCCAAAGCAAGGCTCAATCCAGGTCAATCAGCAATTGATGGATGCAACCTTCAAGTTCATCGATTTTGGATGCGCCAAGATCTACCTGGTCGACAATCCAATTGAGAAGTACTTCCGGAAAGGCAGTCCCATGTACAAGAGCCCGGAAAAGCTTTACAGCGATACGTACAATGCAAAGAGTTGTGACTTATTCGGATTGGGGGTCTGTCTGTTCCAAGCTTACTTTGGTCTTCCGAACATTGTCGAATACCTCAAAGCAACTCCTGATGTTGTGGATAAGTCAACCGGACCAAATTGGCAAAAGGTGGCCCAAGCGATTCTTCCAGTCAAGCAAGGACCATCTCTCGAGTATCTCATCTTTGGTCTGCTGGAAAAAGAATCTAATCGCTTGAACGCTAACCAAACAGCAGAAATGCTCAAACTATTGAGTCAATAAGTTTTTATTTACAAATTTAATTTTTTTATATTCCTTTTATCAAATTTTTATTTGAAGTTTTATTGATTTGTATTGATTTTATTAAAAGTTGTAGTTGATTTGAATGACATTTTCAAATGATCTTTTTAATTTTTAAAATAGCTTTAGAGTTAAGAGAATATAAAAGTTTTAAACTATGCGCAGATAAGACATTTGAAAACATTTATAGCTGAGAACCAGTTTTTAAAGGACACGAATCTGCGGTAAAAAGCAATCGCAATAAAATTGAAATTGATTGAATAAAATTAAATATTTGAATTGTTTAACATATTTTGTAAAATATTTTGCCTGACAATTAATAATAAAATTATAAAAAAATTAATTAATTAAATATGAATGTTGTAATTGTTTAAATTGAGGAAATTCAATTTAAAGAGGACAGTTTTACAGATGATAATTAATAGGAATTTAACTATTTTGGATATTATATTAAACCATTTTAATGACACGAGACATGTCCGAATATTAAATTATCTTTTTTTTTCTTAGATGGTGAAAATTTTATAAAATATATGAAATAATCGATTCAACATACTCAATATAAGTGTTATATAGATAAACGTGACAACAACAACTTGAGAATGTAAATGGAGGTTTAGATTTTACGACAGTAATAAAACTTTTTGAGTGTTCACTTGAAATTAAATAAAAACAATAACCATTTACTTCAATGAAAGCCAATCAGAAGATGGACATTTAAAACGTTTGAATTTGCATTTCAATAAAAAACAATAACGTAGTATGAAACAAAAAAATAATTGTGCAAATTTCTTAAAATAAAATAAGTAGTAATGCGAAAGATATAAAATCCTTGTCCCAAAAAATGTTCTGAATTACTTTTAAAACGTTTGAAACGAATTTAAACAAAAAATATAGATTGCAAAAAAATTTGCGTAAACAGTGAAAGAAAAATTCTGCAGATCAAAAAGAAATAAACAGCGCAATTGATAATATTAGTAATAATTAAAATTTTAATAATAAATCATTTCACTATTTCTTGCTTCCCTTCTTCTTGTATTCTTTGGCCTTGGATCGTAGTTTGGCGTTTTTCTTCCAGTGTCCATAAATGATCGTTGTTTTGATTTGGATTTGGTTGCGGCGCTTGAGCCTTGAGCTCCTGAAGAGATGGAACTGGTGAAGGCTGATGATGTTCCACTTGATACATTTGAGGTTAAGGTGAATGATGAAAGAGGCAATGATGAGTCACTCGAACATGCCGAAGACGAAAGGACCAAGGATGAGCAATTTCGGACACTCGAAACTAAACAAGAATGTTTATTTTTTTTATTTCGCTTTTTTTCTCGCCTCTTTTCTCGTTTCTTTTCTCGCTTCTTTTGTCGCATCTTGATTAGCAGAATAATCGAAACAAATATCGCGAGACCGACCATAACTACGCTTTCTATGATAATCCATCCAGAAAATCGAGTTTGCTGCTCGTTGGTTGTTGCATTTGCTCTTGTGGTCACTTCAGGTGGTTCCCATCTTGAAGTATTGTCAATAAAACTTGGACCACACTGAATGAAATTACTCAACTGAATGTTAAAGTAATTTTTACTGACTTTTAATTGTCCCATCTTCGTAAAGATAAAATGTCAATACTTATTCATTAAAGTTTTAAGTTCTAATTAGCAGTTAAATTCAGGTCAAAATATTCATCTGTGAATATAAATTCAGATTCGTGTGTTCAGTTAATTAATTGATTCAACAATACCATTTGGAGATTAATTTGGGGTTGATTCCAATTTGACAACAAGAATTGACTTCACCACTCAACAATTGACTGGTATGGGCTTAATTCCACGAGATTTGGATCCAATCCAAAGTATTCTCATCGCACTAAGCCATTTCTGCTATGAACCCTTCACAACCTTTGCTACCCCAACCAACAACTGCTACAATGTCTCGCTGCAACTGCTGCAGAAGTTTTTCCAATAGTCTTGGATCCTACATTGGAAAGAAATGCGAATGTGTTCTTCCGAACCCTTCGGAAGAAAGATTGATCAATCCGGAAAGCCCGGTAGAAGTTGGTAGAAATCAAGAAAATTGTCTACCAGAAGTGATACTTCCGGTGATCACCGATCCGCCAACCGTGAACTCTCAAGGAACTGATGTTTCAGGAAGTAGTAAAGAGAGTTCCGTACTAGAAGACCGAAACCCGATTAACGATTCGTACGAGTCTGTAGAGGGGGTGGAACAAGATTCCGACTCGAAAGATCCCAAACGCTGTCGACGACGATACCATTCAGCAGTACCGAAAGCAAGTCGAGGAAGTCTTTCAAGTGAGAATATATGAAGAATTAGGCCATGGAAGCTATGGAAAAGTGTATCTTTGCAAGTCAACTCAAGATGATTCGCAACAGTTCGCAGTGAAATTCATGATGTCACAGTACATCTTACCTGAAGACTCTCGATCGGAATGGGAAGAGAATGTTTCGAGAGAAGTCAAAGGCCTGAAAGATTTGCAACACGACAATGTGGTGGAGTACTACGAGCACATGTTCTTGAAGCACCACGATTATGATGTCAACTGTTTTGCCGCAATCAAGACCGAACTACTTGACTGCACCCTTGGGAATATTCTCGAAAAACGAGCACTCAACCCCAAACAGGTGACGCTGTTGACCAACTTACTTGCGGTCGTATTGTCGTGGATGGTGGAAAAAGGTTATGCACATCACGACATCAAGCCCGACAATATCATGTTCAAGAATCTTGACCTAAAAGCTCAAGACTTTGATTCAGCCTTCTTGAATGCGATACCGAAGATCACCGATTTGGGCTTTGTGCACAAGTATAAAAGCTTGACCCCTGGCGAAGCACAAGAGTGGTCGTTTGGACTTGGAACGCCACGGTACTGTTCCCCCGAGAAAATGGAATTTTTCAAAGGTATAATCTCAGGTACAAGGTCTCTTCTCTGGTACAATCCATTCAAGTCGGACGCTTACGCATTTGGTATCACTCTACTGTGGTGTTTGATATGCAAAAGCCAAAGTAAAGCCAAGATGAAGCAATCAGCAATAAACTGTTTGGATAAATTCAAACAAGACAACCCTAAGGTGGCCAATTTACCTCTCTTGACTGCCATCGAACAATTGATTCGACCTGTTGCCAATGCTCGGATTGATCGACCTGATGCCAATGTCCGGATCCACGTGAGAGATGTGATCGCAATGCTTAAATAGAGATTCTTTAATTATTTCAATAAATTATTTATTTTTGATATATTTTTGTGACCATTCTTTAAATTCTCTTTAATTCACAAATGGACAAATAAACTTTTCTGAATCAGAATGGTAAATACGAGCCTTTTTGAAATACTTAGAACCACTTCGAACTCATGTTGGAGTGGAATTCCAGAATATTCTTCAAGCTGTTTATCGCAAATGTATTCATTAATGGACGAATTTAGGTACCAATTTCCAGTTTCTCGATGAATATGACCTTTGAAAAGTTAGTACAAATTATAAAAAAAAATTCTAAACAAATTGTGATGACAATGAACCAAAAACATTATGTTAAGCTCATAAACTCAAATTGTTTGATAGTTTGATTCGAATGGAATTCATACAAAGAGAGATTAATGAAAGATGGACTTATCTACTGATTATGGAGAAACAGAGTAAATGAATATTATTAAGGAGGGGCGCGATGTTGCTAACATCTGGTTATTCGGTTATATGGTTAGAAACCTTTGTAATAATCACCCTAGAAATCATACATTGCGCGAATAATTCCTGCAAATTAATCGGAATATATAAATCTTCATACTATGAAGTTCATTGTACCCAGTATTGGTGTTTACGTTAAAAAAAACAGTTACTTCCATTCATGAATTATTGATGGCGTTTCTTAAGAAAATGAATTAACTTTAAAATAATGTTTTGAAAATTATAGACAATGAAAAGTTTGTAAACCTTTTAGAAGCTCTGTCACCAAAACGACACAATAAACAACCGCTTAATATTTTCATATAAATGAAGCCGAATTGACAAACATAAAATCGAGTGATGAAATGCTGGATTTGAACTGATCTTATTCTTACAAATATTGATTGGCTTGAACAAATCGGATTAATTAATGAACTGTTATTTGAAAAAGAGACTTGCTTTCATAAAATTTTAATATTTTTTATCTTTTAAACGATTATTTATACCAAGAAAAGTTGCGTTCTAAATAATAAAGTTATTTTTACCTTTATGATACTCGGAAAGTAGGTACTGAATAATGTAGTTCGCTTACTAAATAAATATAATTCTTAAATAGTATTAAGGGTTAACGATTGATAGAAAAAACAAAAAACTAAATTTTGAAAATATTAAACCATTTAGTAAATCATTTGTACAAATCCCACGGTACCAAAGATCAAGGTTCTTGCTGAATTTAGCAAAAAACGCAACCTCGAATCACCATACAAAGATTCTATTAAAATGCTTTTACTAGACAAAGCAAAAGGTCGTTTTCACATGAGCGATTTCATACATTTTTTAAAATAATTTTATTTTTTAAACAAATTTTTTACATTGTAAATAAGGTTTGTTTACTTATAGAACGGACTGAGAAAACAATTGAGCAAAAAGTATAAATGAACAAAAAACTATTTCATTTTAGTTTGAGTAGAAAAGGGTTTTAGGATAGATTTTGTTTAAATGAGTTTAAAATCTTAACAAATATCGAAAAGATTGCGAGTCCAAACCTGAATTAAAGACACCTCAAAGGCCAAACTAAAGTCAATTTAAGAAGAATATAATTAATGGAAAATTAGTACAGTTTGTTGATATTACCTTTAATTTAGACCAACTATTATAATAATACTTTAAAATAGTTAGATAGATTAAGATACATGTATTTAAAAACCATTTTCAAAAAACATAGTGATTCAACATATAAAGTTGATTTTGTGTAAAAGTTTGTTAAATTTAAAGCAACAAATCGTATTTTTCAAAAATTCTGTAATTATTAATCGGAAAGCAAAGAAGAAGAAAGAATAAAAGTAAACAAGTTTATTTACAAAATAATTTTGAGAAAGTTGAGACAGAACAAGTAACTTAATTTTCTCAATAATGAATCGTGCAATAAATAAATAAATAATGATATTTTTTAAGAATATGTTTTTTAAAAAAAGTTACATAAAGTTGCACAATGTAATTTAAATATTGAAAGTAAAATCATTTATTTATTATTTTTAACCATTTATAGCACAGGTTAAGCACGTTCTAACTGGTTTTCCGTATAATTGCATTTGTGAATTATGCCATATAATGAGACTATTGCACAAGTTTTGAAATAGCTTAGTGAATTTGCAATAATTTGAATAAAAATCAAAAAATTCTACTTATTTTAGGGTTACCGATTTGTAAGAAAAGGTTTAAAAATAATTAAATTTGACTGTGTTCCAATTCAAATGGATATATATGATGGGGACAAGTAGTGTTTGTTTCGGGAAATAATCTAACAATGACACGGATATTTTAATTTGACAATTTTAGTATTGAGTTTGAATTTCAAATAATGCATTAAGATTGACCAAAAAAATCTAACCAAAATTGTAAAACAGCTCTGTGAAAAATTAAAACAAAGATTACATTCTTTCAATTAATATCTGGATAAAAATCAACAAATAAAAAGCATCACATTACAATTCATTTCAGAAAGAAACTAAAAATATTAAAATATATTATAGTAAACTAAAAGTAAACCTTTTTAAAAAAATCTTTTGGAGGTTGAGACTAATTTCATGCTTGTGCTTTAATAGAAAATAAGAAAATTTATGAATGATAACATTGAAATATGCGACATGATGATTTAACAAATAAATTTTTACCGTTTAATATAAAAACAATATGTTTAAAAAAATTGTTTTAAATGAAAATTTGAATCATTGGCGTAAACTAAAGAATGGCTGAATTTCGTGTTAATAAAGTAATTCAAAATTTTAAATTCATTTGACATATAAATTTTACCTATTAAAACTTGGTCCAATTTTCACAAGATAATAAAAGTGTTAAATTAAATTAAATCCTTCTCAGAACCAACTATTACAAACGTTGATCAGCACCGAACGCAACATGTCTGTAACCGTTTTTATCGATTCCTGAACAGGTTGCACGGTTTCTCTATTGATTTATCCATCAAATGACAAAAGGATGATAAAATATGAAAAATAATAGACACATTTCCATCAAGTTATAAAATGTTTGATTAAACTAAATAATGTCATATAAAAATAGAACAATGAATTTTTTAACGTTTTCAAAGATATTGAGATGCATGACTTTTAATTAAACCAACAGAACTATTAGAGTCCAATCAAGCCACTTAATTAGTGGACAACAACAATTAAATGTCAAGAATGTCCACCACAACAATTCAGAGATTTGGGCTTAATTCCAGGGATCTTGGTTTCCAAGTCTGTACCGTCAACGTACTGCGCACTTTAATATTGCTATACACTGCAACTCTTTCAACCGCCTCAACACCAACCTACATCATGCCTTTCAAGTGCATTTTCCGCAAACCTTTGCGCCGTTTTGGAGGATTCCTAGCACGCACGTGCTTTTCTTGTGTAACGACGAGTGATGAAGATCAAAACAGTTCGCCTGCACCACAAATTGGGGCTAATGTGAGTACTGTGGATCAAGTCAAAGTCCATCAAGAAGTGATTCTACCAAAGAAAGAATCGTACAAGTCGGAAGTGGTGGTGAAAATCGAGCCAACTATTCCCGAACCGAATCCTGAGCTCGAATCGAACGAAGTCTCAGAAGTCATAAAGGAAGTTATGGATAAACTTCTGGAAGATCTTGAAAATCTAGAAGAATTTGCTCTTTCAAAGTCTGAACCCGAACTCGACCCCAAGAAATGGCTCAAGACTGCTGACACTCTAGAACAACAGTCAAGACAAGATTGCCTAGACAGAGTGGGAGAACTCTTTAAAGTGACCGATTTCAAGCAATTGGGCGAAGGAAACTATGGAGTGGTCTATGCGTGCAAGTCCACCAAAGAAGGTGAAGATGGAGTGATGTACGCAGTGAAAATAGTCACATCCGAATTTATCTATCCGGAAGAACAACGATATGATTGGGCAGAAATGGCCGATGAAGAAGTCAACTGTCTGAGAGAGTTGAGTGACAAAAATCACGAAAACTTTGTCAAATTGTACGACTACGCATACTTGAGTCATCACAAGTATCCTATCAAGTGTTACCTCGCAATCAAGACCGAGCTACTTGATTGCACCCTGGCACAGGTTCTCAAGAGTCGCAAACTCACCCTCGAACAGGTCGCCCATTTGATGGTTTCGCTTTGTGGGGCAGTGTCGTGGATGGCTGAACAAGGATACGCACATCACGACATCAAGCCGGAAAATATAATGTTCAAGAATCTCGATCTAGATGAAGAAGACTTTGATGCTGCTTTCCGTGAAGCAATTCCGAAGATTGTAGATTTTGGTATGGCATCGCATCACAATGGAAGACTTGAAGATGCAAAGTTTGATTGCAACGAACGTGGAACGGAGCTTTACAGTTCTCCTGAGAAGATGGACGAAAATTGTTGGTTGTGTAATCCATTCAAGTGTGATGATTTCGCATTGGCTGTCACTCTACTGCAATGTCTCATGCCTCGCATAACAGAAGACAATACCGAACAGGAAAAGCAACTACTCAACATGTTTTTCTCTCTCGTAGAAAAGAAGATCGATGCTCTCGATTTGTATAGAGAACAACAAGCGAACAATCCTGAACTGGCCAAATGGATGCCATACTTGGACGCTATCGAAATGCTCATTCAACCTGAAGTTGCCGATCGGATGCATGTGAGTGAAGCTCTCGATTATATTCGACATATTGTTTTGTAATTATTTCAATAAATTATTTATTTGTTATTCGAGTGTGTTTTTAATTTGAAGAATAAGAATTTATAAAATTATTTAATTTGCAAACCTTTTGAACAAAATGTTGACTGAAAAGATAACACTATCTTGTTAATCAATGACAATACAATTTGTTGGATACAAGCTTAACAAACTTGAAGTTTTGAGTTTGATAAAAATCAACTAAAAATTTTTTCATCTAGCCAAACTCTAATTGGACTATAATGAAAATTGAATTCAAAAAAATATAAAAACACAAAATTAAAAAAAAAGATTAAACTAAACTAAAAATTTATTGAAGTAGACCTTTTTAATTCTGCCTTGAGGTTGTGACTAATTTCATTTTTGTGTTTTGGAAAAAAGGAGAATAAGATTTATGAATACTGACATTGGTAGACGAGACATGAAGCTATAACAAAAATATTTTTTTACAGTTTAATATCAAAACCATCATTTCAGAAAGACCTTCTCAAAACGAACTATTGCAAACAATCAAACGATCAGCAATGAAATCCAATTCGATTGTAACAGTTTTCATTAATTCCTGAACATGACAAAGAAAAAAAAATTATAATAAGAAAACAATTATATAATTTATAATTAAATATCTAAGTATTGTAACTCATAGAAATTATTTTAAAAAAATTAACCATTATTGTGAATTCAAAAAATATGTAAAATATGAATTTATTATCGATTTCTCTAAACTTTGGGGGGAAAATAATGATTTCCGTCTATCATTAATAAGAAAGAACAAATACAAGGGGGAAAAAGCCAAAAACGTTATGTTAAACTCATAAACTCAAATTGTTTGATAGTTTGATTCGAATGGAATTCATTCAAAATAAAATTCATGAACGATGGACTTATCTACTGATTATGGAGAAACAGAGTAAATGAATTTTATTAAGATATATTTTATAATAACATCACAACTGTTATTCGATAATATGGTTAGAAACCTTTGATAATCACCAATAGGTGAATAATCACCCCTAGAACTCATACATTGCGCGAATAATTCGTGCAAATTAATCTATGAATATATGAATCATAGCACCAAGTATTGGTTTTTACGTTAAAAACAGTTACTTCCATGCATGAATTATTGATAGCGTTTATTAAAAAAAATGAATGAACTTTAAAATAATGATTTAAAATTATATATAATGAAAAGTTTGTAAACCTTTTAGAAGCTCTGTAGAATCAACCTATTAATATTTTCATATAAATGATGCCGAAACATAAAATCGAGTGATGAAATGCTTGATTTAAACTAATCTTATTCTTACAAATTTGATTGGTTTGAACAAATCGGATTAAATAATGGACTATAATTTGAAAAAGAGACTTGCTTTCATAAAATTTTTAATATTGTTTGTTCTTTGAAAAGATTATTATTCCATGCAACGTTGCGTTCTAAATAATAAAGTAATTTTTACCTTTATGATACTCGGAAAAGGGCTAGTCATCGTTTACTTCTTTTTAGCGAGACTCTTTTAGAGTCGTAAGCTTATGCTATTGCCATCGTGTCTGTCTGACCGTCTGTCTGTCTGTAAACCTTTGTCCATATCCTGAGAGAACCGTAGACCCTAAAATTACCAAATTTGGCATACATACACTAGGGAGTATATGTAATCGACTAGTCAGACCAAAACTGGGCGCCATGGATCATGACGCCCATTCTGGTGACAAATGTATTCTGAGAGAACCGTAGAACCTAAAATTACCAAATTTGGCATACATACACTAGGGAATATATGTAATCGACTAGTCAGACCAAAACTGGGCGCCATGGATCATGACGCCCATTCTGGTGACAAATGTATTCTGAGAGAACCGTAGACCCTAAAATTACCAAATTTGGCATACATACACTAGGGAGTATATGTAATCGAATAGTCAGACCAAAACTGGGCGCCATAGATCATGACGCCCAATTTTGGTAGCGCCAAGTTTTAAAAAAGATTTTTTGTGGTCACTACGTTGAAAATGATGAACAAATGTGTTGCACATTTTAAATAAAAATATTGGTCCCAATACACCTCTTTAGTGATCCAAATGGATCAAATAAAGTCGTTTTAAAAGTTTCTAAGTTGATAGTTCAAGTTTCTATTTTTTAAGAATCTCGCACTTTGCCTGGCTTGCCAGACAATCTTATTTCATGTTTTGGTGCCACAAACTTGACAAACAAACATTAGTTCGCATACTAAATTTATTTTTGAAAAAATATTAAGGGTACTAACGATTGATAGAAGAAACAAAATACAAAATTTAAAAATATTAAACCATTTAAAAAATGGACTTTGTTTACTTATTGAACGAACTGTGAAAACAATTGAGCAAAAAGTATAAATGAACAAAAAACTATTTCATTTTTGTTTGAGTGGAAAAGAGCTTCGGGTAAGATTTTGGAAAAATGAGTTTAAAATCTTGACAAATAACGAAGAGATTGCGAGTACAATCCTGAATTAAAAACATCTCAAAGGTTAAATTAAACTCAATTTAAAAGAATATAATTTAATGGAAAGTTTTTACAGTTTGTTGAGATTACCTTTAATTTAGACCAATGATTAACAGAAACTTAATACTTCAATGTAGTTAAATAGATTAAGAACATGTATTTAAACCCCCATTTTATAAAAAAAATATCTATAACGATTCTACATCTAAAGTTAATTTTGCGTAAAAGTTTGTTAAATTTTAAGCAAAAAATCGTGTTATTTCAAAAATTCTGTAAATATTAATCGGAAAGCAAATAAGAAGAAAGAATAAAAGTAAAACAAGTTTATTTACAAAATAAAAGAACATTGAATATGATGAACATATTTTGAGAAAGTTGAGACAGAACAAGTATCTTAATTTTCTCAATAATGATATTTTTTAGAATATGTTTTAAAAAAAAGTTACTTAAAAGTTGCACAATGTAATTTAAATATTGAAAGTAAAATCATTTGTTTATTATTTTTAACCATTTATAGCACAAGCAAAGATACGTCCTAACTGGTTTTTACGTATAAGTGCATTTGTGAATGATGCCATGTAATGAGACTTTCGCAGAAGCTTTGAAATATCTTTGTAAATTCACAATAATTTGAATAAAAATCAAAAAATTCTACTTATGTTAGGTTTACCGACTTGGAAGAAAAGGTTTAAAAAAGAATTAAATTTGACTGTCTTCCAATTCAAATGATATATGATGATGAAAAGTAGTGTTTGTTTCGGGAAATAATCTGATCGCGACAATGACACAAATATTTTAATTTGACAATTTTAGTATTGAGTTTGAATTTCAAATAATGCATTAAGTTTGGCAAAAAAAATTTAACCAAAATTGTAAATCAGCTCTCTCAAAACTTAAAACTTAAAAACATTACGTTGTTTTGTTATATTTGGTTTGCAAAAGATCGAATTATATAGGTTCAATATGTTAATTTTTCGCTCTTTTGTAGTTTCGACCTTTTGTTAGTAGACGGAATAATGTACTAATTTGTTTACTAAATATAATTTTAAAATAATATTAAGATAAAATATATACTGATGATTGATAGAAGAAACAAAATACTAAATTTAAAAAATATTAAATCATTTACTTACTGGTTAGTTACTTACCATTTGGTTACTTAGTGATTGAATAGAGGATCGTAACTTGGCAGAGTCTAGTAACATGCCCGACTGGGAGAAACATACCGAATAACCAGAGTTTCCGCTCAAAAGCGCCTAAAGAAAGATAGAAGAAAATCTTCTAATTGACGACGATAAATTGTATAATGATTTTTACCAATTCCACGATACCAAAAATCAAAAATTCTCCAAAAAACGCAAGCTCGAATCACCATAATTGGATACTATTGAGCAGCTTTTAGTAGATGAAGTTAAAGGTCGTTGGCATATGTCAGATTTTATTGATTCTTTAAGATAGTTTAATTTGTAATTAATTTTTTACAATTCAAATACAAGTGTTGACTAAGTGATAACCCAATAAAACACATTGAACAAAGTGAGATAGAAAAGGTTAAAATATAATTTCACTTTGAATTTTCTGGTAAAACCTTTTTTATGTAAACCGCCTATGAAATTACTTCAACAATGCGAATGAATTTTGGAATTATTTAATTATTATAAAAATGCAATTCAAAAACATATATTAAGAAAGAAACTAAAAATATTAAAATATTATAGTAAACTAAACTAAGAATTTATTGCATTGAATAAGAAGTAAACCTTCTAAAAAAACCTTTTGAGGTTGGGACTAATTTCATGTTTGTGCTTTAACATAAAATAAGATTTATGAATGATAACATTGAAATATGCGACATGATGATTTAACAAATAAATTTTACCGTTTAATATGGAGATAATCTGTTCCAAAAAATTGTTTCTAAATAAAAATTTGAATCATTGGTTTAAACAAACGAATGAAAGAATTTTTGTGTTAATAAAATAATTCAAAATTAAAAATTCATTTGACATATAAATATTACCTATTAAAACATGGTCAGACTCTTCCAACTTAATAAAAGTATTAAATCAAAGACTCTCAGTGCCAACAATTGAAAATGTTGATCTGTATCGAACCAAAATGATTGTAACCGTTTTCATTGATACCTGAACAGGTTGCACGGTTTCCCTTTTGATTTATCCATCAAATGACGATGAAACGTGGTCGATGTATACGATACGTCTCAGATACGACGTCGATACGACGATACGATACGAGACGCATACGATTATAATGAACGCATTACAATCAAGTTTTAAAATGGTTGGTTGAACTAAATAATGTCATATAAAAATGGAACAAAGAATTTTTTAAACGTTTTCAAATATATTGAGATGCATGACTTTTAATTAAACCAACAGAACTATTAGAGTCCAATCAAGCCACTTAATTAGTGGACAACAACAATTAAATGCCAAGAATGTCCACCACAACAATTCAGTGATTTGGGCATAATTTCAGGGATCTTGAGCCACAAGTCTGTACCGTCAACGGACTGCGCTCTTTCATATTGCTATACTTTGCAACTCTTTCAACCGCCTCAACACCAACCTACATCATGCCTTTCAAGTGCATTTTCCGCAAACCCTTGCGCCGTTTTGGAGGATTCCTAGCACGCGTGTGCTTACCTTGCGTATGTTTGAGCGATGACGAGCGAAGAAGCCCACCAGAACCACAAATTGGGGCTAATGAGAGTACAGTGGATCAAGTCAAAGTCCACCAAGAAATGATTCTACCGAATCCTGAGCTCGAATCGAACGAACTCGAAGTCTCAGAAATCATAAAGGAAGTTATGGATAAACTTCTGGAAGATCTTGAAAATCTAGAAGAATTCCGAGAACCCAAACTCGATCCCAAGAAATGGCTCAAGACTGCAGACACTCTAGACCAACAGTCAAGACAAGATTGCCTGGACAGAGTGGGAGACCTCTTTCAAGTGACCGATTTCAAGCAATTGGGCGAAGGAAACTATGGAGTGGTCTATGCGTGCAAGTCGACCAAAGAAGGTGAAGATGGAGTGATGTACGCAGTGAAAATCGTAACATCCGAATTTATCTATCCGGAAGAACAACGAGATGATTGGGCAGAAATGGCCGATGAAGAAGTCAACTGTCTGAGAGAGTTGAGTGACAAAAATCACGAAAACTTTGTCAAATTGTACGACTACGCATACTTGAGTCATCACAAGTATCCTGTCAAGTGTTACCTTGCAATCAAGACCGAGCTACTTGATTGCACCCTGGCACAGGTTCTCAAGAGTCGCAAACTCACCCTCGAACAGGTCGCCCATTTGATGGTTTCGCTTTGTGGTGCAGTGTCGTGGATGGCAGAACAAGGATACGCCCATCACGACATCAAGCCGGAGAATATAATGTTCAAGAATCTCGATCTAGATGCAGAAGACTTTGATGCTGCTTTCCGTGAAGCAATTCCGAAGATTGTAGATTTTGGTATGGCATCGCATCACAATGGAAGACTCGAAGATGCAAAGTTTGATTGCAACGAACGTGGAACGGAGCTTTACTGTTCTCCTGAGAAGATGGACGAAAATTGTTGGTTGTGTAATCCATTCAAGTGTGATGATTTCGCATTGGCTGTCACTCTACTTCAATGTCTCATGCCTCGCATAACAGAAGACAATACCGAACAGGAAAAGCAACTGCTCAACATGTTTTTCTCTCTCGTAGAAAGGAAGATCGATGTTCTCGATTTGTATAGAGAACAACAAGCGAACAATCCTGAACTGGCCAAATGGATGCCATACTTGGACGCCATCGAAATGCTGATTCAACCTGAAGTTGCCGATCGGATGCATGTGAGTGAAGCTCTCGATTATATTCGACATATAGTTTTGTAATTATTTCAATAAATTATTTATTTGTTAATCGATTGTGTTTTTAA